>JAQGAD010000026.1:0-153816 GCA_034696625.1 Isotomurus palustris | reverse complement strand
CCCATAAAAGTACTCCTAACTGCGCTTGTTGTAAGAATTCTCAAGAATACTTTACTAGTGAATACCGAGGAGTTCCATTTCTCGGTATCCTATTGCATGCAACAGCAACATCCTCTAAGAAGTATTCTTAAGTATTCCGTAAAGTCTGTACCTTTTAGGTCCAAAAAGTCTCGTTTTTGGATGATTTAGGAATACTTTTCGTGACGTCACGAAGAATACTTTTCCAACTGTACTTTTGTGTGCTTTTGCTCGATATGGGCTGTGAACACTATCTCTGCAGCTTCTTCTTGGATACGGAAGTGGTCTTTCTGCGGTTTAGGCTTAGACTTTGATGTTCCAGGGACAGGGTCGAAACCAACTGCTCCTTCCAAAGATGGATCAATGGTGAAATTGCAGGGCCATCGCCCCTCATACAAGTCGGCACAATTTTCGGCATAACAAGACGCTTCAGTTGCTGTCTTTTCAGAGGATGCAACTGGCTTTGGAGGGGATGACGTTGATGCCTCAGAAGACCCTTTAGAGGGCGAACCACATGGATGTGGACTATCAGGGCGAGATTTAGGACATCTTACACATTCAGGGTTGGTTGATATAAGAATATTCTCCAACTGAGTTGACAGGTCTTCAGCCAAAGTAATCAGATTTGCATTTTTAAGAAGTCTCTTTGCAACCATACCCTCGTAGTACTTAATGAAGGCATCCATGACGTTATCTACTGCAGGACTTGGGTCTGGATGATTCAGATCCTCTTTTTCTTGTACTATACCGCTGTCTTGGCTGTCGTCATTTTCTCCATCTTCAGAAGCACGGCGACTTCCAGGGCAGGAAAGATCCAAGACAACTGATTGAGATTCCTCGGAGTGTGAGTGAGGGCTTGGGGTTCGGGCATCTGGGGCACTGTGAGATTCCACTGTAGCAGGCACAAAGTCTGGCATGGTACATGTCATCACGTCCAATTCTTCTGCAATGGGTCAATAAATGGGTCAAAATAAGTACAACTCCTTCTGCAATGACATAATAATAATATGATCGAACTCTTAATTAAACCTTACCGTAACAGGGTGTGTCAGCGACAGAGTCGCTTCCTGCGACAATATTTTGTGGCATGATTCACTACGTCAGAAACTCAGGTCAAACTTAAGGTCGAAAAAGAATAGTACGCAATGCGATGCAAGTCGTTCGAGTGACAATCTTCTAATGAACCTGAGAATAGTATGAGCAATGGCTTGATCAGTCTGAAAGTCAGAAGTAAACAAAATAATGAAGGCAAATGATGGTCTAAGTAATTCAAATCAGTTGTTTTGAATACATACCAAGCTTGCGAAGCTACAACACAATACAAAATGCAAATTACAATGTCACTGACACAACTTTCTATCTTTTGCTTAGCAATATTGTAATTCATCTCTCTAAAAGGTCTTTCTGAAAACTCTATAACAAGCAACAAGAAAGACTCAGATTTACATTTCTTAACGGGAATACGGGATAGCAATAAGTACAGAAATCGTGATGCGAAGTATTTTCGATTTTAATCCAATTAAGTAGTGATGAAAAAGTGCAGTACAACCTTGTGTACGCACAACACAGAAGTCTTGATGTCCTTGTCCTGAGTACTAATTGAGCTCCGCAAAAACAAGTAAAGCCAGATAGTTGATAAAGTCACGAGGTCGATAAGTCAACATGCGTCTTCCTTGTCCTTACCTACCTCACTAGTTCCCCTGAAATATGAATCAATATTGAGGCATTTTTCACATGCATCAACCAAGAAAGTACCGACTTGGCACGCGAATACTTAAAAAGTTGAGTATGTGTGTGTGTAGTGTGTGTCGATGAGGAGTGAAAGATGAGAATTATCGGTAATCGACGAGTGAGTGTAAGTGGACGGTCATTCATTCATTCGCATATGCGAGGACGGGTCGATGGGTCGATGAGAAATCAAAGTGTGTGTATGTGGCTGACTGTTATGGTGTGTGTATGTGTGTAGACATGTGTGAAGGTCAGGTAGTCTGATGGCATTGGGTCGATTGGTGGGGGTGTGGGAAGTCGATAAGGTGAGGTTAATGTTGGAGTGAAACCCGGGGAGGAGGGAGGGGAGGCCTTTCGTAATTATTATTGATCTGTGAGGAAGTGGTGGATGGAGGAAGGAAGATATCGGGATTTTTGGGAATCAATACTTTCTTCGGTTGAGCACATGGCCCCCTTCCATGTGCTTCCCACATGTTCCTTCCAAACAAACTTATCGACCCCCCTGGACAAAGCATGTTCCTCAGTACACGCGCTTATCGATCTCCCATCACAAATCTCGTAGGCACTCCAGTCCTCACTTTCTTCCCTTCGCTCCGCGTTTTCTCTCACTTTCCCCGTCTCTTTGTTCTCTCGTTCACTCAGAGGAGATTAGCATCTTTGCCTGCAAATGAAGCGAGCATTCATGCTGGACGCAGACAAGGAGACGAGTCTGGAGGTTAGGGAACCACACTCCAGTAGTCCGTGTGGAAGTGAGGACCACGGACGGACGGACGGACGGACGGTGGTCAGAGGATGACTAATGAAAATGTGTGAGAGAGAGAGAGGAGGAAGCAGTTGTTGCAGCAGCCACCTGCGTATGAATGCAATAGTGTATGTATGTGTGTGTGTGTGAGGACGGAGGGTCGGACGTAGGGCACGTGGAGGCCTTAGTGGCTTGGCAGGTGAGGAAGGCAGCTGCTGCTGGACGATGGAGGGAGGGAGGGGAGGGAGTCGGGTAAGACCGAATCGGGGCGAACGGAGGAAGACGAGGACGAGGGCGAGAGAAGAGTCCAATTCTTGCGCAGTCCACCCTTTCCCTTGCGTTCTCCTCACACACAACCTCAACATGGGCGAACAACCACCATCCGTCGTCATCATCACACACAATAATTAACAACAATCCAAGGGGTGTGCCTGTGAGGACCTTAGCGAGTGACAGAAGTGAAGTGAGTGTGGACTGAGTGGCCCTGTGCGAAGTGAATGGCGGAGGACTGGGGAGGCTAAAGTGTGATGTTAGCCGTGGGGGGGTTCATGGGACCGGATGGGGTCATCATGGAGAACCTGAGCGAGGAGGACTTGGTGGAGCACTGCGTGATAGTGGACCCTGCGGACGAGGCCTCGATCCTCAGTGGGGAGTGTGGGGAGACGGTGGTGGTGACGACGACGTCGCCCGAGCCCCCTCCAGTGACGGAGGAGACTGTCGCAGGGGGCGCGACGCGGATTCTGTACCACCACGGCGGCCTCCACCACCGCCTCGTCTCCCACGGGGGGCAGTTGGTGACAGTGTTGACGGAGGGGGGCGGCGGGGGGGAGGAGGGGGAGACGGTGGTGGTGCGCCAGGACGACGAGGAGAGGATGCTCGAGCTGGGCGAGGAGAGTGAGGAGGGTTCGCACCGGGTCGTCGTCGTCACTTCTCTCCCAACCGCCCAGCCAGCCACACTCACTCTCCACCGCATCCAACTGAAGAGTGCCGCTCTCCACCACCCGACCGTCCTTGTCCACGCCGACCACCACCCCCACACCCACCAGCAGACTGCGGCAGAGGACCTCTCTGCCGCACACAACAAGGGCGCCACCCTCACCGTCATCGTCCCCCCGGATGACCACCCCCACCAGTCCGAAGAAGAGGACGAACCACGAGGAGTTCCGCCGCCCGAAGAGTCCGACGACCTCTCGTCCTCGCCCCCGCCACCCCCACTCTCCCCCTCCACGATGATCGACGCTGCCGAATTCCGCGCCCTCCAAGGCGGACAGAACAACCACCACCACCACCATCACCACCACCACCACCAAAACCCCCACTCTCATCCCCACCACCATCACCACCACCACCATCAAAACCCCCACCAACAACAACAGCAACAACACCACCAGCATCCCCAAGACGTCTCTTCCTCCTACACCTCCACAACCAGCTCCACTTCCTCCGCCTCCTCGGGAGTCAACGGAAGGCTGAGTCCCTCGGGCTACTCCCCCTCCGGCCCCAACAGCGGAGGAAATCAGGGGGGAGGCAATGGGGGGCAGTACGCGACCCTCACGCCCCTCCAGCCCCTCCCACCCATCTCCACAATGACAGACAAGTTCTCGTACGGAAGCCACGGGGGAAGCGTCGTGGGCTCCGGATTCTCCATGCAGCACAACGGCCTCTACTCGACGACTCAGTATGAGAAGCTGGTGATGAGTCCCCCGCACCACTACTCCTCCCCCACGAATGGCCTGGGATCGTTGGTGGTGGGAGGAGGTTCGTCGTCCCCCTCCATGTCGCCCCACAGCCACCACCACCACCAGGGAGGGTCGCTGCAGGGCGGCCAGGGGGGCTCCGTCGTCTACTCGAGCGGTGAGCAGAACGGAGAGGAGCATCTGAGTAGTCCGAAGCCGCTGAGTCCCTCCTCCTCCTACGAAGCGTATAACAATAACAATAACAACGGGAGTGGGAGCAACAACGGAAGGGTGAGCAGTCCGTCTCACCTCGACGATGGAACGAGTGGGGTGGACGACTGCGGAGGGAGTCCTTCGCCCTCCAACCTCCACCACTACGGAAACGGACTGAACTCCTCCTCGTCGCCGCCACACTCCTCCTCCCACTCGAGTCCCCCCACGGCAGTCGTCGTGTCCCACGGGGGACGAGCAGCGGGGGAGGGAGGAGGACCTCCTTCCCCAGCCTCTCCCCTAAGTGTCGTGATGGGCACTCACCCGCACATTGCCCACACCACTCATCACCTCCAGAACAACAGAGGAGCCGTTGTCGTCAGTGCAGCCACTCCTGCAGGTTCGGGGGGTTCCATTGCGTCCTCCGCTTCCAACAGCAGTTCCTCTGGGGGTGGAGGGGGCAGCACCGGCGGAGGTGGGGAACTCGAGGAAATCAACACGAAGGAACTTGCAGCGCGTATCAGTGCGGAGCTGAAGAGGTACTCCATTCCACAAGCGATCTTTGCACAGAGAGTGTTGTGTCGGAGTCAAGGGACTCTCTCAGACCTCCTGAGGAACCCGAAGCCCTGGTCCAAACTGAAGTCGGGCAGGGAGACCTTCCGCCGCATGTGGAAGTGGCTCCAGGAGCCAGAGTTTCAAAGAATGTCAGCCCTTCGCCTAGCAGGTAAGACTTTCTCTGCCTCTCGGGGTGACATAAGAAACACAGCCTACGTACAAAACATCTTCGTTTCTCTCATCTCTTTCTTACGACGAAATTCAGGAGCAGGTTGTTCGCATTGTCCTCGCTGAAGAAAGTGTGTGAGATGGTGTGGTGCTCTTTAAAAGACGAAGTGAAATGTCACCACCTTCTCTAAATGCCTTTCCCAACTTCTTCTGTGTGAGTATCACCACCACACCACCACTGCTACTACTGTACACTTCATTCATGTTCTTTCACCTCATGTTTTACAGTCACACATCCATCGTCCTTCCATTATAATTCAGCGAACTGATAACATCCCAGGCTACCAATAAGCATTCATTAACAACTAGTTATTGAAGTAGTGTGAATCTGCAATTAGGTATGTGTGTGTGTGTGTGTGTGTGTGGTGCTGCACGATGAGCCTAGATAAGTTGTACGTATGTTTTCCAAGATTAATTAGAAGGAATCAGGGTGCAGGGGTTTCTTGATGTAATTTAAAATGCATGAGTCATCTGTTTGTACTTTATATGGTGGTGGTGGTGGTGGTAGATCAAGTTTATTTTTTTCCGTGGAAGGAGGACTACATTATTATTATGAACATGAAATAGAAGAGGAATGGGAAGTGTGTGTGGATGGATGATAGTGTAGGGACGGAAGAAAGTAGTTTTCAGGTTGGTTTTTTGGGTTCTAATTGTGTTATTTTGGTAGTGGTGGTATTGTAAGCATGTGAGTGTGTGTTGGTGTGTGGTTGCCCGGGTGTTATTCGGTGCCGGGCAGAGCCAAGCTCTCTCCCCCAACAAAGGAAGGACTACTCAGTTCGTAGTTTTGTAGTGTAAAAGTTGTAGGGAACTTCTTCAGGTGAAGTGAAAGAGTGTAATGACTCTCCGAATCGGATGGCACGGTTAGGTAGACAAACGAACCACCACTACTGCCACCACCACCCTTCCTAGTCCCTTATGAACCATCTCTAGACTTTATGAAGCTCTTGGATAGGTTTATACGGTACACACTCCTGACTCGTCTCATCTAATTAGGTGAACTATAGGGGAAGAGAGAGAGAGAGTCATTAAAATCCCAGATGCACATTATTAATTATTTATTTATGAAAGTTATATCATTTATTGCAATCTGATCTGCAAGAAGGGAGTGAGAGGAAGACTTCCTTTTCCTTGGTCTCTTACTAAATGCCAATTAAAGCGTGGAGCAGAAGGAGATACAATTCACTTGTAGTGGCTATCTGAAATGGTCATTAGTGCTACTTTTGGCTCAGTGCTGGCAGTTGCGTTGTTGTGTACTTTCGTTGAATACATTTTTGCTACAGTGGAATAGCTTTCTCCTGTTGTAGAACATACACCCCATTACAGGCAAAGAAGACTGTCCACCTACTCGCAGTCCAGTCTCGTAATATGTAATACGGAATAGTCCAGAGAAGGATAGAAGAGGTCTAAAGGTCACCACTGTCGAAGTAACACGGGTGTATTTCCATTCCACTTGACATTTCATGATGATGATGATCGTTGTCTACAAATGAGGAAAGCACTAAAGCTGTGGGAGAAGAAGACACAGACTAAAGCACTACTTACTCATCAGTTCATTACGACGGGAAAGTGACTGTGTGTATACACACAAAGCTTAGTCTGAGTAGTAATTCACTTTCTTACTGAGAAACTCGCCAAGAAGACCACAAGTAATGCTTACATCCGCTACTATTTGCATGCCTTAATGTAAAATGAATACATGCCAGCCAGATAGGGAGCTCAATGCGTCCTTCTTTCCCTACACTCTCTCAAGTTGTCTTTCGTTGCCCATTGTTCTATCTCATATTGCAAACCAAATAATTCTATACACACATACACGTGCAAAATAAACACATCCACCTCTATCATCCACGAAGGGTTTTGTGTGTGTGGCCAACTCACTTTTAAATTCACAACACTGAACACTATGTAATATGTATACATTTACCAGAAACTGAAAGGCAGAAGCAGAAAACACCACTATTGCGAAATAATACTTTTATGGTGAATAAAATAAGTACATTGGAAGCAAAGCTACTTTTCCTTTAGAGAAACGCGTGCTACACTCCATCCATTCTACATATAGTACCTCATTATTATAACTATTACATCAATTTCTTATATGACACAGAACGAAGTTAGGATGAATAGAAAATGTCTTTTTTCTAAAATTCAAGTGGACACCATGGGTACATGATCGCATGATTATTACATTGGCTTTTCTGTGGGTGATCTTGATTACATTTATTTAGCATTTGGAGTGAAAGTACTATTTTATTACGACGAAAGGGATACAATAAACGGATTTGTGTTGCGATTTGTGATTCTCTGAAAGTACGAAACGAACAAACAGACACACACATACATAAGAGAGACTGGTGCTCACTCATCCTTTCTGACTGGTGTGGTGGGTCGGTGGTAGTGTTATTTGTTGTCTCTGTCGTGCTTTCTCTTCTTGTCTTCTACCATCGTGAAAGAGAGGAGTTTAATGGTGGAAGTAATGGGTACTTGTGCACTTTCATTATGAAGGACTACTGACTGGGTCCACACCACTATAATACTATTATACCTGTCTCTGAGGGTAGGAAAGACGTGTGTAGTAGCAAGTCGGTTCTTCCGTGATTCTTCTAGGTATGACTCCGTGTCTGGTACGACCGTATTATTTCTCAGTCCATCCATCCATCCATCTAAGAGACTCTTTCAAGAGAGACAGCAGACTACCACACTCCTGTTTCTACACTACACTTTCATCCAACTTTGTGTTCCATTTCTTTAATAGCAAGAGCATACACAACCGGAGAATACATTTGACATTGCACATTGTGGAAGAAAGTAACAGAAAACTTACAGGTTATGTTGTATTTTTTTGTGGGCTCGATCTCTTAACATCCTGGACAGGTGGATAGCCAAAACTTCTTTTCTCCATCCAAGCGGTTTCTTCATCTTACAACATATTTTTTCTTCATCTTGAGCAAACGTAATTCCAGTTGCTTATTGTTAGTTATTAATTAGCAAGAAGAAATCACATGCACTTTTTGGTAGGGTACACAGTATGATTTCTTCTACATATATACTATTAAATACCAAAGATGTTTTTGTAGACATACATTCTGATGCCGATGCAAACCCCCAAATATTTTGTCGATTCATTTTATCCAGGAAAACAAACTGTGTTCTTTTTCTTTAAAGAAGTTACTCGCATGAAATATTGCATAGTTGAGGATGATTATTTTGAGGATAAATTCTTTTCTCTACCAAATGGTATTCGTATCTACCTGACTAGAAAGGTATGGAGTTCGAAGAAATCAGGAATTCCGGAAGGAATAGAAAAAATCCAATTTTGAAAAGACTTTGATTTTGTTGTCGATCGACATGCAAAATATGCCGTACTTTAGTCTTTGGGCAAACCTCTTGATGATGATGTTACTTGTATCACGATAAACCCGCAAATCCAGCCAACTAGATATACACGATGAAAAGTTATTGGAGATGACATTGGGTGATCACGTTGTGGAGATGATGAATTCCGGATGAATTTAAGGAAGTACACATTCCAGCGCTGTAAATATTTCCTCCTCATGTTTGGTACTTCTTTCCCGTCAGTCTTTCGAATTCCTCGTGTGTGTTGGGAGATTTTTTATCCTGTTGTC
This sequence comes from Isotomurus palustris, assembly GCA_034696625.1. Classification (NCBI taxonomy): domain Eukaryota; kingdom Metazoa; phylum Arthropoda; class Collembola; order Entomobryomorpha; family Isotomidae; genus Isotomurus; species Isotomurus palustris. The sequence continues at coordinate 145,033 of JAQGAD010000026.1, read as the reverse complement.
CCTACCTGGGTTTGCGATGGCCTGAAGGACTCTCTAAGAGAGAGAGGAAAAGGGTTGTGTTCTTGTGTGTCTTCAGTTTCTCTTATGAGTGTGTATATGTATGCATTATAAAAAGTAGAAAGGAAAGTTATGAACTTTTTGTTCTCTCTCTTCGTCTCTCTAGTCTGCTAGGGTGGTGGTGGTGGTGGTAAAGCATAGCTGGAGTAGTTGTGACCGTGTTTGTGTTGACAAAAGGAAAGAAAGTGCGTCAGGACATGAAAAATGTTTGAGAGACAATGGATGGAGAGAAGAAGAGGTGAAGAACATATTTTGGGCACTAAAAGTTCCTCTCGTCGTCTCCTCTTTCTTTCGCCTTCCTTGTGTCTCTGGATGCCCTAAAGGGACACCAACAAGAATACTACGACACACAACACCACAAGAGCAGATCAACTGGACTGCAACCTCCAGAAGAGCCAGCACAATTCCTTCCACCAATATAGTCCTCTCTGATTCCTCAATCGGTTCTAAAAATACGATAGTACGAAGAGAAAGCACAAGTAGGCTGATGCTGCAATGTTCAGAATGTTTCAATACTTTCAATGTGCTTAAAAATCATTCATAAGCTAGTATTAACGAAAGTGTACAAGTTCTAATAATAATATGAGAGTATACTCGATGAACATTAATTAATGGAGTCTGTGGTGTTGATCGTAATATCGGTTGGTCGCCAAATGTGGAGGTGGTGGTTATCTATCGCCTACGGGTGAAGTTGTTGTAGATAGTAGAGAGGCTGAATAGAATATGTTTCTTTTAAGACGGGAGAAAGTAGGGATGGCAGTCTGCACTGGTGGTAGTGTTGTCTTATCTGCTGAAACAACAACGTACTTTAAGTGGAAAGAGGAAGTAGAGAGAGAGAGAGAGAGGAGAGAGAGCCTCAAGCTACAAAAGACAAGCCAGTATTGTCTGTCTTTAACTTTTTTTGGAACAATTTAATTAAATTTTAGCCTATTTGTCACATACGCCTTTGTCTGTGTCAGGACTTGAGAAGACTCCAGTGTCTCTGGTCTCCTTTCCATTCACTAGAATTGGTCGAAGGTGAACTTGTCTGCTGCTGTTTCCAGTTTCTCTTCGTCATTTTGATAAATTAGAGCAAGTTTTCCTATTTCGAAATATTAAAATGATTTTTCAGTGACAAGGCCAGGGAGCATGTGCATAAATGCATGAGAAGGTATACTGTAGATACTGGTTACTTGTCGTTTTCTCTTCTAGACGAAACCAGAAAAACCCTGCAACACACACAGAGAGACACACACACAGAATCATCATGTTATCTCACCTAGCTTTGTATTACTTTCTTGTAAGACGTGAGACGAATACAGTACGTATATAGTTGGAGTATAGGACGAGACTAAGCGACTCCATTCATTAAGCTCATCTGCGTCTCCATCAAATGCAAATGTGCTAGTTTTAACAACTTTTTCCATAATGCCGTTTGTGGGGAGTGAAGAGAGCGGTGGGTGTTGCAATTAAAAATTATATGATATCATCATGTGTATGGAGAAGCAAGTGGGCAAGAGGACGGAAAAGAACGCTGTGTGGCGTGGGAAAGTGCTGCGATGTACAGCAACGAACGAGGTTGACACATTATTCTTCTTGTTCTGGAGGTGTGGGAAGGTTGTGCATGTTGTCCCTCTTGGGTCCCATGACAACGTCTTTACACAAGAAGAACTCACTCGAGAGCTTTCCATTTGAACTCGACCAGTTACAGCAGAATAACTCGATGATACACACGATACGAAGTACGACCGAAGGAACGGAGAGAGCAAAAGAAAGGCAGGTAGTAAAAGTAGCGGTGGTGGTGGTGGTGGTGGTGGTGGTGATGATGATGGGCGCACTCCACATTACTAAACTGCTCCCGTGCTCTTCCAATTGTCCTTCCTTCCGGCTCCCGACTCACTCTCTCTCACTTAAAGGAGCAATTAAGGAACTATTTCACAAATGACTCGAACATCCATGAATGAATCACTCCCTGTCCAATACATTAAATCCGTCTACATTCTCAATTCCTCCTCAGGTAGCCCTCTTTCTTCCCCGACCTTCTTTCTATTCGTTCGACGCTGCATGTGTCAATGGTGGTGATGATGATGAGACTCCAGCCATTTTATACTTTTAAACACATTAAATTCAAACTCCTGCCTCAAAATCCTTTCCAACCTCATGAACTATTGCACCTTTTCATTACTGACTACCTATTTGATTCAGTGGTATACATATATGTAAGCTATACAATACTAACTCTCATTTTCAAAATGATTGTCGTATTTGCAATAAGTATGGAGCAACTAAAGATCATTATAATCATCATTATAAGTCTATATCGCATGCATTTTATTCATGTCTCTGCCTCGACTCATGTCTCAAGACATTAAAGCTCGGAAACAAATGGCTCTGTAGAAGCGAACTTCTAACTTCTAAGCTAACCTTATTCGAAATGAATCGATGGGAGAAGACCCAGAACCTCAAGATACTTTTCTTATGAAATACATTCCAATTACATCCGAGCATTAGATTTCTGTAGTAATTTATGCAATATTATTTGTGTGTGTGCACCTTCTTGATGGTCAAGTGTCTTTAAATGTTTTGTAGGTAAGCAGTCGAGTTCTTCTTGCGGCTACTCTTCGACAGGAGGAAATGCGACGAGTGGATCGACGGGGTCTGCATGTGGGATGATGGGTCCTCCAGGAACCTCCCCCTCCTCCTCTTTTGTGAATGAGGTCCACCCACCTAATCCCTTCGGTAAGCTCCCACCTACCTCACTCACACCACACCCAACATACACCATTCTCTTTCTTTCTTCTTTTCCTTAGACCATGCACTAAATTATCATAATATTGTACTCATTTAATAAGGACGCAATGATGTAATTCCTTTTGCCGAGAGTGTATGTAGCAGTGCAAGGTGAAGATTCCTCCGTTTCCACTGAATTTCTGGGCTTGATGAGACGAAGTGTAAAAGAGTGTGGAGATTGGGAATCATTCCAAAGTGCCTTCGATTCCCATTTGTTTTAAAGGTGGTAGCGAGAGAGAGGCTAAAAGGGAGAAAGAGAGAAGAAAGTGGTTCCTCTACTTCTTATCATCGTTCATACATGATTGCCCTACATGATGATCATCATTATCCCATCCACCACCAACATAACCAAATGTGCCTCGGCATTGTAAGACTTTCTCAAAATCATCTTCTAACTGCTCTGTGAAACGACGCTTTTACTGTGTCTCTGTGTCTGCTCAGGCTAGACTCAACGGCTCTCCAGCTTTCTGTGCCAGTTCCGGTTTCTATCTTCTTCACCTGCCTTTGCCATCATTTCGTCATCCTAGTATTATACAGGAATGTCCACTGTTACTAACTATTCTCAAGCCAGTTTCTAATTTGTTCAACAGTGAAAGTAAAAAGTATTCAAGAAGCTAGGGAAACGGGAAAGGTTAATTGGGAAGACGAAACTTTTACTCCCATACTTTTGTCTGCTTAATTATTCTTGTTGTCATACATTCTCCCTCTCAACTTACAATCACAATTTGTTCAGGACAAATTACTTTCTCTGGGTAGGCCAGCATACGTAGATACAGGCACAGTCAGCTCATCATAATGAAACCTAACCATTTCATTAGTTGTTGTACACAACTCACCTTTTGTACGACTTTGCGAGTGATCGTATCGCATAAATGAATCCTCTCCGTGATAAGTTCCCGGATGATGGTAATTGGAGGTGTGCATGAGACTTTAAAAAGAGATACGAGGAAATTGGTCGGTTGGACGTGTACATTTTCATTGCAGTCCCTTCGAAAACTCAATGAATAAAATAGACAGGGTAGGAGAGATTGTGACTCATTAATCATTTTTGGACGAAAGAGAAATGTACTACTCCTTCAATAGACTGAATGGGGTCTCTGATGACAACGAAAGTAAAAGTCAGGAGAGAGATGAGATGATTCACCCTTTAGTAATGAAATGAAATGGCCGTATAAAAGGGTTCAGTTGCACAAAACGGTTTCTTCTCACAGCTTTCCTACTCTTTCTCTCGTTTTTTTGAACTTCTTCATCTGTTCTTCTTCTACGCAGACTAACATCCCACACAGATATTCTGATTGTGAGTACTAACACAACGCCTGGTGTATTTCTATCCATGCATACTACATTATTACTCTGGGATGTATACAAACATAACAGCAGAAGTCATCCTGTATCATCATCATCAGGCGATCATCATGTGGAAGAAAGCTAACTCTCTATAGTTTTAGGAAACGGGTGTGTTGTACAGGAAGGGTGGGTAGGGTTGCTGGATGAAGAAAGTTTACAATAGGGAAAACTTAAGTGAGTAGTTGCATGTGTACCCGATTGCGGATTGCGGATCATCATGGATGTGGTAGTGGTAACAGATGTAGTTCCTTGTCCGTATGTGTGCATACAAACACGGATGATTATGAAAAAATCATTTTTGTCATTATTTCATTTGTATATGTTTTGTTTGCCTTTACATTCCGTTTGTTTCTGTTGATTCTTTTAGATTGTGACAACTTTTACACAACGGGACAAGCTCACACGGGTAAGCAAAAAAGTCACAAAATAAAGTACAAGTATATTCTACTGCACTTCCGCACTTACTTTCCCACTTTCACTTACCTATAGTAGGAGTATCTTTTTCGGTCCGTATACGGCAAGACTGATAGAGGACGATATACTTTATAAGTATTAAAAAATACTTCACACGCTCCTCAAAATCCAATACAGAGAAAGCATTGTCCAATGTGTTGCAGATAGTGGAGGTAGAAATGCTCAAGTCGACTTTCTCGTCAAATAACAGAGAGGGGAACTTCTACTGTAGTCTTTTTCATCGTGAGTTTTGGATTTCTGAGACGATCAGGGAAGAAAGCATTTTTAGGAGATGGTGGCTGGTTCTACATGGACCAATTTGTTTCGCTCTGTACAACGAGGTCGTATCCAATTACGTGTCCACGGACGAAAGTGTCCACTCACTTTTTAGGAGTGTTGTGTGCGAAACTGTTCAGTTCCTTAAAATTCAAATGGGCTAATAATAATCGCCTCTCCCATTCTTTGCTGATTTGGCTAATTTACATCCACTTGGGAACTTCTACTATCGTTCAGTTTAGATTTCGACGTGGACTCACTCAATGCTCCTGCGATGGCAGTTTTCAAAACAAAAATGTAGCTCATTTCATGCATACAATGAGACTAGTGAGTAGGAAGGAACACAAGTGTAAATAGGAGTTCTGAAGAAAGGGCCATACACACTCCTGTTTGCTTGCACTAGCTTATTGCTATCTGAATTTGTACATGTACATATGTGAATTGTTTAGGGAACATTCATCTCGTTGGATAACATTTTTCCGTGTTGTTACACAAGACGTGGTCCTGACCAAATGAACCTAATAACGATATAATAATACTCAATTTCATAACTGCCTTACATTCAAAATTGCTTGTTCGATTCAAAATTGTGTCCAAGAAGATATTTCTTTGTTGTCCAATAAATCTAGTCTAAGTTGAAACGTGAGGATCAGCAGGAAAAAGCTCAATTACTTTTTGACTGACTTATAATAGTCATCACGGGTCACAAAAAAGGATGGACAGTCTGAGAAACAATTTGATGAAAGTAAATTTTCCAAAAGAACTGGCAAATATTATTATTAAAGACAGAGAAGCAAAAGTAAATAGCGAGAGACCGAGAGAAAGAGGAGAACCTGAAAAGTTATTTGTTTAACAGTCTAATTAGGCATGTGTTTAATAGAATTAAAGATGACTTGTTGGGCGACAAGTCGCACATTCATTGGCCTGTGGAACGAAGAACTCCCCACAAATCAGACGTTATGAGCTAGTTTGGATTTGTAGAAGTGACTATTATTCAGTGGCTTAGAGTTTGGACTTAAATTCATTATGGTAATCTGGCTTGTTTGACAATCTCATCAGACTGTTGAAGATTATTTAAAAGACGTCTGAAGGAGAAGAGACAAGTTTGTACGGAGGAATGGCTGGCTACGTGTGTGTATGTGTAGTTATAAAAGAAGTTTTTAATTGAATTTAAATGTCGTTGAATAATTCATTGCTGGAAATCAGCATAGATATGAGAGAAGTCAGTGAGGGAGGTCACGAGGTCGCTTGCAGGTGGTGGTGGTGGTGGTGGCTAGATGATTTGGGACTTTCTGTCACAGATATGAGACTCAGGGAGGAAGTCTTCTTCGTCTTTAAAAGTGTTTTGAAAGCTGTCGGTGTGGATGGATGGGGTGAGGACAAATATTTGTGGAGAGAAATGATGATGAATATACTGGGCGAGTGAAGCACATGTGGGGTTGGTTGAGTCTTCTTTCCGAGCAAAGTGGAAGGGAAGACATTTTTCTTGGAAGTAGTTGGAAGGCAGCTAGCTGGCGGTGCTGGAGGGAGTGAGGAGGGAGGCACTTAGCATTCGATGAGTGTTTGACTTGGTAGAAAGTGGTCGACAGGTCAGTTAGAGTGGCCTAAGTGGCCTCTGTTGTGTGTCACATGATGGATGGGTGGACTGACGTAGGCAAATGTGTGTGTGCTGATGAAGGTGTGCGACAATTTTGACAATTGAGAGGACATTGTTGGGTCTTCTTGCAGAGATGAGGATGATGATGATGACGTCGAGTGGTGGTGTGCCCCCCTCACATGTGGCTAATTGTTGTGGAGCGAGTCGTCGGCCCTCCACCTCCTCCTCCTCCTCCTTGTGAGTTCTTCAATTGAAAGTTATCGCTGCAGCACCCTCCCCAGTAGTAGTGTGTATGTATGCGTCAGTTTGTGAACGAGAGGCTGAGCCTTGTTGGGGTGAAGTGGTCTTCATTCGCCCCACTCCCCCTCCAATCGGATCTCCAGTCTCTCATCCAAATGCTTCACTTGTATGATCCCCTCTGCCTTTCACTGTGTGTGTTGTAGAGGGTTGACCGGTTTGAAGTAGTCGTGTGTCTGTCTTGTAGCATTTTTTAGACCAGACTTCTCTGTCTTTGTAGTTGAGAGAGAAAGAGAGTGTTCGTTTCCTTAAAGTGATCCTTCGTTCAGAGGGGAACTCTCGCCGTCTCAAAGTTGTATTGATCCTGGACTTAGAAAGTTCTTGAGGCCCACACGGAGAATGTATTGACTTGCTTATCGATTGAGGCATAATTGAGACGAGAGATGCTTCGTCCTGTATGACTTGACAAAGTGACATGAGCCTGACACAACGACACGAACGGAGGAGTGACATGACATATGAAGGAAGTGTAGTAGTTGTTGGTGGACCTGTACCTGCCTCAATGAATGAATGGAGACAAATGTGAGAGGGCAGGTGGGAGCCAGGGTGGGTAGGTTCCCTACTAAATCAGTCAGCAAAGGTCCATCACTTTCCCATTTGGAGACAGAGCGAGAGAAAGCCCATAAATCTGATGGTCTCGTTCAGACTGCTCCAGCAACCTCATCCCAATAAACCAGCGTCGTGATCTCTTTTTGATTTGCCTCTGCACAACAATTTGTACGTTTCCTTCTGGTCTCATCTTCCTCAGCGGAACACTCACACACACATTTCATCATGTATTGACAAAATGATTAGTAGTCCTCGGCTATGGGACCTGGTCTCCTTCCTACACTACTTGTTAGCACAGATAGAGATAGGCCTAGTTGAGACACTCGCAGGATCCTCCCTTGATTCCTACGTCCATTTGGATTGATTTCCACTTGAGGAAAGATTCCACATGCATCAGACTCCATTGCATAGGCGAGCGAGCAAGGGTGTAGAACACTTGGGCCTCTGAGCGACTTCAATTAGGCAGAAAAGGAGGTCTGAAGGGAAAGTTGTGTTTTCAAAGTGTCGACATGAGTTTTGAGTTTGGACAAAGTGGTAGTGATGATGGCTTGAGTGGACTCTGTAAGGGATTAGGAGATGCAAAGTAGTGGAGAAAGTGAGTGAAGGCACATATCATCGATATTATATTATGTAGACGTAGACGGGACGGGATAGAGAGGATGGGAATGGATGCATGTGTGGCCGTAAGAACACACTCCAGTTGGACATACACTCTCACTCCTTCTGTCCTATTATACTTTTCTAATCCTGTCCTCTCCTAACTGCACTTTGTCTCCCACCACCGTCCAGTGGGGGACCCATCTCACTCTAGAAAATCTGTTTGCTCTAAGATGCTACCCAAGATCAAATTGATGATGATGAGGTTGTTGATGAAGCGTGTCCCTTTGGTGTTTGTGTGGTTGCAGCGTGCAAACGGAAGGAAGAACAGGGCACAGCACCAGAGCCCCACCCCCCTGCGCCCAAGAAACCCAGACTTGTCTTTACCGATCTCCAGCGTCGTACGCTCCAAGCTATTTTTAAGGTATGTCTCCTTTCTTACTTTGGGGCATTGTGAAATGCAGAGGCCACAGAACTAGGCCAAGCTTTGTTATTATTGTGGAGTCTGAGGGAGTCTGACTGATTAAGAATGTTATTTGCAGGAGACGAAGCGACCATCAAAGGAGATGCAGGTGACGATAGCACGGCAGTTAGGTCTTGAGCCGACAACAGTAGGGAACTTTTTTATGAACGCTCGTCGTCGCTCGATGGACAAGTGGAAGGAGGACCAAACAGACAGTCCTTCGAAGTCTTCGTCAGCCTCGTCCTCGGCCAATACAACTCCCACAAGCCACACGTCGACTACGACGACATCGGGTCAGCACATTCACGTGGCACAGGTGGTCACAGTTCATCATACGGCGGCCCTAGACGAGGCAGACGCCTTGTGACCCACCCAATCTGCTCCAATAACCCTTATCCTGAAGTAGCCTTCTCCACAATATGCAACATACCCAAAGAAGACAACAAACCACGAGTCCAAGCTTTCTCCGCCACGACGATCCATCAGCGCATTACTTTCGTCAAGTCCAAGTTAACCACATCTCTAAGTCGATTTGTTTTGCATTCCTCAAATTATGCTCACTCCGTTCACACACCATTCTTCTAGTCATTCCAAAAGAAACTTATTTTTTGTAGGGAAGTCCACTATACAGGTGAATAAGTAATTCCTACGACAAAGAGTGAAGTCAATTTCGATCGGTTTTAGTCACAGAAGCTAGTGTGCTTTATTATACAAAACTTACATTTAGTATTTCGTTACATGAATAGGGAAGTGTATTTTACGTTACTTTCGCTTTCCGAGACAACCAAAGGTATTTAATTATTCCAGCACGCATTCCGTTCTTGTCTTAATCGTGTTCTTTCTCTGTTTTGCGTTCTCCTGTCTCTCATTCTTCATGAAACTCTATCAGATTTGAATGAAACAGGGACTTGTGATTGAAGACGACTGTAATTCAATAGACATCCGTGGATTCGAAGTCGAGAACGCTCTTTCCACTAATCTATTTCTAACTACTATAAGACGTTCTTCTTGTTTCGGTTATAAAAATATATCTTTCATGACTCTAACAGGGGACAAACCAAAATGATGGAACTCTCTGTTAAATCGGAGAGCGACATATAGCAAAGTGATGATGAGACACACACCGAAATAAAGAACACCCACTGCAGTCTTTTCAAGTTACAAAACCATACAAATACAAGTGTACATAAGTAGGTAAGAATAAATAGGCAGTACGTTAGTTTATACATAAAATAGCGACATATAATAATGAACGGCAACAGGTACAGACACACACACAGGTTTGTACCCATCACTTTATGTGTATTCGTGGGTGTGGCCGTCTAATACAAAAATTCATTAAAAGGTTTTAAAAAGAACGAAAGGCGAGGCGCTGAGGAACTCTATATATACTGTGTACTTATATTAACAAATGAAAACAAGGAAGAAAAAATAGCGAATAATTATACTCTCTAAAACCGTTACACGTCAAAATATTGTATGATGATGTAATTAATTAGACCGTTTTCTAGCGACGACTTATATTAGAAAGTTACACACTCGTATATTTAAACCCATATTTTGCACACAAACTGTACAAACTTTAACCGAAATAAGGAATGATCATATGCTAAAGTAATACACCCTTCTTACGTCATAAACTTCCCCTTTTCAGCGTCTTTTTTGTCCTGCTTTGATATCTTGTAGTTTATCACTATCACACAAAGATTTTCCATGAGGTCAATTGGTTTGCAAATCTAATCTTATTATTAACCATTCTTTTAATGTGTTACTCATTTCCTTCAGAAGACATACACTCTCGGTCTCCAGTAAAACACTGTTATGTCTATATACGGCTACTTAGCTTTCAATAAGGAGAGAAATGAAAGGAGAGTTGAAAATTCTTTCACCACTTTCTGGAGACAACAAAACTTATCATGATCATCATCATTCCGACAGAAAGTAAAAATCAAACCCAAAGATAATAATAGAATTAAGGACTTAAATACTAATTAACGATATAATTACTGGTCATACACCATTATACGCATCGTGTGCAATTCTTAAAGCCCCCGAGCAGTTTTGGTTGTGCTTTCACCTTAGGTTCAACATATAAGGACGGATGTTTTTCATTGATCTCTTAAACGCAACGCAAAGTACTTATTTATTTTAGTCACAAAATAATTTAGCCTAAGATTATTTATTTGTTATTAATAACGAGGGATGAAACCCAAACTCAATTATTCCAAAGCATTTGTGTTTAATTATTTTGAACTTTTTTACAAAGTTTCGAAATACAATTAAGTGTGATGATTTTCGTTAATTTATAAGTCAAGCTGTTATTGTGTTATATTAGTCGACCTGACAACTGAACATTCCTGATTGATCTCAGTCAGTAAGTCAATATCAGACTGTGTGTTAACTTTGATCAAAACGCTGTGTAGCTTTACTTATGTTTGTACTTATAGTATAAACTTATTGTTAGTTAAATCTTCGACAACGCTGCAATTAAGAGTGAACGTGTAAACCAAAGAATAATTTTAACAAAAAACGAGATAATGAATACGAGTCGTTTTTAATTATTAAGCTTTTATTATTGTACTATGTATTTTGTTTTAAGATGAAAGAAGCTTTATGAATTTTATAACGTTAATTACGAATCCAACCTATGTCATGCTTTAGTCGATTATCGCTTAATTATTGCCATTTGTGAAATGCACTGCAACTACTATTCACCCAACCTTCTATATTGTATTAATAAGTTTAAATTTAGTTACAATTAGTTAGATACTTTAGATCCTGATTGCTAAACAAACAACTCACCATGCATTGTTAAATTTGTATACTTTATGAAACGGCTTGTGACTGAGGAGAATAGTAACCACTAAATTATCCAAAGACATGACTACTTATTATTGTTCTTATCACTAGTCGTAGATTGAAATAGTCATACTTTTAATCAATTTTTACACTACAATACCTGTTTATTTTTTCATACTTTGTATGAATATGAATATGAAGAGATGGTGAAAAGTCCTTTGAATACTTTTAGCCACTTAGTTGTAGAGTCATTTGATTTCTGAATTCCGATAAATTAATATTTTTTCCAATGATCAGTTACAAGTGCAATCTAAATTGTGTCTTTTTTGTACGAAGCTCCGACTCTCTCTCTGCTATATACTTCAGGGATGCAAAAAGTAATAATTAACGTATCTTTCATGTTGTGAGAGTATATGTAAGACACTATGAATACTAAATACATCTTGCCCATAATTGTTTGCTAAATCAATCGTGTGTCTTGTGTCGCATTACGTTAAAGTCAGTACTTAAGATTAAAGGCAGAAAAGTACATTTTACTTTGTCAGACTTTCAGAGCAATTGCTTGTGCATGGATATTTCTATGTTTAATAAGATTGGGTGATAACGTTGCTAGTGCGATGGTTGTATTTTGAATTGTTGTGTAGCTCTCGAGGCACACCCCCACGACACACCCCACATGATTATACATATTGCAATCTAATAATAATTAATAAGTCGTACTACTGCTAATAAACAGTTAGAGTGGAAATGACTAAACTCGTCTCACGTGCCCCGTACTTTTTTTGCATGCCCAAGCTTCCTTACACGGAGGAAATTATGGAAATGCAAAATGGAATTCAAATATCTAGTAACATCGTAGAAGTTAATGTCTTCTTTCACCCGCCGCATCTCATGTCTCTTCGAGCTTTGTCGAATTCCAGAGATGAACCTGAATGTTGGTTTCCGTCAACCTGTGTGAATTACATATTGCATACACAACAACCTGGTAAGCTCCTTTTCCGCCTATTATCTTCAACTAGATGCGATCTAAAAGAAACTCAAAAAACAAGACGTGTGCTTGGAACTGCCTCACCTCTGATATCTGAGGCTCTATTTTGATTCAAAATACTCTAAATAAAATACATATTTATTATGCGATAAATATATTTCGTTAATACTTCAACACGTAGCAGATGTTATTTCTACCGTATAGACTCAGCCGCAGGCTGACAATTGGTAGATACGTCCATCCCATAAAAACAATGAACCTATAGATGAACCACGATGCTAGGATTTCTAACAGAAATCATGAATCAATAAGGATTCATTTCAGTTATCGGCTGAGACCAGGCGGTTGAAGCAACATCTACCAAGTTAACATCTGAGAATCAAAATGTAAGTTGCGTATAACATTATACTAATTATATTATACGAGGCTGTTCGTTTTTAGAAGCGGATGGTATTCGAACTGTGTCCATTTCTACGCCATTTTCATCAATGATACGGTACGTTAAGACGCGCGAAGTAGTACTTGTGATCGGCGTATCTGCGGAATGGATGACTGCTACTGGTGTATTGCGTTCCAGAAGGTTGCTTCCCTGTACTACTGGAAGGCGAAAAGGTTTTCCTCCAGGAGGAATGATGACTCCAACTTCGTTGGAAATGGATGAGGTTATTGCAGGAGAAGTTGTTGCTACAATAACGTTCTTCTTCGTCGTATATGGCAGTTGCGTGTTAGACGTACTAGTGGAATAGGTTATCCGAGTGACTGAGCGGTTAACCTGCAGCACTTCTGGTTGAGCATTAGTAGAATCAAGGGAAGAGGGTTCGAGCTTTAAAGCGGCACTTGACGACGCAACTGTGGTTTGTCCAGACTTGATAACTTCGTCTACTATACTGTTGGCTTGCTTTCGTTTCTGTTGTTCCAGAATGTAAGCATCCAAAGGATCAGGTAGACCGTCTTTTTTGCTGTAATAAGTTTTGTTCTTCTTGTGGACCATGAAATGCTTATATAAGTTAGATAAAACACGGACTTTCCGTTTGCAAATATGACATTCGTAGGGCAGCTCTCCTGTGTGTAGCGTCATGTGTTCCTAAGGATATTAAGAAAAGCAATGGTCACAATCACGGCAAGGTTCTTAGTATTCGACGCATCAGTTTCACTGTCTACCTGTAAAGATTCCAGCTTCTTAAACCCTTTGCCACATGTATCACAGATAATGTCACGTTCTTCCTTGTGAGTAAATGAGTGCTTTTTCAGATGCCATTGAGTTATGAATCTTTTGCCACATACGGTGCACTCGTGCTCTCGGCGATTCTCGTGCTTCATCATATGTACTCGCAGACCACAGTTATGACTAAATCTAAATGGAACAAGTCAACATTAATTTAGGCACCATGCGTTTTACCATAAAAGCTTCAGTGCCCAACTTACGATTTTGAGCAAACGTTGCAGTTAAACTTTTTAATTTTTAAATGAACAGCATTTCTGTGCCCGCTTAAGTCGCTTTTGTGCTTGAAGTTTGCTCCACACACTTCACATCGCCAAGGTCGCAGATCAGAATGCACCGAAAATATGTGAGCCTTCAGGGATGGGGCAGTGATCCTGCACATATTTAAGATTGTTGAGATGAGCAATAACGTTCTGAAATGTAATTTTTAACAATAAGTGCGACTAACATTTTTCCGCATATATGACAAGTGAGAGCGTGCTTCTTTTTTTCTTCCTCAGGCAAATGAGTTTTGATGTGTTGCTTTAACGAAGTCTTCTTCAATAGGACCTTGTTGCATTTAGGACATGGAAATCCTGGTCTCTGCTGGTGAGCTACCACGTGTTTCTTAAGAAGACTTGGATTCGGGAACTGCTCCTTGCAGTCTTGACATCTAATCATATAAAACGCAGCTGAGTCTGATAGCATCATTAAAGCTAGCCGTATGATGTACAAACATGCTACTTACTCTTCAAAATAGAAATGCTTAATCCAGTGACTGAAATAGTTCCTACTGAGGCCTGTGGAATCCTTCTCAGGGTAGAAGTTACCACACATATCACAAGGCAGAGTATATTCAGTTGGAGGGTTGGCGTGAGCACTTTTGCGGTGTTCGTAGTAACCTTCCTTTCCTCCTATAAAATAAGCCCAAATAATCCTATAAATAATTTGTTTTAAGTTTTAAAAATCAGCGTTCAAGTCAAATTGAAATGCAGAAAAATTATCCAGCTGCTCAACTGACCGGAAATTGATTTCCTGCAGTCATCGCAAAATATACTGACTAGATTTTCGTGCTGGAACACTAATGTTTCTATTTCTTTCATCTTTACTGACGAATTAGATTTGGTTGTATGAAGTCTTTCGGCTATGTACTCCCAATCGTCGTCTGTGAGGTCTCGTTTAATTAAATAGTGAAAGGACGATGCAAAAATCTCCGCCTTAACTGTAATAAAAGAATGATTATTTATGCTGTAATCCTAAGTTTCGAAGTAATATGCACTCCTTACTCTGATTTTGCAAAGTCGTATAACGGCCTTTCCGACTTCCTAGTTTTTTTGGAGACTTATTGCCACTGTCTTCACTATTAAGAATAGAAACGTCATGATTGTCAGTTGTAGGTACAGATTTCCCACCCAAACTATTGTCATCTTCACTCATTTCGAGAGCTTGGAACAATTTTCTTTCTGGATCATTTTCTTGTCTGTATCGAGATAATACTTCGTGCCAGCGAAGCAACATCTGTTCACACTTTTCGCATAAAGGATAATCATTACTCTTGCTGGGCTGCAAAACATTCAGAATTAATTAAATAATTAATTAAGTGTTTATAATTGCTAGATGTCATGCTCACTTACATTTTGTACAACGGAAATATTCATGTATTGACTGAGCAATTTCGGTAGCTTACTGCGCTGACTTCTGGAGTCAAAAATATTTATCCAGGAAAAAGTAGGCTCAAGACATAAAAAGCAAGATTTCCAAGGGCTTGTACAAAGAATGGTTGTTGTTTGAGGAAACGAGATCTGAGGGAATGGTCCGGACACAGCAGCATATTTTTCTTGAGTGTATGCAGCATGTCCATCATTAGTAATTACTGTCTCACCCTGAGCAACTATCATGTTGCCATCTTTCACATTGACTTTTCCAATTCCTTGCGACTGCTGACTATAATCGCCAGAAAACAACTGGAGTTCAGGCGACTGCGGCTGTCGTAGGTGTAGCACATTTCTTGGTCCACTGTTTGTAGCAATTGTGTCCAGTATAACTTCGTTTCTACTTAAATGGCTAACATCACTTGAATCATCAGACGTTACTTGAAACTGACCACCTGGATCAATTATATATTGAACTTCCACTACGCTTTCGCCCAAACCCTCGTCGATACCTTTTGCATTCGTCACCTGCAGCTTTATAGGTAGCCGAACCTTAAAAATAAATTATTAGAAAGTGTTAAAACGCGGACAGAAAGCATGTGCATTTTAATCATGAACGTCAATACCGATCCGTCAGGAAGAGTCCGATTAGAAATATGTATGACATTTTCTCTCTCTCCAGTGATGCTAAGAGTTCCCTGTGAAGATAATGGCTCTGCCACAGAAGGATTTAAGGAGTAGGACCCTGTAGGATGAAACAGTTGAAGTGAATGGGATGATGCTTCCCCCTGTGTTTCTTCAGGGCCCTTATCCACTGCGACTCCGGCAAGCAGAGCCAAACTTTGATGCTGGTCATTCGGTTGCTTCGCCATTTGTCCCTGCGTATTCTACTCACAAATCGCAAACATTCAATTGCGTTTCTGGCGTTTGACATATACGTTGCTGTTGTATTAATATTACCAGTTTTCAGCGAAGTCTTCTGAAGCACCCAAGTGAACTGATAAGCTAACGTCAGAGCGCAAGATGTTATCGAATTGACCCCTCGTTTTGACAACTTCTGCCTTTTTCGTAGACTCTACCTGTACGTTCACAAGCGCATGCAATTTACGAAGGCGAAAGTTTCATGGTGTGTGTGTGCTAATGTAAATGCGTTTAAATGATGTCAGGTGGTGAATAGTGAATGATGAAAAGTACGAGAGGAAAAAGTTTGTGTATGTGTGTGTGTGTTGCATGTTGGAGAAAAGGTGCGAATTGTTTCGATTGGAGGCTCATCTCCCAGCAAACGAAAGCACATGGGGACATTGAGAAAAAGGGGTGACTAGCTGCTAATCAGTTCAAAGGAACGGCTACCATAATGTCATTATAGATTTTTAGATGAAGGTGTGCAATATGAGACAACCAAAATTATCTCCAATAGTTTACGAGCTAACTATAGGAGTCTTCTGTATAAGAGTAAGTTGTATAGGATGTAGTGTGAGTGTAAGATCAAAACCTAACTTTATAATTGCTCAGGGATATGCATTTTATTGGAAGATATATGCAAATTGCATGTATCAATCTGATGCAAATAGAAATGCACATAGTTCTGGTGTCGTTCATAGTCCTATCGTTATTGTTTGGAAATGCAAAGTTGGCGAGATGAAATGTCATAACTTGTTCGGTCTGAAAGCTTCAGCAATCAGCATCTTGTGACAGAGAAAACCCAACAGAAAACCTTGGCGAGTCTGTAAATTCTGTAAATAATAGATCCCACAAATTCGAAAACTATGAACGCTTTCAATGGTCATACATCGGAAAGAGTCTTGTGGTCTTGTCCTATATCAGACGATCAAGTAATTGAGGTTGGATACACTATTGAGCGTTCTCAACCTTCCGAGGACAATTCATCCAATTCATCGACTCGTTGTAATTCTTCCACTGAATCTCGATCCTCTACATCATCATGGTACACCGTAGACACCGAATCGGAGGCTGAATATTTTCTTACACCTGGTAGTGAACGTGGTATGCAATATGATATTTTGTTACATTTAAATCTCGATAAAATGTAGTTAACAAACAATATTCTTATTTGTTACTAGAGGATTCAAGACAGCAAACGTCAACGCTGACTTATTCACGATACAAATATTACAAAGTGCAACTAAAGAAAGAGTTAGAAGAAGAAAAACTGGAGAAACAAAGGGAACACATGGAGTTTATGGCGTTCCAAAGATGTCAATACAACGCGAGAAACCTGTCGCTTGATGTGGAGTTAGAGATGTTAAAGGAAAAAAAGAAAACCCTGAAGAAATGCAGCAAGTGCAGCGTCTAACTAGTGCTTTTCGCTTAGAGAATATGCCCGTGCTGATACTGCTGATACAATATTCCGAGGAATCCAAAAATATGTTTGGTAGAATCGAAAGTAACTAATGTGTACGAATAACACGCGTCTTCTTTGGATTTAATTAATTGTAGGGGTGTATAGTTTTACTTAAGTCATACGTCACATTTCATCCGATACGGACTACATCATTATAAATTGCATTACTGTAAAAATGTAGTTATTTTAGTAAAATACAGGTATAAGGGAATAATAGAGTCATACTGGTGTGTCAAATGAGGAAGCACTAAAACTGACTATGTATGTTGGTTGAAAGACGATCACCAAATAGAATAATATATTATGAGTACGGATACGAAATAACTTAACATACTACAAATTTCTTCATGTACGTCAAAATAGTCTCTGAATTCAAAATATTGTTTTTAAATCAATACTTTTCATGCGTGATAGTAACATTTTATCATAATTTATGGCCCTCCGTTCCTTATATTCTAAGTTTTTACAAATTAAGTTTACATGTACAAATCCGCAATATTTCTATCTCTATCTATTATTGATCCAAAGTTGTGAAAAACTGAGGTGCGGTCGTGTAGTAGTGACCATTTTGAAGTGGAACATTCAATAAATCTTGGTGTTGGTGTTGCATTGTAATGATTCCTGTCTGATTTTCTCCTCCAGTAGTTTGGAAGTGGTGAGGCGTGAGATAAGCGGTGGTGGTTCCTCCACTTTGGTTCGCTTCAGACTGCACTACCGCATTTAGTATTTGAGCTTGATTTTCCCTGCTTAACTCAACTACGGATGAATTTGAAGGAATGCCGTCACTTCCAGCGGTTACGATGCTTACCACGAAGGGAGTCATGTTGTCCCCAACTAAAGTTCCCCCATCCAATGTCACAGTCATCGTTCCATGAGAATCAGGTTTGGCAGTTCCGGTGATTATGGAACCGTTAAAGCTCTGGTCACCCTCAAGTATGGCAATTTTGCTCGGGGTATTTGACGCTTTCTTCTTTGGAGGGTTTGGATTTGGATTCTTCTTGTGAATTTTCATGTGCTTGTATAGATTGGACTTCACTCGTACTTCTCTTCCGCAAATTGGACACCTGTGGGGCTTTTCTCCGGTGTGAATTGTTGCGTGCTCCTATTTAATTTAGTACATTACTCATAAGGTTTGTATGCTTCGCAGTTAGCAGCATCTATAATATTATTATGGAGTTACAAATATACTGAAGTTAAAACACTTCGTACCTCTAGGGCTTTTCTCTTCTTGAATGCCTTGCCGCATTCTGAACAAATGAAGTCCCGTGCAGTCTGGTGGACGACCTTATGACCCTTAAGGGCAGAATAAGTGTAGTATTCTTTATGGCACACATCGCACTTGTAATCCTTCCTCCCTTCGTGTCTCCTGACGTGCCCACGTAGTGAACTTGCACTTTTAAATCTGATGCATGGAATAATTTGTTAGTTGGTGGTTAATCGGTGATGTGGTACAATTGTTAATATTAATTAGAAATACTTACGCGTCACCACAGATAGGGCATACGTGATTCTTTAAATTGAAGTGTACAACATCTCTGTGAGATACTAAAGCTCCTTTCATTTTGAATGTAGCATCGCAGTGATCACACTTCCATGGTCTCTCATCATTATGAGTAGCCATATGAGACTTTAAATTCCACTGAGCAATTCTACAGAAAAGAGGAACACCAAGTTCATGCTGCATTGTTCAGCTGTGATCCATACTCAATACAAAATACAATTAATCTTACTCACTTTTTCTTACACAGTTTACATTTGATCATGTACTTCTTCTTTTCTGTTTCTGGCAAGTGTCGTAAAAGATGCAAGTCAAGACTCATTTTGTTTGCCAAAACTTTTCCGCATTTTTCACACTTCACTTGTCTATTTTTATGAACTGCATGGCGATGTTGCCCTAGTGCTCGTTTTGTTGGGAAAGTCTTTCCGCAATCTCCACATCTAGAAAGACATTAATTGAAAAATGACATCAAAGTTCACATAGAAATTATATTAGCTATTTTAAAACTCTAATTAGGTCGTTACTTGTTGAAGTAGAAATGAGAAATCCAGTGAGGATAATAGTCTTCTGTGGACGCTGTCATATCTTTCTCCGGATATGTTTGACCGCATATATCACATGGAAACATCACAGGTGTCTGCTTATGCTCAACCTGCATGTGTTTCAGGTAGCCCTTCTTTCCGTCTACCGCAAAAAGTTTAATTATACTTTTAATTAAATCCTCTGAAAGTGTACCTACTTATTGTAACAAGTAAATCTTACTTGAAATTAATTTTTGACATGAGATGCAATATAAATGAGATAGCTTTTCTTTGCTAGTTAGGAATTTCTCGAGTTCCCTTGATTTCTCCGATTTCACAGAATTCGAGTGAAAAAGATGATCACAAAAGAAGTCCCAGTCTTTTTCAGTGAGGTGCCTTCTTGAATAATGACTGTGCGTTGAAGCATTGTAAACTTCTTTTACTGAAATATGAACACCAAAACTAACCTCCACATCTCAATCAATTTGAAAATGAAAATGAACTTGCGTTTACCTTTAGCTATTTTCTTGAAATTTTTATAGACTTTAGATTCAAATGACTGGTAGGAAATAGGTTCATCTATCACACGAACGCCGAGACTTTTCGCTTGCTCATGTCGCTTAGCAATTGCACAGTTAAAAACATGCCAGCGCTGCAAATAGTTCATACATTCGGGGCAAATTCCTGTGCTAACTGGCGTTCCTTTTACCTGTAATTAATTAATTAAATTCCAATCTTATATTATCGACGCCTGAGGTATTCAGGAAATGACTGAGCAAGTGTGTACAGTACTTGAATGTTGAGGTGGGCTATCAGAACATCAATATGGTAATACAAAGTTTTTGAAGAATCAAAAATATCTTCTGTAAATCGCTGCTTCCTTAAGCAAACGATACATCGCCGAAATTTAGTCTCGTCTTCATCATCACTGGAGCCAGTACTGACGGCATCATCGTCATAACCATCCTTAAATGCGCTTGAAGAGTCGTTGTTGTGTAGTTCACCTGTACTGTTGTTCGATGTTGGGTCGTTATTTTCCTTGCCAATATCTTCTGGTAAGTCTTGTGTTATTATTCCTACTGCATTCGAAGTAGGTGCTGCCACTTGTGCCTTAGCTGCTTTAAGTTTCTCTCGCCGCTTCTTAGCAGCTTTTCGTGCTGCAAGTGCCTTCAGTGCAGCCTTTCGTTTAGGACGTTGATCAGCTTCTTTATCATCAGCTGGAACCTCCACTACGAACTTCGATTCGTTTGGTGCAACAGCTAAAGTTTTCTGTGGCTCAGGAAACGGGACAGGTTTCAAATCCACAGTATGTGAAGTCGTCGACTGAATCGCAGAGATAGAAGAAATAGAAGATTCTTCAGTTAGTATTGGAGTCGCTCGCAAGATAACCTGCTTTGGTTGCGATGAATTAATTGCCAGGGGTGCCTTAATTCCTAATTGTTCGGCGACAAAGCTTGACCTGTTGTTACTTTCGCCAGAAAATAGCTCCATTGCTGTAGCCTCTGTACCCTGTTTTTGCAAACCTTTAGGAAGAATAATAATTGTTTCTCCGAGTTGATTTGTAGCAACTCCTAATAGCTGAATCCCCTGGGTACACAGAAGCTGCTCCCTCACACGATCTACTGCTGCAGTGTCGCAATCTTCAAGATTTCCAGTGTGAACGTCCCCATGTTGAGACCGGCTTTGATGATTTTCAATTATAAAGGTGTTTCCATTGCTCAAAGTCTGAAACAAAGCATATGACTGAGTACACGTCTGTCCTTCAAATACAATATTTTCAAAGTCGTTTTACTTACTAGATGATTTTGCCCAGGAACCTGCGACGATGTAGTGACCATAAGTCCCTCCACAATATGAGAACTTCCTCCAGGGGACTGTAACTGTATTGTCGTGATAGCGTGATGCTGGTCATCATCATCCACTTCAATGCGAAACGGATTATCGTGATCCGTGGAATTCGACTGTATTTCACTATCCACAACTTCTTCATGATGAGCAACCACTTCATATGTCACACTTGGCTCCATTTCACTCGCTGATTTATTTATTTATTGTCAAAGATCAAGCCATGACGGTACGATTCCAAAATCAGAAAGTAACGAAGAACGGGAACAATTAAAAAGTAATTTTGAAAGGAAAGAGAAGTAATTTATGCAATAAAATACTAAACAGGTGAGTAATTAAAGTGAAGGATGAATGTTGTGGTAAGTAAGTCCCACCAAAAATTAGTGTGGTACAGTTGGTTGTAAGATTAGAGAGGCACAACAAATGTAGTGGTGGAGACAAGTTAAGCTTGTAGAAGAGGGACCAACTCTACGAGTACAATTTTTTCTGGCCAACACTTCTACGAGAAATGCACTGTCGTTCTAGTCGTTCAGCATAAAAGTGGTAGTGGTAGCAGTGATAGTGAATGCCACAAATTCTTCAGGTTCAAGTGAAGTGTGCACTAGTGAAAGAAGAACAGCTTTTTCCAAGCCTTTATAAAGAAAAAGGGAAGAATAACAAGCCTCAGCACACCAAATGAACCAACTTTTTGGAGTGACGCACACAGACGGAGGAGGAGGGACGAGTATCTCGTCTCTACGAGGCTTCCTGGAATTTTATTCTTACTCGAGTCGTCGAGTCATCTCAGATTTGAATTGGATATTAAAGGGAAAAATGACACTTTGATCAAGGACAAAATTTATCAATAAATCCTGTATTATTGAGATTACCATTATGTATGAGCTCCATTTTCATCTTCATAACATCATCCATTTGTAAAAAGATATGCTGGAGAAAATATCTGCGGAGTGTGTGAAATAATGAACGTCGGGTCAATCGAACGTCGGGTAGAGATACAATTTCATTTTATTTGGAGGAAGTTGGAGGAAAGAGAAAAACAAGTTTGAGGCTTCTCGTGAGTGTTGGGAAATTGATTGAGTAAAGGGTTCTTCTTTAAAGGCCTCTTGTCACTGCTTTTTGTTCTGGGTAACGTGTTCAGATGAAATGATAGGTGATACCTGCTAATTTACATAGTGTAACTTTCAGGTAAGAAATTGACAGAGAGTTCGTTTTTATGCATGAGATGTTTACACATACCTACCGATTTAATAATAAACTGTGACAAATAAATAGTACAAGGACGCATGCATGTTAAACGTATTATTTCTAGCAACCAGTTTATTAGGCTCTCATTCTGTAAAAAGTTCTTTTACTTTTATTCTATGGTCTCCACTTTTATTTGGCTCATACTGCGAGGTGAGTAAGATGTCTTGAATTGATCCGGTGTTTTCAGTAAGGTTTGTCGTTTCGAACTTCCAAAGGGCGGAGCAGCATTCACCTGTAACCATTAAATTTAATTATGAAATATAATCCGCTTTGTACTGTGTCGATGTGTTTAATAATAATCTGTTGCATATGTGTGGGTATCGATGAGCTTACTTTTGAACCGGGCAACTTCTTCGCGTGATACATTTCTGGCTACGTTGAGATGACGCTCGAGAGGATTCTGAATGTATAATGGAGCTGCGTCAGGCTTACCCCAGGCACTTCCAGTTAACAGTGATACTCCTTTAGAGTTAAAGTCAAATTCTGAATAAAACTCGAAGAATTCAAGTAATAATTCCGCCACGGATTCTGTCTTATGTTGAGGACTAAAGCGTTTAAGTATGAGGTTGTGGTCACGGAGAAATGAGCAGTCTATTCCATCCGCAGTTGTTCGAAAGTCTCTCTTTTCTGCAATTAATTATCAACAGTAATTAGAATTAAAGTCAGTATATTAGCGTTGATTCGATAATGCTAACATGACAGACCAGGATTATTAAATAGAACGTCTAACGTGGGAAGGATCTTCTTGTATTGCATGAAATAAGTGAGTAGTAAGACGAACATAAAATTGGTAGGCTGTCTGCCAGGAACAGGGTTGGTTATCTTTCTAGCCGATGCCCATGAACGAATGGCAAACAGCAACGTAGAAAATCTCGAATCGAGTTTAGTCATCAAATAAATTAGTTCTGACATGTGCACCCCACTTCTACAAAACAACGACGTATTCCATTGAAACATTTAAATTAGCAAAATCCATTAACAGCATAATCCAATATATTACGAGTTAGTCATCGACAAGTCACATTGGAGCTCCGTGTAGTCACTCCAGAACCTCAGAATTGGCACTCGAGCCTGCAAAATTCTCTGAACATGGGTGCAACCCGGGACGAACAGCTGTATAACGTCAGCCATAGTCTCCATAACTCGTTGAACTTGAAATCTCGCATTTGAACTATTTCCACTGGTAATCATTTTAGATTGAAAGATCAGCTGTGAATTCCTGTCTTTACTTGACTTGTCACGACTAGAAGTGAAGATTTCTTTCTAAACCAATCAATACATTCAAAATTTAAATGATATTAACCATATTATTTATCAAAATATCTGCATAGGGTATTCCTCACCTTATCCGGGAGAAGAACAAGATCTAGGTCTCCAGATTGTCTTCCAATCCCAGCGACTGTTGATCCAAAGGGAAGTACACAACCTTGGGGGAACATTCCTTTGAAAGAAGTCTCCAAAAGTGATGCTACGAAGAATCGTACCCTTACTCCTAAGTCTGTTAGTCTAACCGAATCCTCCAATATCACCAACTGCTGATCTAACTAAAAAACACACACTTATTATAACTTGTATTTTAAACCCAACTCAGAATATTCATTCAATATACAGTTTTCCCTCACCGTCTTCCCTTTTCCAAAATTTTGTGGAAGTCCACTGACCACCCCCAGTCTCTCTGAAGGAATGTCGTCACCCACTTGAACGTCTTTGCCTGACCTTTTGCTCGAACTCTTTGCACCTCTGAACAAAGTCATAGCTGACGTGAACGGCACAGTTCCCTCGGGAAAAGTACAGGAGTCCATAGCTCTCAGGAAATCTTCCTTCTTCTCAAACTCTGCTAGGAGCCAATGGAACTCCCCACTGGATGGAGGAATCGAAAAAGAACCTCCTCCACCACCCCCACCTCCGGACCACTTCCCCTTAAGAGGAACGGAGTAGTGGTACACAGCAGCCACATGTCCAAACTTGCTCAAGTAATCTCGAACCTCCGGAGCTCCACTCTTAGCCCCCACCTGCACTAACAGCGACTTCTCCGCCTGAGTTCGACGGAAACTTAAATAGTCTTCAAAGCGTTCTCCGGCACTCCCACTGACAAATTTTCTCGTCCACTTGCTCGACGAAAAATGACGGCGAAATGTTTTAAGCAAAACCATACCTGCAACTCCTGACTGCTCGCCGACTTCTCACATGTGCGCCAATTGTTTGTTTGGAGGTTGGGAGAACGTGAGACTTTGTTCTTCGTGATTCGCTTAGCGCTCAATTCAAATTATTCTTCCTTTCAACTGCCCAGTCAACAACAACCGCTCCTCCTCCAACACGACAACGACACCCGCAGTGAGATTGACGTTCTTTCCAAACTGACTACCACGATGACGTCTGCTACGGACGGAAGAGGGTGCGCTTCTTAAGTCGGGGCTCCTTAATGACGTCCTTCGCTCCCACCAAGACTGCGCCTACATGAGCAGAAGTTGTTGTGGAGGTGATGACGGTGGTGGTGTTGTGGGTATTTTGGGACGTGAATTAATAATTATTTATTTAATTACTCACTGTGACATACAATAATTTACATTGCCTTTGTACGGTGAGGGACGTTAAGTGGAGGTGTGAGTGAGTCTGCGAGTACAAATTTTAGAAGGACATTCCACGCCTTACGATTTATTCCAGTGGAGAAGCAACCACTTGTTGCTGTAAAATATAAAGATTAATATTTTTAAACAAAGTTTTAATTTTAGTAGATAGTTAAGTTAGTTTGTGTTTAATTGAGGTGCACATTAAAAAGATTTCAAAATGTCTCGGTCAGACAAGCACAAGACGTCCGTCAGCTTTGTAAGTATTATTATGATCTTGAGGTAGTAAACAAGTATGTATTATAGAAATCTAAATATTGAAAATTCAAACATTTTCAGTTTGACAAAATTGGATTGGGGGGAACTGGCAAAGGGCGTAAGCACAATCCACTTTCCAGGCCGCACTCGGAAACCGATTTTGCTCATATGGATGACATGGCACCCGAGATACAGCTAACAGACAAGCAAGTAGAAGAAAAGTTTCAGCAAATGTTGGATGACATGAATTTGTCAGAAGAAAAAAGACAACCTTTGTTGGAACAATCTATTGACAAGAAGAGACAGCTGTTATCTATGAGGGAAAAGGGCTATACTACGGTATGATTCCTAGTTTACTATAAGCGTTCTGGTGTGGATTTTTTCATAATAATCTGTCTATTTCTAATTTTGTTTGTTAATAGGGACCCAAGAGTAAGTTGGATTCACCTCTGGACTACAAAAACGCTCTAAGGAACAGAGAAAACATAAGCTTGTCCAAAACTGCACATTTAGTGGAGTCCCTAAGAATAACATTGTCAAGTCATCCGGTATCCTGGGTTATGGACTTCGGCCCTGAAGGCTTAGGACATATCTTAGACCTTCTCAATTTTGTGTACAGGAATCAACAAGAAAATAAAGAAAGGTACTGGTTTGTTTCAATATCTCAATGGCTGTTAAATGGCAAATTAATATATTTATGCTGTTTGTGTTTACAGGGTTCATCATGATTTATTCGTTAAAATACAACGCGAGTGCCTAAGATGCCTTCAAGCCTTCATGAACAATACATATGGGTTAAAGACGGTTTTTGAACAGAAAGATGTATGTTTATGAATGATTTTTTCAAATGATGAAACATACAACGAAGCTCTTGGCGCTCAATATTTACTGTGATCATTTGGGTTTAGATTTTTATACTGGTTGCAAGATCTTTAGACCCTAACAGACCTCAGGTGATGCAAGAAGCTGCCAAATTATTAGGAGCGATATGTATTCTTCACGACCTGCAAGGTCACGAAAGAGTTCTAGAAGCAATCACGATTGCGGGAGAGAATCAGAGCAGAGAGAGATTTGGTCCTATTGTGCAAGGTGTTCTGTCCAAAAAGACCTTAATAGAAAAGGGCGAATCGAAAGAAAATGACTCCTGTCGGGTGAGTTTTGTTTATTTCAACAAATAACCCTTGGAAATTATCTCAGGAAGTTACTAATAAACTCTACTCTACCCAAATGTAGATCAGCTGCATGCAGCTCATCAATGCCATAGTTAACATGCCAGAAGATTTCGAATTCAGAATATTTTTACGTAATGAGTTCATGCGAGCTGGTTTATATGGAATGCTCGACGATCTGAAAAGTGCTACTGGAGATTTAGGAACCCAAGTTGATCTTTTTCTGAAGCATAAAGACGAGGACTATGATGAACTTTCAGAAAAATTCGATTTGATCCATAATGATCTTGAAGATACCCAGCAGTGTTTTGAGATCTTACAACAGTTAGTTGCAGATACACCAGCGGAACCCCTCTTCCTTGCTATCTTACAGCATTTAATTTGTATACGGGATGACCACTTCATCAGGTTGGTGTTTTAAGCTGCAATTTACATTAAATTTTTCACTTGTGAGTTTGATTTTTAACGCTGCAATTGTGAATGGAACTTCTGATTTACGCTGGAAGTACGAATTGTTTTACTTTGATTATCTAATTATATAAGTGTCGATAGCACCTTTGTTAACCGGATCTGAAATTACAAATACCCTGATCCTACCAATAATATTTTGTACGATTGCCTCAACAGGTCTGCTTATTTTAAGTTGATTGAAGAGTGTGTTGCTCAGATTGTTCTTCACCGGAGTGGTTATGATCCGGATTTTCGAGCTAAAAAGTTTGAAATTGATGTGGATGGTTTAACTAATCTGGTTGTAGGTAATTTGTAATCCCACTAAATTAAACCCCTTGTTTACGTTTCATTTTTGTTGTTATTGCTAACGTTTAATCGTGATCAATATTACCAGAAAAACTGAAAGCAGCAGACGAAAAAAGAAATGACGAACTAACTGCGAAGTTGGAAGATGCTTTAACTCAGAAACAAGAGGCAGATGCTCAAAATGAGCACATGAAGAAACGTCTGCAGGAGTTGGAAGAGGCAGTGAAAAATGGTGTCCAGATGAAGGTTATTTATTGCAGTATATTGGTCGCACCAAGTATTTTTAGCGTTATTGTAGTAATGTTGTAATCTTTTGATTGATACAGTCGGGCTTTGAGATGGCACATGAAAATGTTGCACAGAACTTCAGGCCACAGACAGGACCTGTTCCACCTCCTCCACCTTTATCAGGTAAAAGAAAATGTCAGATTTCACCGATTTGCATCCTGTTCTATACTGAAATGTAACCACTTCCGTTATGTGCTCAGGTGCTCCTCCTCCACCTCCTCCTCCAATGATGGGAGGGCCACGCCCTCCACCTCCACCTCCCTTTCCAGGAATGGGTGGCCCTTCACCGCCACCTCCACCACCTGGAATGGGTGGAGGGCCTCCTCCTCCACCTCCTTTTGGAGTCGCTGGGTTTGGACCGCCAGCTCCAACTCCACCAAGGCCAGCTTTGGATGTTCTTCCATACGGAATGAAGCCAAAGAAAAAGTGGCAGTTAGAAGCTCCTCTTAAAAAGGCTCAATGGAAAACAGTGAGAGAGTTGTTAAAAAAGTGAAGCATCTCTGTCGACAAGACATGTTCTAATTTTTTAATTTTAACTCATAAGATTGCACCACAACAACTGAAAGAAAATTCCTTTTGGGTCAAAATTGAAGAAGAGAAGCTGGCTTCTGATGATCTTATTGAAGGATTGTATCGATTTTCTACAAAACCTGCAGCGAAATCTAATAAGGGTAACTTAAACTCAATTAGAACTTGTTTAATTAAACGAATAACGTTATCTAAATTAATGTTAATCGATCATTACAGACGAAAATGACAAATCAACGACAATCAATGGCAAGAAAATCAAAGAACTGAGAGTTCTTGATGCTAAGTCTGCACAGAATCTAGCGATTTTGTTGGGAGGTTCATTGAAGCACATGACATTTGAAGAAGTTAAAATTTCAATTTTACGCTGCGATGAAGAAGTTATGTCAGCCAACTTAATTGAGCAATTGATAAATTATTTACCTCCTCCCGACCAATTGAAAAGACTTGAAGAGCTGCAGCAAGTCTACGAAGAACTTAGTGATGCTGAACAATTTGCAGTCACGGTATTTGCAATACGCCAAGCGAAATCAATTTTCCAATGTGTTTTGTTCAATGTATCGAATGGTTTACTTGACAGATTTCGTCCATCAAAAGACTCGTTCCAAGACTGCGGTCGATGAAGTTTAAATTACAGTATTCTGATTTAGTACAAGACACTAAACCCGTAAGTTCCGGGATATTTGAAATACTATTGGAAAGTTTTCGATTTTGAATTATTTATAATATAAGTGTAATTTTTTGTTAAAGGGAATTGTTGCTACTACAGCTGCCTGCGAGGAAATAAAATCCTCCAGAAAGTTAGCTAAGATTTTAGAGCTGGTTCTCCTTTTAGGAAATGTTATGAATTCAGGATCTAGAAATGGACAAGCTGTGGGATTTGAGATCTCGTACCTGCCTAAACTCTCTAGTACAAAAGATGTTGAAAATCGTCATACACTTCTACATTATTTGGTTGAAACTGTTGAAGCGAAGTTTCCAGAAGTTTTAAATTTTAACGAAGAATTGATTCACCTTGACAAGGCGGCCCGAGTGTCTGTGGAGACAATTTCTAAATCGTTACGACTTATGGATTCCGATTTAAAAAATTTGGAAACCGATTTAAAGAATTCTCGATCTCCTCAGGGCTCCGAGGACAAATTCCATGAAATCATGAATGTATGTTATTATTAGTAGTTTAGTAGATTAAAATTTATAGTATTTACATGAAAAACCAATGCTTGAACTGTTAGGTTTTCGCCAAAGAAGGTCGACAGCAATGTACAATTTTGCAACAGATGTTCAGTAAAATTGATGTACTGTACAGCGATTTATCAGAGTACTTCGTGTTTGATAAGACAAAGTACAGCGTTGAAGAATTTTTGGGTGATATAAAGATTTTTAAGGATCAGTTTGTGGTAAGTTGTTGTAAAAAGTTAGTATACATTTATATTATAAAGGTTTTGAGTTGTTAACGTCTGGTTGTAAACTGCAGCAAGCATACAAAGACAACGTAAAGCAACGAGAAACCGAAGAAAAATTGCGAAGGGCTAAGGAAGCGAAAGCAAAGGCTGAACTAGAAAAGCAAGAGAGATTAGCCAGGAAGAAAGCGCTTGTAGATATGAATGCCGGAGATGATACTGGAGTCATGGACAACTTATTGCAAGCATTGGCAACCGGTCAAGCTTTCCAGAAGAGGAAGCGGCCACCTAGGGAACGAGGAGGTACATTTTAATATTTTTAACTCGGTGACTAAATACAAGTAATTAAAATATTTTTTAATTCATAGGAGACAATAAAGCACCATTAAATAGAAGCCGGTCGAGATCGAATATAATGGTTTTGTCCCCTTCTAGCACGAGAGAAATAACGTGAGACCCGTTCAATAGCGATTCAAGTATTCAGCCATTTTCTGTTTGCATGTACCTAAATAAGTGATTGACGAGTGCTGCATGTGTTGTTGATAGAACTCAGTGCGCCTTAGGCCTAACTCTTCGAATACCAAAACAAAGCATAAGTTTTACGAGTTTTGGCTTTATAGATCTGTACAGGACATCAATGGTGAAAGTAAGCCGGTGAAAAATCACGCAAGAAAGACAGGGCCGCGCGAGGACCAAGACATGGACGAGTTACTCAGAAGACTGAAAGTTTTGTAAGCAATTAAGTTAAGCCTCTTAATGATGCAGAACTAAAATTGTCTTCCAGTGCGAAAGAAACAATGAAGATATATGTAACTAAAATTACAAAAACCCAATTCCAAATGTTAAAATTGAAACATCCCGATCAACCATGCTAGTTTAAGTAATCGACCATTCCAAGAATAGAATGTATTTTTGCTTCCACGTATAATTATGATAATCTGACGACAGTGTGAAATGACGAAAGTACCAATAATGTACGCACATGTTGTATTATTATTATTAAATCATATAAATCTAATATCAGCCGTACTCCACGTAGAGAGAGTAACAAATCTAAAAATATCTCTATATAGTATTTAGTGTCGATTAGTTAATGATAAATATACACCATTTTGCTGATACACCTTGAACCGTACCTACTACCACTACCTACCTACCCAATACAAAGTACACAATGACATTATTATTATTATAATATTATTATTAAACTGTACAAGAGTTCTAATAGCTCCACTTAGCTAATACAGTACACATTATATTATGCAACATAGTCGGAAAGTAGACATCAAAGCCCAATAATGCTGATGAAAAACAGCGTATCTCTCAACGAATGAAACATGTTACACTACACACGCGTCTACTCTATAAATTAATATCAAATTATATAATTACTTCTCTTATCTAATTGTAAGTAATCGAAGAAAGTATATATGTGTCTTTCAAAGCCGACCTTCAGAATGTATGTAAAAGTGTAACTGCTCCGTCTGTGACAATAAACTTATACGAGTGAACACCGCAAATGTAAACTACTACAATATAAACTATTATGAGAAAAAGACATGCTACTGAAGAAGTTGATGGTGCTACGGTAATTAAGCAATGGAAATGGTAAATTTCGAAAAATCAATGATTTCATGATACTTACTCATAAAACAAAGGATTTCCTATGCAGAGCCTGAGACAGCACAGGGACGCACCTGTGGTTGTCATCACTCGGAGGGCAGCCCCGATTGGCTGCCCTGCCATTCGTGCATCCTCGCCTTCTTCACGCGGCCTTTCAATCTCACCGCTACACTCACTTCACAACTGCTTCATTCATTATTCCACACAAGTGTCACTCACTTTAACTTTGTTTCACTTCCAATTAATCGTTTGCTAAATAATTAGCTTCTCATTAGTGAATCTACACTCTCACGGTCTCGGAAGTAAGGTCTTGTTTACCTCGTGAAGCACACTTTAATCTGAGGATAAGTGATCGGATCTTCTTGTGTTTGTGTTAACGAGGAGGATGTCCAGTGGAGAGGGGGTGGATATCGATCTGTACGCAGACGATATCGAACAAGATTTTAATGCGGTATGTAACATTGTTTTGGTTTTTTACTTTTTGTTGTTTATTTACTTTTTCAAATGACCTAGAAGTGGCGGTGTGAGGGTGGCGAGTGGTGGTGGTGTTTGGCGAAATGTGACGACGATTCTTATGGGAGCATAACTGAAACGTGGTGTCACACTTAGTGTGAAGGAAGTATTGAGGGGTCTCGTACTGTTAGTAGGGGGGCATGAGGGTGTTAGGTGATGTGACGTAATTGTATGTCTCTATACGAGTAATAGTCGGATCGGGTAGGGCTTACTATTTGAAGGCGGGGGCCCGAAGATTGGTGGTGGTGAAGATGTCCTTTCAATTGTCGTGAAGGAACGTTGCCACACTTTGGCCGCCTTCTTGTCGCCAGCAGAGTCTGCGTTCGTTGTCACTTTGTCACTGTCACCAGCTCTCCATTTCAGTTCATCACAGTCCGCACGAGGTAGGCTTTGCGAAGAGACGTAATAAAAACTCTACTTAATTCTTCAACTTAATTGGAAGTTGTGCAAATATGACGTGTGAGCGTTCAGGCCGAAATTGGTCAAAGTTGGCCAGACCTAATTTATATCCTAGCAAGTTTCTTTACTGGCATGGCGATAATCCTGGCGATAGATGCATCATTAACCCCCCGAAGTGTAGGTGTGTGACGGGTTGGGACGAAGAAAGCTCGGTTAGTTGTCTAGTTCAGCATCTGATAACCCTTAAAAAGCAGCAATATAGCTGATTGAGATAGGACGGTGACAGTTTACTTAAATTACTTTATTGGCATTCAATAGTCAGATTTCTCTGTCCGTGGGATTTTTGGCCCGACTTTTTCATGCACAGTCGTTTCTTATAAATATATTAGTCAAAACGAATATTTGAAAGTCCGTCACTAAATAAGGTTTAGTTCACGTCTTCGTAAATTCCCACTGATAACTCACAAATTTTACAATTAATGACTTTTCACAAATTTACAGGAGGAGTTTGCTGGAGATGGAGTCGATCTCTACGATGACGTTATTGCCAATTCTTCAGGGCCACGAGGGGAGTTGGAAGATGGGGGAGAGACTGCTTCGGCAAGCCCAACTCCTTCGTCGAATAATGTCAGTAAAGCTAACAGCATCGGAGAAGGACGCGAGGGACGAGATGGCATCACTCCGCTGAGGAAGCATCAGGCTTATGTGGGTGGACTCACTTGGGTAAGAAAATAAAAGTCATTTAATTGGCGAACAAGCATCATAAATCATTATATAACAACAGACTTTCTCGTATAATTCTTTGCTGGCTTTGTTTTGCAGTGGACTTCTGATAAGAACATGCAGGACGTTTTGGCGGAAATCGGTGTCAACGATTTTATTGAAGTTAAGTTCTATGAAAACCGGGCAAATGGTCAGTCAAAAGGGTATTGTGTACTAACAGTCGGGTCTGAAGCGTCCTTGCGAGCAATTCATGAAAAGCTGCCTAAGAAAGAAATTCATGGACAGGTTCCTGTCGTCACTCCTCCAACCAAACAGGCTCTCAACCAGGTTACTATTAGCGAAGAAGAATTGCTGGGGAAATATTCCTTGTATACCGATATTTACTTTTAATTTTGTGGCTGGTTAGTTTGAGGCTCAGTCGAAGACGCGTCCTGCGCAAGGGGCAGGGACGAACCAAGGTGGAAATATGAATATGATGGGTCCTCGAGGGCCAATGGGTCCAATGCCAGGTCAGCCTATGGGAATGGGAATGGGATTCGGGCCTAGAATGATGATGGGGCCGATGCGCGGTGGTCCGAGAATGCCTCCTGGTATGCCACCAAGAAACATGGGACCTCCTAATAACCAAGGTGGGCCACCACCTGGTTACAATAGTCCTCAACGACCTCCCCCTGGAATGGGCCCTGGTGGTCCTCAGAACATGCCACCTGGTCATCCCGGCCCACCTCAGCGTCCCCCCATGGTAAGATTTAATTCCACTTTTCAATATTTACAGCCTCGCAGTCCTAGAATAAGTTGTTTTCCGTTTTTGCAGCAAGATCCATATTTCCAAGGAGGAGGCCCAATGGGACCTCAAGGAATGCCTCCAAGGGGTCCAATGCCAGGTCCAGGAATGGATCCTCGTGGTCCTCCCCCAAGAGGAGAGT
This sequence comes from Isotomurus palustris, assembly GCA_034696625.1. Classification (NCBI taxonomy): domain Eukaryota; kingdom Metazoa; phylum Arthropoda; class Collembola; order Entomobryomorpha; family Isotomidae; genus Isotomurus; species Isotomurus palustris. The sequence continues at coordinate 111,367 of JAQGAD010000026.1, read as the reverse complement.
GGAACCGCCCGCCAAGTAAGATTTTGATTCGCATTGTTCACATACACCGTTTCCTCATCGCTTATAACAATGGGATTGTGGACTCTTCTTTATTCGCTTAGTTGGCAAATTATTGTCAAATGAATTTGTCATGTCTCATAATGTGCAAGTTAGGTGAAATTGAAAATGCAACGATGTGTGTTCTGTATAGTGAATTCTTACCCTCCACACGGCCAAGCCCCACCTCCCGCAGGACCCATGCAAGGTCCTCCTGCTCGCGGGCCGCCTCAAGGTATCAAATGACGTACTAGTATTCATCTACAACCCAGTTACTACTGCTTTAGTAGTCTGAGTAGTCACTTTCTGCCACTCTCAGCTTTTTCTAATGCAGCCCGGTATTTAATTCTTCTTCTGATGTTTTACTCGGTTTGCTGCGTGAGGTTTTTTTCTCTCTAAACCAGAAAAGAAAGTCTTAAAGACTGCATAGTTCCACCGTGGTTTTTGTGTTTGGGCTTGATTTTAATTGAAGATATAGATACGGATCGATTTCAGCGTGTAAATTATCTTTATCGATGTCCTTGCTCTATTGCTAATTGCTATTTTCCTGTTTCTCTATAATTGCTTTCCCCTTGATTATGGGCATCAGAGTATTCAAGAAAGTATATATTGGCAGTTGCCCCACCCATGATCCCAGGACCCCAACCAGGAGCTCCTGCCCCGCACATGAATCCTGCGTTCTTTAACCAGCCGGGTCCTCAAGGGCCACCTCAAGTTGGACCTCCGCCAAACTACGGAGGAGCTCCTCCTGGATCTCGGGTAATGAAAATACTTCGTCAACATCATCAACATCTTCGACCTAAGACAATTTTACATTATGATAATAGTATCATTCTTTACAGCCGTCCGGCTCGTATCCTCCATCCATGGATCATCGAGATGCACCTCCACAAATAAATATGAGTGAATCAGAATTCGAGGAAGTAATGAGTCGAAACAGAACCGTCTCCAGCTCAGCTATCTCTCGTGCTGTAGCCGACGCCGCTACTGGTAAGAAGGCTAGGGCCTAAATTATTTAGCTCATTCACTCTAAAGCATATCAAGAATGAACCTCTTCATACTCTGTCTTTACAGGGGAGTTCGCCAGCGCCATCGAAACGTTAGTTACAGCAATCTCACTCATTAAGCAGTCTAAGGTCGCCCATGACGATCGATGTAAAATCCTCGTCAGTTCTTTGCAAGACACCCTTCATGGAATTGAATCGAAAGGCTACGGTCGCCGGGGTAAGTTAAGAAATATATCCTAAGCCGAACAGGTTTCATCAAAGAATACGACAGATTATTAATAAGAAACTTAATAATTATTTAGAAGAACGTTCGCGATCCCGAGAGCGAGACAGACATAGTCGAAGGAGCAGACGAGAGCGTTCTCGTAGCAGAGAGCGTGACTACCGCGATCGAAGTCGAGATCGCTACTACGACTTCCCAAGAGAGCGGTCCCGGAGTAGAGAGCGAGAATACCGTGATCGCACACGAGAAGAAAGGTACCGTCAGAACCTTCATGTTACATTTTTATAATTTAAGATAATGCCTTCGCGAGGAGGCTTAATAATTCGCTTTCGATTCTGATAGTGGGGCAACCAGTAACCGCTACTATGAGGAACGCGAGCGATATCAACGGGAAGGCGGAAGGAGTGAACGAGAGCGTCGTGGAGACCCTGAAAGGAGCCGGGAGAGGGAACGTGAGCCTGAAGTTCATCGAGCTACAAGGCACTAATATTCTTAGAAGTTCTTATGACATCTCTGTGACTCAGTTCTGAGTTGGGATTGTTCTTGGGATGAGCTTATTTTCTATTTTTTTCGTACAAAAGTTCTTCTCCAGAACAATATCCTAACTTAAAACGTTGACTCTATTGTCGTACTGATTTAAAGTGTTGCTAATTAGCTGCAGAGATAACATTTGAACTTCTTTTTAGGCTCGTTAATTTGAAAGCTTTGCGACACGCGTAGAAATTGGAATCCATCACCAACTATTAAGGATATGATTTATTTGTAATTTGTAAATGACCGAGTTGTTTTGACACTTTTGGTTGAATTTTGTATGACATAATATTTATAATATTGACTATTATTGACTATTTAACTAAGTTACATGTGTACTGAAATTTAGTTACGTTATTTGTACTCGGCTACTGAATTAGAAGAAATACAAGTGATACTTCTTCGTATTGATTGCTGCTGGTTGAACCTGGACGGGCTGATCTGAGAGGCATTGAGGCCATTCAGCTTTCACTTTTGGTTTCGAATTTTGTGCAGTGCAGGTGCATGGCAGAATGTTCTGTAATGACTGTTATTACGCCATACCACCCACCAGCTCTCAAAAAGAAATAAAAGGAAATTTTTATTGAACAGAAATGTAGAAGTACGAATTTTATTCAGTCATTAAAAGTGATTAATATCGTACGAGAACAACTTGAAAAAAAGAAGAACTGAAGACTTTTCATTAAAAATCATAGACAAATTGGAATGAAGGAGATCTACAGGTACAAACGTTCCTGAGATTCTTCTACTTAAAGACATAATTTAATCTAATTCTACACTTATTTAATTTCAGTTCGACTGATGTCCGTGGCCGGACTTGTCCCAGTCAGAGACATTTTCCATTCCATTCGGGAGTGGTTTTTCGTCCTACAAATTTTATTTGATTTAGAGCATTCAACATGGTAATCCTTTTAACTGTTGGTAACGTAAGAACCTACTGAGGGTTCTGGCATGCCAATACTGGCAAACATTTTCTTGAAGATTGTCTTTTCCCGTTGCTTGTTCTCAGTGATTTTCTTCTCACAAAGTTTCAATTGACTCTGAGCAGCTTTATTGTCTGGCTCCATCTTAAGCACACACTCAAAATCTTCTTTCGCCAGTGCTGGCTCATTTATGCCAATTCTTGCCAATCCGCGACGGTAAAGACCTTTCAGATTATTCTTATCCATATCCAGAGCATCATCGCAGTTGCGAATCGCTTGAGGGCTACGATTCAGCTTCAAGTTGCACATCGCTTGGTTAAGATATGAAGCTAGCAGAAGCGATTTTCTTGTCTCTTCCTCTTCCCCATGCAACACTGAAATACAACATATACCTAATGAATATATCGCACTACAAACTATGATAAGTGAAGGTGGAAAGAAACTTACAGGCTTCTGCTTTTAGAAAATCCACAATTCGTTTATAATTGTCTAACGCGAGACGGTAGTTACCCTTACTGAAAAACTGACCTCCCTTTTCCTTAAATTCCTTGGAATACTCCAGCTTTTCAGGCCCTTCCAACTGCCAAGGTTCTTTCGGCTAACAGATAATAACCAAGTTCACTTAATAATACCTCCAGTTTTTTTCGACTAATAAATGTCAAAAGTTTTTTCCTTACGTTGTCGAATGAGTGAAGCCAAACCTTCACAAGGAATTCGGGATTCTCAGGGAGCTTGTCATTTTCGCAAACACTTGACGGCATGTATTTGTGATGCTTTTTGAACTTCAGAACAGAAATCTCCCCTTCGTTGAACTTGTACAAAGCTTTTTCAACTCCATAAGGAACACCGAGTTCTGAACCTTCCCCCAACTTGAATTTAATCCTTCCGACGTCATCAAAGAATCGGATGCTAGACCGCGCTTCGAACCCAGAGTACTCAACTGCAATTCAGAAAGCTCATTTAATACCAATTTATGTCATAATGTGACGGTTACTGTAGTCCTCCAGAAGAGGTAATTCCGCTACGCCAACTAAGTTTTACCTTCAACAAGACTTCCATGAATGGGAGTGAGATATCGGTTCTTGCCAGCCTTATGTTTCACCCTCAAAATGCTCTTATCTTTGTGTTTGCTCAAATCCTCGGGCTGAAAATCGAGCATTTCAACTTCAAATATCAACGTTGCATTCGGTGGAATTTTGCCGGAGCCTGTTTTTCCATAAGCCACGTCCGGATGACAAATCAAACGACGAACTTCCCCCTTGAGCATTCCTTCCACTCCGATGTCCCACGCTTTAATCACTTTTCCTACATCAAAATTCAAAGATTAAAAATCAACCCTTGGCCTATCGCCATGATCTTTCCACGACTAATACCACACTGTTCATACCATCGCCAAGCACGAAAGAGAAGGGGTCGCCACTTCGGTTACTTCTGTCGAACTCTGTTCCATCCGTCAGCGTTCCGACATAATGAACGAACACCTCCGTTCCAGAACACGCTTTCAGCGTCATCCATGTTTCCGGATCGTTCGGTTCAAAAGGGGTCCCGACTCCTTCTTTCACCACCTCCTTGTATAAGAGTCCCTTCTTCCCTTCTGGAGAAATGTCCACAGAATTCGGTCCTGGAGTGAAGTTTATCGGAGTGACTTCCTCCACCACTTCCATCTTATCCACCCCCTCACCCTTACCCTCCATCCTCACTCAAGAAACAACTCACTCTAAAAGCAACGCACCAACTCCACCGGACTCCCCTAGTTCACGAGAATATGGGTTTTATCTACAAATTTATGAGTGAATTAATTTTTCGGAATTAGGAGTCAGTGATTAACGGGAAAGCAAAACCGGCAAGAAAAGTTGGAGGAAAGAAAACTCTGGAACGAACACAAACTTGGACCCAGCAAACCCTTCTGCACACTAGTGCACAGTGCACACAATCCCACTACACTAAAACTCCCAAGCTACACAATAGAGAGAGCACAGATCTAAAGTATAATTATAGACACAGGCACAATCAAGCTGGAATATCTAGATCAGTAGTACGGGAGATTCTGGATCGGGACGGAAGTGACGGAACTGTCACTTCGTCTCACTTGTATCAACTATCAACTTGCATTTATAGCCGAATGTCTTATTTTCACTCCAATGCTCATACAACTGATACCTCACCACATCCATTGCATCTCATGTTGCTACCTGTTACTGAGTGAGTTGCATTGCATATAACATCCGCATTTGCATGAAAACTGCTTTACGGTTTGTGATCAAGGAACCCATGCATTGGATTTTGGTTTTAAAGATGTGTTGTAGCTTGTAGCACTAATTTGATATTGTATCTTATCTTTGACTAAATAATTAAATTGGAATCCACCCTTACTCAGCATTTATTTCAGTGACAGTTCATTTTCAGATTAAACAGTTGGTTAGGGTAAAGAATATTTAATTTCTCATTAACAGAATGATTATGTTCGCAAGAATAAAGCGATTCCGGTCTTGATCCATTTAGTACTTTCATTTTGAACTGGCAGTGTTAGTGTAGTGATTAGTTTCTTTCGTCGCTCATTGACGTAGAGAGGGACGGAGATGTTGTAACCACGTGGGATATCAGATTTCTGAGAAAGAGATGAAAGCACACAAAATATTAAGTGTTGAATGCAAAATGAAGTAGAGTTGAGTTGACATGGACTAAAGAATCATACCGATGTCACCCATGCTACAGTGCAATCAACGATTTTGGAGACGGGAGCGTCTGCAGACGTATTTTCGACCAGTCGTACTCCATTAAAGGTGCAGCCTTCCAACAGTATTCCAGTAAGTTGGCAGCTCAGCTTGTCTGGTCCCAAAGTGCTCCGATCCCATGCACAAAAGAGTTGTAAGGCATCCATCGATACTCCCAATTTTCTACACCAAACGTAGGGACGAAATATAAGTCATATTGTCATATCAACTATAATTTGATTTTGCACTCTCACAATCATCCTTACCTCGCACATAGTTGCTTAAAGGCGTAGAAAAAGGTATCAGGATTTATTAAGTCAGACAAGTCTACCGGGTATCTGAACAACTCTCCATTTTCTAAACGCTCAGACCATTTCTTTACTGCTGTTGCTCGACTAACCAAACCAGTGAGGTAGAGAACCGCATCCTCTGGACCTTCCCAAACTTTAGTCCATTCGTACGGCACCTTTACCAAAAATAAATCCAAATAAATATATATAATCATAAATAAAAATACAAGAAACAACAATTACAATTCGTACGGAAGTTCTCCTCACTTACTTCACGCCTCATCAGAGAATCTGCAATTACTTTCAATTCTTCGGTGGGAGTTATAATCCCACGAACTACTTTACTTATCCCACCCAAAGTCTTATGGACAGTTTGCATGAAACTGATAATATTATAGTATTCTAACTTCACAAAGCTTTCGATTGGATCCAATTTCTGGTCCCTCATTGTTGTTCCAGGTGGGTCTATCTTGTCCTGTAGTTTACTAGTGCTTCCATGCTCCTATTAAAAGTAAGTTTTCGTTTAAAAAGCATTTCCTAATAGGTCACACCCCAAAGCAGCTCGTGAGTATTTCTAGCGCACAACTGATACCTGATGGAGTTTCTTCCACACATTCAACACAGGTGTGAGTTCCTTAGTCCACACGTTTCTATCAAATGCAGTGGTATCATCGAATGGTATAGATAAATCTAAAGAAAAAGATACAAGTTTTAAACATCTGGGATTCTGCATTTGACACAAGTTATATATAACGTACACTTAAGTTGACCAATGACTCGACCACTTGCGATTCTTTGCCATGACTTCTCAATATTACTAGGTAAGCCAAAATATCCCGGTTTGTCGTTTTCTGGCATTCCTTCAATTTCCTTTATATACTCCTAATACAAACAAGGTGCAATAATTGTGAACAGACTGCTACATTAAGATGTCACAATCATCTTACTTCTTACTTACTTCAACTGAAGTTGTAGTAGGTAGATGAAGCCCTGGTCCGAAGGTTTTCTTTGATTGGTTACCCCCAGTAAGCACAAGGTCATTGAAATATTCAGTTAAGTACGCTTCAAGTACACGAATATCAAATTCATTGTCAATTTTTCCTCCATAAATTGCATTGATGAAGAGACCATGAATGTATGCCCACTGGAAGTCGCGTGCTTCTAAATTATAATAGTTAACAACAACACAGTTAATAATGAATGCACGGAAGACAATCCACAGACGTATTCAGAACATACTAGCTGTTTTAAAAAATTGGTCTACAACATCCGCTCCAGCCCTGAGATCGCTATCATTGAATTCATACTCTTTACTCCAGCCTTGTGGAATGTACGTCCTCCGCTCTTGAATAATCGCGTGAAAAACAGCCAAGACGAATAGAGCTTGCGTTCTTATTATGTTTTTGTCTCCAACCAGAAATTTAGCAGGCCAGCTGGCAAATGTTCGCTGCAAATTCTTTTTAACTCCTTGCGGCGCCTGAAAACCACGTTTGCAGTCAATCAACGAGTATCAACCTGGTACTTACGTATTTGAGTCGTTTGTTGATACCTCATATGCTATTTTGAGACAAGACTGTGCTAGAATCTTCGGAAACGCTTCATGAGGTTCAGAAGTTAGCCATAGACGAAATGTTTCGTTAGGTTTTAAGGTACGGATTTCTTTCTCTAACGGTTCCAGCATGTGTGTGACTAAGTGCAAATTTTTCATACACATCCATGATCCTGACTGAGCTGCTTGTTGTAGCTTTTGAAAGGCTTCAGACTGTTCTCCTTGTCCCATCGACATCTGTACACCAGTTAGTTACATCGGTTAAATTGTGATACAATTTGTATAAAATAGGATTAATAAACAATAATAATAACCTCAATATATTTATTAATTCCTATATTAGCCTCTGCCAATTCACGAATTTCTTGAGATGGATCTGCACCAGCTGAAGTTAGCATAAGAATTGGTTGGCTTCCTCGTGACATTTCCAGTATCTGCTTAAGGCTGGGTGGTGTAGAAAACAGAGTTCCTTTGCCTACATATCATACAATACAGTTATTTGAGTCAATACGATGATGGGTTTATTTTGAACATACCGAATGTCTTCTTAGCAAAGTTATACATAGCGGTATACAGTCTGTCAGGGCGTAGAGTTTGCATCAGCATGACTTCCTGGAAAGGCGTTAGTTGTGCTTTCACTTGTTGCGGAATATTTTCCTCACAATCACTGCTTGTGTTAAAGTCTGTCCACATGTCATTATTTTTAAGATTCAGTAGTTGGAAAAGTTCCGGAAAGCAACTCGAAAGCATTTGGACGGCAAACTTTCTATCTTCAGGAACCCAACTTGGAATATTTTGTGTGTTCTCGGAATCAATATCTCCCACCAGTTGTCCAGTAAAAGCTTCCCATTCCTACAAATGAAAAGTAGATAGATATAAACATGAAAAGGTGATCTTGTGTAATATTAAATCCTTACGTTGGGCAGAAACTGATCAGAATGCATTAAATGAGTTAGATGAAGTGCAAAAGCCATCTTATCTGTCTTAAATAACCCTTGACACACAAATTCGTAAACGTTGTCTAGTAAGGCATCACTGAGATTCTGAATTCTCTCTTCAATTTGTGTTTCATTCCACTGTAATTGAAAAACCGCCACTCTAAACTTTTTTTCTTTGATTAGTCCATTTATGATTACTAACCGAGCGAACTGAAAAGATTCCTTTAAATTCGGATAAGAAGCTGGACAGTGAAAATTGATAAATAGGGTTCAATTGAGATACTTCAACTGTTGCGAAATAAAGTCGACTTCCAAATTCAGCCAGCGGTCGGTACACTTCAATATCTTTGTTGAGAGACTCTTCGATAATGGTAGCTTCTGTGAGTGACCTATGGATATCTATCGAGTTTGACTTGGTTTTGTTCAGCGACGCAAGAAGCTCCTTAAAATCAATAACAAACGAGAATTCCATAATAATAATACAAATTACAACTGTGATATTCTATCATGAAAAAACGTACAGTATTCTCCAATATGTTTCCTTGAGCAGTAGCTAATTCTTGCAAAAGCATGTCTCCCAGTTGCTCTAACTGAAGTTTTAAGGATTCTATGTTCTTCACTAGATCTGTTTTCTTCTTCTGGACCTCCGGTTTTTCATTAGACAATGTTGTTGTCAAAAGCTTCAGAAACAATTCCAGTTATTTATGGCATGGTCTTATTCCACATGAATGAGCAATTTAGCTATACCGAAAGTTGAGCATAAATACCTGATTAACTAGTCCAGCTCGAGTTGTGGTAAAATTTACAACCGTTAGTACAGCCGCAGCGTCAGGGGGAATCAGAGGATTTGGCTTCCGAGTACACAGATACAGCCTGAAGCTGGTATTGTAGTCTATCAGCTTATCTCCTACAGGAATGGCATCCCTAGACCCCTGGGATATGAGGTCACATCGTAAAATTGGTATGAGAATTGGTTCAATGCTATCAGCTTCTTGAACTATAATGGTCTTGCCAAATCTATTTAGAAACAAATGTAATAAATACTACTGTTATCTATAAATGTAACTGCAGGTCACAGCTTTCGAACAAATAGCACAGCTAAACCTACCTAATGGCTAACTCAAGCTCAGTTGCAAACTTCGGGTCTTGCAGAGACACAATCACGGGCTCTCTGCTCTTGCTAAGTTCTTTAATAAGCCATGCAGTAGCTCGACTAGATGGATCCACAATGTAAGGTCGCAAACATGTCTAAACAGCATTGAAAATATTTACGATTATTGTTGAATTTGATTACAGATGTAAAGATATTCTAAATGTGTTACCGCAGGATTTCCTTCCGACATCTCAAGTTGCATGTAATTAAAGATACTGAAGAGCCAATCTTTGATGCAAATAGAAAATAACTTTTACCTGTAAGATTATAATTGCGTTTTCATGCGACAAATCGTCCGATGGTAAGCCCAGCAATTGTAATTGAAGAACATCTCTTTCGGTAGATAAAAACTTCTTAAAGTCAAAATCAGCAAGGTCCAATTCTTTGCACCACCGTTGAACATACTGTACACGAGTGTCTTCAGGGGCATTACACAGGAATGTTATGAAAGCAGCAGCAATCAACGAATAAAGAGGTAGTTCTTTACTCTCATCTTCCAAATCTTTCATCTAGCACAATACAAATAAGGAGTATTTCAAATTTTCTGAAAATGCATCATGCTGATGTTTAGTTATTTAATCAATAGTAATGGATGGAAACCTCGTCACTCCATCGAGTGAACTCATCATTGAGTTTCCCAACTAGATCTTCAGCCGCTCCAAGAGTCTTCTTTGCTTTATTTAAGTGGAACTCGATCTCCGCTGCTTCCTTGGTATTTTGATTAAGTTTCAGTTTGAGATGTCCAACTCGCTTCTCCACACTGTCAAGCTCAGCGTTTAGCTCACTCATGTGAGCTTCTGCTACGCTTAAATTTCTAAATAGAGTTGAATACAAACATTATTTTTGTTTTTATATTCGTACTTATAAAGAAGTAGCATACTTCATCAAAGATGCCTGTTGCTTTTCCAATGGTCCGATGTTTTGTAATACTTTAGAATACTTCACATTAGCTAGAACCCAATCTGCTAAAGGAGCAGCCGCAGCAGAAGCTCGCTTGGCATTTTTAGGGTCAAATGACTCATGTTTCAGTTTTATCAATTGTTCTACAGCTTCCCTATCAGCCTTATCGATGTTTCTGGCATCGAAGTTTCTACGAATTCCAAAATAAATGCAATGAATTTTAAAATTTAATGTTTAACGCTTAAATAAAATAGGTATCTACCTAATTTCATCTTTTACTCCTCGTTTGGACAAAAAGCTTTTCATGCTGTTCCATGACATGTCTCGAGTTCCCATTAGTCGAAGAACAGCTTCCAGTATGTCTCTGATTATTTCTGGAGGAGCTCGAAGGGAGCGAATTTCGGATAGCGATTCATTTTTTAAGTTTCCAACTGCGGAGCGAGCTGATTGAACTAAAGGTTCTATTTCAGCTAATTCAGCGTCAATTTCTTTCTTCCTGCAGTTCACAATCAAGCAATATATTAAAATTACTCTCACACGAGGTCAACTTGCTACATTTAACTTTACTTTTGAGCAATGATCCCACTCTCCTTCATAGTCTTCTCACGTAGCTGTTCCATTTCTTTCTGTTGGACATTTGTATTTTGCATTGCCAATGTCATCATTTCCAGTGCCTTGTTAGCATCAGCTTGCTTCTCTGCAAGTACTGATTCTTGCTCAAACGCAGCAGTTTTAAGGCTTTCGACGACTTGTCTGGCCTCTTGAAGTTTCGTGATTCCGGCCTATCATAATTCATTTTTTACTAGTGAAACCCTTTTCTGTATAGTTTTCGGGACTAACCTTCAACTTTTCCATCTGATCGGAGATTTTACAGTGTTTCTGAAGGTATATCAACGCGTGGTTATGAATCAAAGAAATAAATCGCCTTGGTACAGCCATATCTTTGCTTGCACTTTCATAAATAGCTTGAAAACCTCTTGTAAACACCTGCTTTCGTCGGGGATCAGAAAACTGAGCTCCAAATCCACACAGTTCTGGACCAGTTAGTCCATAAAACCTAGAATCAAAATTTAATATCATCGCCAGATATATAGCCAGTACCAACATACCAGAAGTATAAATAGTAAATCAAATGCATTTGACTTGATTTGTACCTTTTTATCATCATGCTCGGAAGTGACTGAATAGCTTTCTCCCCCCAAGACTCTAACCACAGTAAGCTGCAGTGTTTGTACAATGCAGGATTGTTTTGACAATTTTTCACGAAGTCCTCGTTCGTATGGTCCAGTATCAACACAATTTGAAGGAATTTTTTCACACCTAAAAATTAAGACTCAATTAAAAAGATCTGTACAATTTTCTAACATAGGTCAATATTACGCATTATGAAAAAAGACGATGTTGAATCCGTGTAGCCTTCATTTGAAGCTACGTCCCTGAGAGTTGATGTTACCACATCCATTTCTTCTTGCGTGTATAATCCAGGAATCTACCAAATTCTACATTAGCCAAAAATAAATTTCATTTGACACTAAAATAATACAACCAACCTCCCCAGATGAAAGCAAACAATTGATCATATCTAAAAAGACGACATCAATTAATTGAAAATCCTCCAAAACCAGGAAAGTCTTGTTTCCCTCAATTGCAGATGCTTGAATGGCCTATTGGAAAAAATATTGTCAAAAATGGCTCCTTATCGGCTGACATTAAATAATACTGTTCACCGTTTTGATATCATTCTTGAAGGACTTCAGACTATAATTTCTTCCAATTTTGAGAGATACAATGTTGGCACTGTGTAGTGCAGCTACGATTGATATAGAGGTTTTTCTACCGACACCGGCTCTTCCAGCAAGAAGTAGAGATGAAGCAGGAGCAGATAAAATTCTATCAATGAATGCGATGTTTTCAAGTACTTCTGAAGTGATGACCACCGTAAGAATTCTATGTTCTCGACCAAACATTGTTATTCCTTTTTCAACAACAGATACTAGGTTGTCACTGGCAATTTTAACCAAGCTTGGTCCGAAAATAGGAGCAAATGGATACTGGAACCCTTGATTAACCGCTGAACTTGCTAATGAACTGATCCACCACGCTTCTAAATAGTATAAAATATAGATAATAATCATTACATAATAGAATTCGGCAGTAACTGAGTCAACATGATTGATTATGCCAAATATTTTCCAAACCTGTAACGCTTTTTATCATTTCACCCATTCCCAGTTGATTAAGAACAGGGCTGAGAATTGCATCATCAAACTTTTGTTTTTCATGACTGGACACAAGTTTGTCTCGGAAACGTCTACAAGCTTCAAACGCCCATGCAGTATAAAAGCCTTTGATGTCAGAATCGCTGCTGTAAAGGACATCATATCTCATGAGTCCCATAACCCAGTTTGTCAAGTCCTTTGGCGTAAATTGGTAATGGCTATGAGCGACAGGTGTAAATGTTCCTCGGACTTCATTAAATATTTTCACCATAGCAGCAGCTAAGGCTTCTACTCGTTGAGGCTTCTGTGTAAAAGGATGGGTGGGTAAAAACTTCTTCACCAGCAAAGTCAAGAAACTTCCACACATCGAATACAACTGGTCAGCTTGAGGCTGACTGAAAAACAAAGGTTTACGATATTATTTCAATTCTTAGAGTCATTGAATATAGTTCTGCGAAATAAGCCAATTTATGATCATTATTACCTCATACTGCAAATTCTTATTCGCGATGTAAATCGAGGAGAAAGAGTGTATCTTCCTCCAGTAATATTTCCGACCGAAATACTTGCCACAACTTGAATGCCCTGAACCGTTACCCATTCTAAACTCTTATCATAGAACCCGCTATAGACGACAATCTGTAAGTTTCCATAGTGAAGTAGAATGATTCATACGACTACAATGAAATCAAACCATCATTTTGTACCTGTCGTAAAAATTCTACCATTTGGCACGTTCCCCATTTGTCTGGTTTCACCAAATTTATATCTTTAAAATACAGAATTAGCCTTTCTCCGTTCTTGGGTTTATAAACCCGTCCAGTGTTTGTAGTCATCGTAATACAAACCTCCAGAATTCAAAACTCACAATCAGTTAAGTACAACAATAATTAAATTATAGGATTATATAGGTATCAACAATTAAATTTACCTGGGACAGTTTAAGTAACACATTTTCTGGTGAAATTAAGCTTGAACAATGGACAACAGCAACCTCAGTTGAGTGGATCTCATTTAGAGCATATTGAAGAATCATGCTAAAAAATGTTTTGATTGCTATAGAACAAATGAAAATGCTCATTAGTACAATAATGAGGGTAGTTACGATTTTCCGGATCCCTCAGGTCCAACCAGCATGAAGGGTTCTTGAGTTTTCAACCAAGGTCGTATGGTGTCTAAAACACGCTTTACATCTGAAGTCTTTACCAACGGCAATAGATCACCTGTGAGGTCGTCATGAACGTCGAAAGGATCGTCTTGATATGATTCAATCTTTCCTGATTTAGGATTTAAGAACAAATTATATTTGTTCACAGTTAAAGAATTTGCCTCCATCGTCCAATCCAATATCTGTAGAAAAAAAGTTTAACAGAACTTGTACTACAAATCCAAGACATCTCAATTTCAATTTTTCAAACCTTCTGGGACAAATCAGTTATTTGTGTAGAATTTAGACTTCCACTTAGTCCATTAATCAAGGTTATGGCCATTCCAGCTTTAGTCTGTACTCCAGAAAGTAATGATAAGGAATTTTGGAAGATACTAGCCTTCGGAACTTGTAGTACAGGCTCACTAATTTGGGATACAGTTGCAAGTCCTTCAAAGAAACAATTGTAAAGAATTACCATTATGTATGACTTCAGAAATAAACTAAAGCATCATTACCACGCAACAAATAATCATCTATAAGTGGACGTAAAACCGGTTGCAAATCGACTGGTTGTTCGCGAAGCCAAGAATTGATAAGCCCAGGGATATTAGTGTCTTCCTCGCTACGCATAAATCAGTTACCAAAGTATTTAGTTTTACACGGTATTTAGTACCTTATTATTTGACTAATACCTCATCAATATAATCCCCATTCTTGAAATTGTTGCCGGAGAGGCTAAACTCAGATCGTGGGTTTCAAAAACAAAGTTCACGTTCGGTCCAAATTTAATACGCCAACCCGACGGAAGAGTTAAGAGTCTATTGTCATCTAATACAGAATTTAGTGATTCAATCCACTCAGGATCAATATCTCCATCACAAACGATCCATGACGTGATTTCTAGAAAAATCATAGAGAATTTATACGAATACGATACACAGGCAACTTCATTAACATACAAATTATCATAGAATCTAACCAGGTGGCTCAGAATACACTTGTTGGGCTTTAAGAGTTAAAATTCCATCATTCCACTGACGAGTATCTAAATTAATATGTCCTAGTAAGTGCTTCCTGGGCATTGCTTTGGGATTAATAGAATGGACTTTCACTTTCTTGTTCATCTTAACCATTGCCTAAGTTATACAATTCCATCGAAAGATATAATAATAACGTGTGCTTCAATAAAATTACAATTCATCTTACATGCTTCAGTAAATTCAGGATAGTTGATTTGCCACACATAGGGGGGCCAACAATCACAACTCCCATACGCTGCTGCAGTTGTTCATACAACTCCAAGCACTTTCGCACCTAAGTTTAATAAGAGATTTCCATTAATTAAGTTGGTACGGTATTACTTCTATCAAACTGTACCTGATTTTCATTTAGTTCGAGGTTAAGTTCTTTATATGCTTCACGAATATGATCTGCAAGGTCGTCATTTCCTAAATCTCTAAAGGTGACGTCAGGAAACACGTCCGTAATTACAGTGTCAAATCGGAAGCAATCGGAATATGTCAGCTTTGGAAGTGTATTCAGTCTAAGCGACGAAACTGCAATGTCGCTTTCTATTTTTTCGGACAATCCAGCAGAACTTTTTACAAGTTCATTTAAAGCAGTTCCACAGCCTTTTAATACGGTCTTTAAGGCACGAAGTCCCCAATCGTAATGAGGTTGTCGGGTAAGTACTTTTTCACTTAACGAAAATACTTCAACCAACTTCTTGCCGATCTTTTTTGCATATCGATATCCTTCAGTGTATAAAATAACTTCAGCAATTCTGTCGTTGTCTGGATGAGACATAACCACCGGACGAAATAATTGTTTGAGATTATCAGGAAGCTTGTTTCTTCCCCCATAGCCTTGTCCTGCTGGATTGAGAGTTACAAAGATGCCAGCGTTGGGGTCCAATCGAACTTCTTCTTCCATTAATACAACCGTTTTTGATCCTTGTTTAAGGGCAGTTTGAATAGGTTGAATTTGCATTGATACAGCAGACAGTGTTGCTCCTTCCAGTCTATTAAATTCATCGAAGCATCCCCAAGCACCGCACTTAATAAGACCCATAAAAATTCGCCCCATCGATTTGACGTCAATTCCCTATACAAAAAAACTTAATTAAAATTTCATTTTACAAGCAGGACTTCCTTTCAATGATTGAAACTGTTAGACAACCTCATCACAGTTAAAAACAAGTACTTGTCGTCCAAGCAGACTTCCAAGTGCCTTAACTGATTCAGTTTTTCCGGTACCTGATTGAAATTGTGACAAATTCAAATAACTCGATAATTTTGAAAGATGTCGAAAGAATTAACTACATACCTGCTGGTCCATACGGATTTCCACCAAGCCCCATTCTCATACCCTATAAGATTATTCGCACAAAATCAAGACATACAAAATTAGTGCAAATTACGCTGCTTGAAGACGCTGGATTTAATAATCAGGTGAAAACATTTTAACCTGGGTCAATGTGAGATAGCATTTGTCTGTCAAAGGAGTGTGTACCAATCTAGGTGCATTTCCTTGATATTCGTAAGAATAAGCGAATTCAGAATCTGCCATTCTGACAATGGCCGTACCATCGCCGTCATCTCGAATATAAAATCTAAATTTCATGAAGTCGTTGAAGTTATTGCAGGTGGACAATATAACCAATTAAAATTAATTATGCATTACCTGAGCTGTTTCTGCCAATGCCAATCTGTAACTGACTTCACTTTCTTTGTGGTTAGGTAATCAACCACATCAACTTGATGAATAACTTCCAAAATAAGATCCTTCAGCTTCAATTCAAGCACTTTTGCTGCAGGGTCTCCCTCCTTAATTCGAACATCTGCATAATCTCGCAAATCCTGTTTGAGCTGAGTTTGCAGATTTGACAGTCTTCCTGACCTGATGGCTTCTTCACATTGATCCGTGAAAACGATACTGTTGCTAAGACAAAGTATTTGAGTAGGATATTTATCCGGATCCTTTGAATCATGTTTCGAATCAGACACGCAGTCCAGAAGTAAAGACTTAAGGGTGCATTTCATTTCAGTCGATAGCTCATTTAGCCATTCCTAAACAATCAACACAAGGGTAAAATATTAATATTATCACATAATTGTATACTCTTAGCTTTCAGGCTAATTAAAGTACCTCCACATTAGGGGTGATTTTGACTTTGGTCTTCAAAGACACAACTTCACCTTCTAACGACTTCATTGCCACGATAAACTGATTATTATCATCAAAGTCAACATTATGAATTCCAGCGAACAGTTTCTTTAAATGTGCTTGAATAACGCTAGGCTTAGTAGATTGGCCTAAGATTTCCAGTAGATCATCATCTCCTATGAAATAAAACCGAGGAAACCCGGAACGTTTTTTCTCCAGGTATTCATTCAGACTGCTTTGACAACGAGCGAGCTGATCAAGAAGTGTGCTCAATCTACTCTTGATGTTTTGAACCTTTCCTAAACTAGAGACCCTGCTATCAACATGGATCTTTTCCATTATCTGACGGAATTCTTCATCTATTCTTCGGAATCTTTGTTGCTCTGATTCTAGCACGCCGTGGCTAAAAATTGGCTCAAGGTAAATCCACCTGAGATAGGAATAGTAATTGAATTGAGCACAAGAACAAAGACTGTCGGTGTATAGCACGTATACCTTCGTTGGATTTTGTTGACACTTTGCAGATATTCGTCTAAATCAGCTAGCTTTGTTTCCCACATTGTTATTCTATCAGCAAAATTTGAGAAATATGGGGAAGTACGGATGGATTGAAGTAAACTCTGATTGTCCCCTATCTGTAAAAGGATAAAAGTGTACGACTTATTAAAGCTCAAAGGATCCATTCAAGTACGAAGACGTACCTTGTTTAGTACGGATTTGAAATCTTCGACAATGTAAACAGGTCGACCATGTGAATCGACATTTTCCGCTAACTGAAATTTAGAACTCAGATCCCAAGCATCTAATTCACTCAAGGCTTGAGTAACAGTGACTTCACCTGCAGCTCTGGAGTTGATTTCCTAGTATACATCGATTCATATAATTTAAGAGACACCTAAAATACCTATAGGTATGTTATACAACTACCTTTAACTCTTTCAAGTTATCATTAATCTTGGTCTTCGCAGCCAAGAAGTCTCCGAGTTTTAACTCCCCCACTGGCTTTCTCGGCATGTCCAGTGCATTAAATATTTCAAACCAGTGCTTCTCAGTAAAAATGTCTCCTCTTAAATATTTTACGTTGGGAATGATTGTCTGGATTCGAAAAAAGGTTCGTTACCAATTGATTTGATTAAGATCTACATGAGCTTATAAGTAAATATACTTTGCATTCTTCAATATCCTTAAGAACATGGTATATGAAGTCTGAATCTTTCGGTTGGTTTCTTAGCTTCGTATCCCACTCCTGCAAAAACTCTTCGAATCGGAAAGGCTTAGCCCGAAATATTATCCAGTCTTCGTTCTCGAATTCCTTGAATCCAGCTCTGAATTCTCCTAGTCTACTCCACGTCTGCTCGTAACTTTCAAGTTCATCATCTAAATTTGACGAAAAATCTACGTCTAGATTCTCAGAGGATACGGAAGCAAAAGAAATCCTATGAACAGTAACACCAACAATGTAGCACACCTTAAAATTACTAGTACATAATTTATAGATAATGTCAAATTACTCAATAGTTTCCCGTCTTTCAACCAGTTTCATCCACTCCGCTTTCATCTGGCTGATATACTGAATAGCAGCATCGAACTTCACTGGATCTTTGGTAACACTCGAATCCTTTGGTTTTAGCTGATCCCAGCGCAGCTTGAAATTCTCCATTTCGTTATTGACAGCAAGGGCTTGAACATTCAAAACCGCCTTCAAATTCTCGACCTAAATCAGCAAACAATCTTTTTGAATGAAACCAACTCAAAGTAAGGAAGTCAAAGCAGCTTAGAGTTGATACCTTCATTCCAATGATTCGGTGATAATTGTCCATGAGGTGAGTGAGTTTATCCCACAGGCTCTTGATCCTGTTTAAGTCATATTTTTCCTTGGTCCAAGAACCCAATACTCGATTCCTTGCTTCAATGGACTCCAATGTTTCCTTCATCTAGAAAGACGAGAGGATTCACAGCCAGTTCAGTCTTAATTGATAATGTCAAAACGAACCGAGGGTAAAGAAACCGACAATTCTTCTTTTGCAAGGTTGGCTTTGGAGATTTCGTCTAAGGATTCAGGATCCACTTCAAGTTCACCGATTCCATCTTGCAAGGACTTCTCAAGTGTTGTCATGTCTTCTATTATCTTCGTGCTAAGTAGTGAAACTAACACTTCCCAATACTTTCGGTTTAGAAGCTCAATCTCTAACCGCAAAAGCTTAAAGGTTACAACAAAGCAACCCACCTTTTCGTCGGAGCTATAGTCAAAAATAAAAATTTTGCAAGATAAGTAAATGTATTCTGTATTGAATGGGTGTAGCCTTTCTTTGAGCAAACCAATTTAATTTTACGACTTGTTGACCACGAGCTTTAGACTGCTTCAGACTTCTGTCCCACTCATCTGCAGTTTTTAATACTGACGTTCCAAGGTACTCAGCGTCGTCAACACCTAATGCTATCCAATCCACAAATCGAGTTTGCAGTTCCACCATGCGATCGAACAGCTTCTCTCCGTCAGTAAATACTCTTTCATATCGATGATTGTGGCTTTGGGAAGGAAACACATTTTAAAATAGTGCATGCCTTGATTGTTAATTTGTTTCTCAGTACCGTTTAATTATTTGAACAAATATTGATTCTTCCTTTTCCTCCTCACTGACACCCCGGAAATCTCGTGGAATGTTGATGAGTTTTCTGATATTGTTATAGTACATAGTTTTTAATTCCTCGAGCGGAGGTTGAAATTGCAATCGATCTTGACGATACACCAGTTCGACACTTATTTCTGGGAGATTGTCGTTCAAGGTGGACAGGCATGATATGTACTGTATTTCCAATACTTTGTATAGTTGCCTGTCCCAATGGTTTTCCCAACTTTTGCGATGCTTAAATCCCTTTTTCAGACAGAAAAATTCAATTTTCCTGGTCTACAAAAGGATTTTTCAGAAATATTTACACAAAACTAACCCTCTTCTCAACGTCTTTAAAACTATCCCTGATGTCTTTTAGGACTTCTTTCCATTTTCCTGGCTGCTTAATCAGGTCTGCTTCAAATAGAGATTTTACCTGTGAACAAAATTTTATAAAGAAACTAAAATTTAAAACACACAAATTCGACAATTCTCGATCTCATTTCTTGCTAACCTTTTGCGAAATGGTCAAGTGAAGGGACGATACATAACTATTTTGCTTCGCCAAATCTGTAACTTTTGCTTTCAGGGCGTCAATGTATACTTGAACCTCTTCTGAATGAGACCATGCAACTTCCTGCTGTTCAGAAACGAGCTTGGACAAAGCAACAGCCGTGTCAAGCATCATTGGTCTTTGGGATGGGATCATTCGGTCTCCAATAGTATTGTGAAATTGAGCGATTTGGTCCAACTCGCGTGCCTGCTTGGAAAACCTCTTTGCTTTTGTAACAAGCTGAACTATTACTTTTGGAACTTCATATCCCATGATCAGGAGTTGCTGAGTTTCTTCACAAATTTTTGAAAGGTGAGGATTGTAATTCACCTCCATTTGACGACTCCCTTCTGAAAACTCTATCACTTTCTCCTCTTCTTTCAAGCTGGAAACGAGAGTAAACATTGATGAACAAAGCTCAGTTAGAACTTCAACCAATCGGGATTACGGATTATCATCCAAACTACACTGGATCTGGCCGGTCCTAACACCCAGTAACGACACATATATACACCCCACCTGATCTCATCCCGTTTTATCAAGACTTTTAGTCCTTCAGCCCACACTGCGATACACTGTTTCTCCTCCGAGTAAAGCTGTGCTAGAATGTTTTTCACCTTCCCATCCAGTCCTTCGAAGTTTGGAATATCCTTTAACAGCAAGTTCGACACTTCAGCAACATGTTCCATCTTGAACCATAAGAATCATACCAACGACTCAACATTTTCCACTTTCTTCCAACATTACACGAATTTTTCGTCATATATTTCGAATTGTTTTTCCATACCTTACTTTTCAAGTGCCCAACAGCGTACAACTTACTAAGAACTGTGGAGCCAATGTATACATTCTTAGAAAACTTGTTCCCATCAACCTGATCTCTAAAATTATCAACAGTTTGCATGAGAGCAAAAAACAGTTTTTCTCGATTCTCACGCAGCATTTCGTATATCTTGGGCTTCTCAAAAAGATCCAAGTATCTATCGAATTCTGCCACCATCTGCAAACACAAGCAACCTCTTCACAGTTTAATTCACACATCATTTCCACATTTGAAGCAAAGTAACAATCATACTTCGAATCCATTAGTAGAAGTGTTCTTGTTCAGCTTGGTCTTTAGCTTCGTCCCCATCTCCCTTTCATCAGGCCCTGCAAAGAAACAGCAATTTTTCTATTTACTTGTCAAATTCATGCCAACTGCAGGACCGCCGCCGCCTCAACTTCCTTCCAGCGCTTCGTAAACTCGAAATACCCGAATCCGGGAAAACAAAGTGAAAATCTCCCATCGCCCCTCCTTAGCAACGCTTTGTTTTCCTCCCGACAGCCCACTGCTACACACTTCAACTCCAAATGACCGAATTCACATTATTTACTCAACCACAACAATGATCGATCAGTTCATGTCATTCCTACAAATTTCTTCCGCACGTGATAATTACACCGTTTTTTAGAAACAATTCCAAAACTTTTTTTGCTTACCCAGGGCAGCTTCTACCAGACGCTGCATAACTTTTGAATTGGCAGGATTCTCTCCGATTTCCTTGTCGTCCTCTTCGCTGTCGTTTTCCTCCTCGTCCTCACCGTCACCGTCACCAATGCCGTTCTTGTCGTCTTTCACCGGCATTTTTTCCCCTATCCCAAGTACCCTAATTAATGAGCGATAACAACAGTACTGTCACTCTCACCCTTCACACTAATTATTTTGGTTCAATTAACAACTATCACACGATGAAAGATTAAGTGGAGAATAATTATTGTGCAGAAGCAAACTGCAGAGCAGCAGCAGAGAAAAGACGAGAAGTGAAAATCGTTTGCCTTTCTTCTGGCTCACCAGTCACCACACTCATTCTCTCTCGGTGGCAGCCTGGGCAACAGGAGTGTGTGTGTGTTTTGTATTTGCGGGTAATTTTTGCATGTGTGTGTGTGTGTGTGAGTGTGTGTGTCTTTTTCAACCTAGAGACTGGAATAAGATTTTGCCAGTTTTGATATCAGTTCAGTAGATCATCAGTTCATCATGCATTAGCGGTACTGAAGCCTGGAAAGATGACTAAATGGCTAAATGACAATATTTAATTTTTTTAGAACTTTTTATTTTGTAGATAGGTCCTGCAGGGTATCCTTCGATCTTTAGAAGGACGTAAAGTTTTAAAAACTCCCATCTCCAACGCGCGGAGAGGCCGGTGAGATGATTGGAAATGGTTTCAAAGGTCTCTTCATTTTTGAGCCCTTCTGCAGGTCTCATTTGCAACAATCGAATTCTGCCAATCCTTTGGCTTTCGACTTATTTACGTCACGAGAAGTATTGAAGAGACGAAAAGTGTGCTCACTGCTTACTCTCTGTGTGGATGGACTTTTAAAAAATAAGCTGATTTTATTAGTCTTGTCAGCTGTCATTGTCATCCTATCCATGCATCTTCTTCAGGTGGATTATGCTATGATGGAAAACAAGAGATTCGTGAAGAATACAAATCAAAGAAGTGTATTAAGTCTGAGAGGACTGAGCGACCAGGTTCACAGGATAGTTAGTTGGTTGCCTTTTGACATGAAGGGATTCGCTCAGTCTGTCATATTTAAGCTGCTCATTTAATAGTAATGTACTTCTGTAGTTCTTTATAGTGTAGTATGTTTTAGTGGTGCAATATTATACCTTACACCTACAGGCACCTGCACCAAGGTACAAATGTATTGAGTATACATGTGAGCCGAAGTACGCGTAAGTGAGGTGAGACTGTGTGGGACAATGATGAGATTTTATTATTAGGAATATGAGGAATTCAGGAATATGAGGATTTGGTTGCGGTAAGACTTGGTGAGGAGGAACTGGAGGAAGGAAGGAAGAGGAAAGGAGTGGGGCGAGTGAAGACGCCGAAGATTCCAAGGAAAAGCCACATCCATGAGGACTCCGTGGCTCTCTGCCCCAAAGGTTCTCGGTTTCCGTTCTTCAGAATAAGTTCCTATGTATTTGTGTGTAAAAGTAATAGGTCGTCTTCTCATTCTTCATAAATACTTCAACTGCACTTCTCAGAAAGGGCATATGGAAAGTTATTACCCAGTTTGGTTTCTTGAATGCACGCGAGGTGTTCTGAAAGGTTATTTAAAATACGTTAATAGAAGTTGAGTGTAGGTGTGATTAATACTGCATTGCACACTAAAGAGAAAGATGACTAGAAATCTTCGTAAAGATGGTTGTCCTCCATGATTTTAAAGTGCAGGTCTTAATGACACTTAATTGGTTAGTGGTAGATTGTGTGGCAATATGTGATGGTGATGGAAGTAAGGATGTTCTAGTAGCCTTGTGCCTTGAATACTTTGGTGTGCCTTAATCATGTATAAGAACTGGAAATCGTGAAGCAGGTTCCGTAGTGGTAACTTGTACTTGTCAGTGTGTATATGTGTGTTGTTTAAGGCTCATGAATTACAGTGTGTATAAAATAAGCTCATTTGTTCCTAACGGTTCTTGTTATTTGAGAAAAACTAATAACTCATAGCTTAAGGAATTAGTAAGTGAGTGAAGATCATTTGAAAATATTCTTTGTGGAAGCTCCACCACAATTCACTTTTCAATCTTGAAACATTTTCGTATTAAAAGTAAATGATCAATGTGAAATTGAAATGAGAGTTTTTCTGAATTTATTTTATTTTCTACTGAGAAATGAGAAGGTTTTACTACGTGAGTGTATCAAGTTTAGTTTACATTGTAGGTCAAATTCTTTTCACAGGATTGGTAGGAACATCCACTGCACAGTATTCTGCTGACATGTTCGACACCGATAGAGCCCACTTACTTGACAAGAAGATGAAAAAGTTTTTTCACAAGTTATTTCGACGCAAGCTTAAAGTGCCTCCAAAGAGTACCCTGTCCCTAAATACTCAAGTGAGTAGACCGAATATATTTCCCAGAGTGTTGAATCAAGACGAAGGAATTATTGTTGATGGTGTTCTCGAATGGCCAATGTGGAGTAAGATGCCCTTCAGCATACATTTTCATGCAATTCTAGTCACGTCACTTCAACCAACTGATGAGCGTTGTTTGTGTGTGTTTTAAGTGGAACTCGATAAGTTCGCAGAGGCAATGTATGGCAAGATTCAGAACGGCCATGATCAGCAATCTGGAGATTCATCCGGAAGATCCCTAAGTTTTGCGGGACTCGAAAGGTTAGCAATTTAATTGAGATATGAAAAACGCCATATCCATTGCTTCTGTAGAAGTTTACAACTTTTTATCTGCAGATGCTTTTTGTACAAAAAACTGGAGTGGCTGATGCGAACGGCAACTCAACTTTCAGAAGAAACGACTCACAGTTGTCTTATCAAGTTCGTTTGTGAGACTCAAATGATACATACGTTCCACCCGGAATATTCTACTTCAGTAGCTTTTGAACTTATTCATCTAATCTTGACGTAAGTTGGGTTTGCTCAGCTTCACCCACATTATCATTTAATACTCAAACTTAAGTCCTTTCATGCCGTTTTGCATTTCCAATTAATGAATTGTTGGTACACTTTCAGCCCCAGCTTGGGAGGAACAGACTTTTGCTACGACGATTATTTAGTCGGAGAAAACATGGGGAAGTTTTACGGGAGATGTGAACTACTCAATCAACCCTGCCCTTATAGCGTGGGTGGAATTCTTCTCCGCAATTTCTTCCCGAAATCATCTTCATGACTGAACCCCTCACACTCATCATGACAAACAAAACTTTTCACTTAAAGTAGATTAAGCAAGCAGTCAAACAGTGTGCATGGGAGATTAGGTGCTGAATACAACAAATACCAATTAGATGCTCCTTTACTCATAAAACTCGAATCAGACTTGTTTACAACAACACGAGGAACTCCACTCGCAATAAATGTCCAAACAATTAAAGAGTCATAAATTTCAGAGCCTTAAAGTTCTCATTTGGAAGAATCATTCCTCCCTTGAAGAAGTGGGCGAAGAGTTATCCTTTCCTGAGCGTTGAGAAATGGACCCAAGAAGCTCCTGCATGTTCGCAGCCGAAAACCGACGCTAGAATAGCAAAAGGACTTTAAGAGCATAACAAAGGTGAGATGCGTAGGAGTCGCAACCGTCGTAAGAGCTCTCGAGGTACTTTGAGACAAGATTTGTCTTTTAGCAACTCCCTACTAGACCTCTACTGCTCACGTCTTCCTTACCGATTCAATAATGAGGTTTTTCAAAAGACAGCCGAACTTCTCCAGAAAAGCGTCTGTCCCTTGGACTACGTCGGCGTTATCCACACATTTAACCGCCTGAAAGTTTTATCCACATTGAAAGAAGTGTGGAACAGTATAATTCCACATGACTGAATGGGTTATCTCACCTCTTGCTTCAGTGCCACTCCATGAGCACATCGGGCGAAATTTCGGAAAGGGAAATCGAATGGAGGTTCAGAGACCAGGATATCATACGATTTGTTTGGGATGGTTGGATCCTATGTAAGTCATGCATGTGTAGAAGCCGAGATTATGATTTAACAAGGAAATTAAACTGCTTCGATAGATATTTGAGTATTGTATTAAGTGGCTCACCTTCAGCATAGGTTGACAAGATTTGTACTCTGTGTCACTAAGGTAGGTGTTAATACATGAGTCAACCTGAGCTACGTAATCATCCTATAGAATGAATAGTTTTAGTTCCTTTGAACTTTAAGCTTTGTTTCATTTCTAGTAAGATTTGCAAAGTTGGAACTTACTTTTCCTAGCTTGTTGCTTGGGTAGTTTGTATTATTGAAGCAGACGTTGCATACATGAAACTGTCAATCGATTAAAAGGTATATTAGAAATAAACTCTTTCCGGCAATGTCTTTGAATTATCGAGCATTTCAGTCATTTCAAGTTACTTACGTCTTTCTTAGAATCCAACTCCCACGCTCGATAACACATCATTGTCCCTACTTCAGTCACCGTAAATCTGTAAGCAGACGCAATCATAGTTCAGTACATGGGACCTCAGAGTTCATCTCCACGCCGTCTTAACCTTAAAACAATGCTTACCTTCCAAAATCTTCAGATTGGAAAGGATCATTGAATTCGAATAGATCAGATTCATCCGGAAAGTTAAATGGATTCTCTTCCTCACCATCAGCTAGAGTTTTAGTCGCACCCTGGAAAGATACTCGATCACAATAGGCAATGTGAATTTTACTACACACGAACAAAGAATACAACCTGTCTTATACCGTTTCTTGGGAATATGAATCCTCTCCCGACGGTTTCCCACTTACACCATTCAGTACCACCACCACTAACAATGGAAAAATTAATTTTGCTCTCATTTTGTAAAGTTTAAAACTTAATTCAAGTTCCCGTTTAAATCTTCAAGCTCGTGTATTCATACACACGGAACGTATGAAACAGTGACCAAAAGTACCAGTGCAAGAGTCTTTATATGAATGTAAATATAGCCGTTCAAATGATTTCCCAGTGATTCATAGCTCATCTGATACCATCAAAATTCAAGTTCCAGTACCTTAAAGGCCAATAAATTGTTTTTGTTTCGATAGTAATTTCATTTAGTATGCATTATTATCCAACGAAGCGAGTCGGACCATCCAGAAGGTACACTAACACAAAGCATCACGTACTAATCTTTGCATCCATCACACAATGGACGAAGATCGCCCTGTGTGAATCCTCCTGGGATACAAATGCAGTTAGTATTTTGCTTGACTAACATCGATAGTCTAGTGTTCTATTAACAATAAGTGGCATTTATTTTGCAGCAAGATTGGCTAAAATGCACATCCCTCTTCTTCCGTGTAGAATGGGTTTCCCATCGTACTAATCAATCACACTTGCAGTGGAGCTGTTTCAGATGGAGTGGGCCATACGATGGAAGCTGAAAATTGATTATCCTCCGGTACCTGGTAACTGGCAGTCCGTATATAGTTCATATGGTGGTTGTGAACTCGACTTAAGCCATACTTAACAACTTATAATATCCTAACTAAGCAGTATCAGACGGAAACACTCTCGTTGCTCGACCTTCATCAATAGGTTGTAGAACCTAATTAGTGATTTCATGAAGATAGCACTTCTTCTGCCTGTTTATCTTTTTGGTCATCCACTTCTTATTTACAGTTGTTTCTTCCTAAGAACCTTAGTTATTAATGTGTTAAAATAAAATCCTTCATAATAATCTTTCTAATAATTAAAGGCATGCCAAAAGTTCCCATGTGAACAAAAAACCAACTTTACACATACTTCTTCTTAAACGACTTCTTAAACGTTCAAAAGGATTCAACAAATTGTTATTACGAGACTTTAAGAAAAATAAAGTTGATGTTGATTAAAATTGCCAAGGGTGAGCTGAAGATATATTGCTGCAAGATTTTATTAGTAAAAAAAGCTCTTGATTTCCAAGCACCCGATGTTACAAAGTCCTTGACGAGTGGTCGGTCGATAAGATACGTCTCGCGAGTGGCTTTTAATCGTACCAGGAACAAGATAAAACAATATTTTGATACAGTATGAGTAATATTGAACTACTCAAAATCTTTTGGAGTTCAAGTACACAATATGTACTTTTCAATAAGAAATGGAAAGGGTGAACATCATAATTCCACCTTTCTCAACCTGACGCAAGCTGGATATGATATCACAATATACACTCTCTCGTGTTTGAGGTAGCTGAGAGCTAAAATATTGGTTTGGTAGACGATTTTTCTTTTGGGGAGGTGGATATAGATTTCTTACGGATGATTTGCTTTATGGGCACTAACATGTCCAACCTACTAACATTCTAGTAACTCCAATTTTTCATTTTACTCACCAAACGATATAAAACCTTCTTTCATGTTGTCAAAAAGGAATCATTGAAAAGGGTATTATGAGACAAAAGGTCAAAGGATTGCTCTAGTTTCATTTATAGTAGAGCTTAATTTATCTTCCATCACAGTTTCGCCTGATGAGCTAAAGACATTGTAATAATATTAGAAATGTACGGTACGTACTTCTTATTCCATTCTACCCAGGAATACTTGCTGTAGTGGCTGTTTTATTTCAGAAGGTTTCACAAGACCGTCTAGGCTAACACGTAGTATACTTAGCACAAACAATTCAACATCATTTCCGTCCGAGTTAAAAATTCGAAAACATCAACAATACAATTTAGTGAAAAGAAAAGGAATATTAATCAACCCAATGTTAATTAAATCACTCTCCCATGACAGGTGATTCCACTGCAAACGTCAAAATTCATTCGAATTCAAAATTTTATGTTAATGGATCCTTAAGAAATGTACTAAATAATTGATGAGCAAAGCTCACAGTCAGTTTCCAAACTGGAATTTTGCATTTAATTTGTATGTCAGGATCCGGAGCCTGCTTCCGATGTCGTTGTAACTTCATTTCAAAAATTCAGCATCCTTCTCAGGTTTGGTTGGTGGCAGTTTTAATGCTGCATGACCAACAAGTACTGGTGGTGCCTTGTTCATGTGGAATTCAATAGAAAATCCTCGTTTACAATAGCATTCAGTCAGTACTTGCTTCTGTTCTATAGGGGAAATGAGAACAATACGAGCATAATCGCTTCCACATCTAGAGAGAGAAAAAGTCATTCATCCGTGTCGTTCCTATTAGTGAAAACAAACGAGTAGAATAAAATACATTGGTTCAAATAGACAGAAAAGAAAGCACGAATACGTAAAAACGAATCGCCTCGGACAAATGAAAAAATTAGAAATATTGCACTACTAAATCTTCCCTGCTTAACTGTCTTTTGATTTACGTGTACTTCTTCTCCCTTCTTCTCTCCAATGTCTCACAGCTTGTACTGAGCTCACTTTCACTATGACAGATATAGCTGCTTCAAAGTTACTAATGCGAAGTATACTGAATCCAAGAAACGTCAAGAGCTAAGAAATCATGAACGAATTAAAGGGGAGTCTGTGTCTGATCCATCCTGTGCATCATAGATTCCGCACAATATAAACCGTATGAACTTCCCACTAGACTTTCACTTTTAAGTCTTTCGCTCGTATTGACTGCAGGCGCTACGCGCACTCTTGCACTCTATAAAGCTTTATATTTCATTCTGTAACTTCGAATCCATAGTCCACTTTGTTGTGCATACAATTTCCAGGCGTCCACATATGTGAGCTCTTAGATTGATGAAAACTTGCTAGTTCGTGTCGTATTGAGCACATCACATATTTGTTTAAGATTGTTTCCATGATGAATTCAACATCTAGGTGATTGAGAGCAAAGAGTGAGAAACTACAAGGCGATAAAAATAAAATTTTTAGATTCAGTTGGGATCCTGCAAAATAAATGTACCCATAGATTTCTAAAAGACAGGAAACGATAATTCACATTTCTGTTGCTCAAATGTTACATGAATTTTTATGCAGTCCTAGGAACCAAGTCTGTTCGGTGAACTAAACTCATACTAGCAAGCTGGCAACTGAGAGAGTGCAGTGCACAATTTGATGCTGAAAGAGACAGATTAAATTCAGCAAAATAGCCATGCTTCTGTTGGAACCCTTTCCGGTTGCACCTTCTGACTCGAGCCAAAGCCTTCGTTTCTATTAGATCAGCTGCAATGTTGTAAAACGAAGATGCGAAGTTCAGCTGGTGGGCGAACTCACAGACGAATGTTCTTAAAGGGGTGGATGTATTTCTCTGCAGAGACGTAAGGAAATCTAATAAAAATGAACTATGGTAATGATGGCTCACTTGGCACAACATAATCCTTGTAAAAGCGTGTCAGTGTCAATTCTTAGGTTGTATCCAACTATTTTCTACCAGCTCGAGGACCATTACTTCTATCTAGAGAACTAATGTTCTTAAAAATTAGAGCAATCTTCTAGGGATTGAGATTGTATATTCTACGCTCTGAAAAGTTAAGTACGAGCCGACTGACTCGACGTAATGAATCCTCTTACTCAGATCTTCTTTAACAACGACATTCAACCTGCTACTTTTTCTCAAGATCGTGTAAATTCAAATGTTTTCTGCCAATTAGTCTAGCCATTCAGTACAACGGTGTTTTAATATTCGTAATTGAATTATTCGTTCATTTTTAATACTCTCGTTTTGGTGCTCTTATGCCGTTTTAACTCCTTGCTTAGCTTTAATAAACCTTCAGTCTGTATTCTCTTTTCGTTTTAATGTTTCTTATATACTGAATATCAGCTTAAGAGCAACATTCTAGCACGGGGAAGAGTTAAAAACAGCCGTGTTAGTCTAATGCAGTCCTTTCCGCAACAGGATTGCATATACGGTTGTTCTAAAGAGTATTTAAATTCTACAACTTTAAATTTCATGAATGGCTTCATATTCTTGGATTCTTTTTGTATGAGCTCATTAGTATGTGTATGACAGGTGAAATAAGGATGCAACGTACAAATGACGCACATAGGTGGGGTGTTGGTTTAAAATACACAAATTTCATAAAATTAAATGCAATAGTACTTTATTCATCTGATCAACACAAATGTTTTAGCTCACACCAGGGCAATATTGAAAGAACTAATATTTAACAATTTCTAGTTTCTATTTTTCTTTGGTGGTTTAGAGAGCAAATAAGATATTTTATCCAGGCGTTCATTCGAATCCCCTTTTCTGTGCTTATGAATACAAGATGATGAGTGACTTCTAAGAGGAAGGAAAACTGTGAACAGCACTCTGAAACAATTGCAGGTAAAGATGCATAACTGCAATCAAGTCAGTAAATAATGACGCTTACAATTTCTATAATACTTTAGTTTTACATAAAGTTCATTAAATGAGAAACAGAAAATAGCCGTCCTATTTGAGAAGATTTCTGGACACTAATGTTAACACGTGGATCCTTACGTTATACAATTAATCATAATCAAAAGTTAGTTATACAAACAATTCAACAATTATGCTTTAAATTCTATTGTTGACTTTGTTAAAACTACTCATATAGGAAATTTACATCTAAAGACACCGGACTATACTGTAATGATAATGGACAAGTAATAAGTAGCTTTATAATCAATGATTATCCTAAAGTGTTTAATCTCCTACGCTTACTAGAGGATAGTCATATTTTGGTTTAATGAACCGATTCTCTCGGTTATATCTCGTACGGGGTCCGTAGTTATTCCTTGCACACGATTCTATGGACACGACTTTGGGTCTGCTACCCCCTTCAAAGCATAAGGAGCTATTATGCGAGAGGTTTATCAGCAAACGACCCTAAATATTGATGTTCCACTTCCATATAGTACAACACATATAATATGTTACAATTTCTACGTTGCTTGAATGCTACAATAACTAAACAGACATCAAAACTTTCTATATTTAAAGACAAATGTAAAGAGGAAAAAATAAGCATATTTCGATTATCACATACATTGAATTCATTCGCACAATCTTTACTGCATGAGTTAGTCACCCCCAATCCAACTTTTACCAATCTGCATCTATACAATTTTTATCTTAAGAACTTTTGTGTGTAGTAAACACTGTAGTTATTTTAACTGATAATTCACGAACCTCCGCCAAGCTTTTTAATTTCAAAAGTTTCTTGAAGTAAGAAAAGCTTACATATTTGTTGTAGTTGAGATGAGATAACATTTTTTATAGCACAGTTCTCACAGCCAAGCAACAAATAATTTACTGTAACATGTGAAACAAGTTGGATGCTTCAAACAAGAGGAACCTTCGTGAACGCCGATAACATGTTTTAAGTTAATAACAATCCTAGGAATAGTGGATATCTAGTACCATCCGTTTTTTTAATTTTCAGGGTGGATCCATTATTGGGTTTCGCTTAGAGGCTCATAATCTGCAAACAGTCAAAACCACATTTTATGCTCCCCATTTGCCAATGTAATCTTTTAAGATTGACGTGAAGTAAGACATCAAAGCTATCGCTTTTGTCTTCAAGCAGGATCCCTGCAGCTGTCAAGTTATTAGTTTCATGCGCTCCCATTTCACTAGTAGCAGACTAGCAAGCATATTTTGTATCTCCATAAAGCTGAAAAAGTACTCATTTTCACCGAGTTTTGAAAGTCAGACATGATTGATACGTGACAAACATTCCCAAAATGATTCTCGGACGTCTACTATTTCACCGGAGATAAAATCAGCGTTTTATCAGCAGTACTATATACACGAATGTCACACGGTTACACGATGTTCTAATACAGATTTAAGGTCATGCCGTACAACATTTTCGCTATCTGAGAAATCTTTTTATTTGGACTCCGTCCAAAGAAGCTGTAGGAAAGACAAAAGATCGTGTGACGTCTCTCGGTGTCACTCAGGACCTGAAACTTCTTCTATCTCTGGTCGGGTTTAGGTAAAAAGACTATCGTTCAGCAGCACGCAGATGATTATCAGTCCCATGCGAAAGAAGAAATCGGACTGAACGGGAAAGTTAACTACTTATTAAGTAAAAGAACCTGGTGGCTTTCACCATCTGATGATGATAGTGAGTCTCTTGTGAATTTCTCCTGCTGAATTTCTACCTAAGCCGGTGATTCCATGCCTTATCAGCATCTTCTTACGTTGCCCTTTGTGCTCTCTTCAGACTCTCCACTTCATTCTGTGACTATATAGCGTTACATGCATGTCCATGAACAGTAATTTTAATTAAAAGCTACATCCCGTGAAATGACCTCCTACCATGGTTGGATGCTCATTGACAAATACGAATACTAATTTTGAAGCCACACGACATCCTTCGTAGGATCTTCTCAAGACTGCTTTAATAAGTGGCGTAGGATCTTACGGCCAACAGACTAAGCTGTGCATGACACGAAACTAAAGGAAAAGGAAGTGAAAGCCAAACAGCAACAACTTGACGTTTTAAGGCCAAGACATCCATAAAATAATCTAAATGTAGTAGTTATTAATGCTCCTCGCTCGTGTCTCCTCGTAGTGAAGTACTGGCATCCAGACCTGAGACCTCTTCTTAATATTCCCATACAGACTTCTCACAAGTCGCCAGTGTTCCACAGATACAATAAACCTCATCGACTCACCAACGTAAACCTTGCAACTTAAACTCTGCCTTAATATTTCATTCAGACGACAGTGATTCAATTCCTAAGTTCCACCCACCCTAAGTTACTTAACTGGTTTTTACCGACCCTCTCACAAGCTTTCAAATTCAATCTAAAATAATCTATTTCACAAAGCCATCAATTTGTAAGCGTTTTTCAGTTTGGAACTAATCGTCTGTCGTGCTTACAACGATTACTTTTTCTCTTCCTTGTTTACAAAAGCTCTCCGATGGCTGTGTCGTGAATGATTGACCTATAATTAATTACTATCTATTTCCTACTTCTTCATCGCTACCGAGTGCTTTTCAATAAAAAACAGCCTACAAATGAATAGGGATCTATCCAACTGCGGTTTGATTTGATTCTAGCATTCTACTGTCGGACCTATTAAATAATAAATACGAAGAAAAGGTGGACTCCTTGCGTCGCCAGTAATGTACTGCTGATGAACGAATGCGTCACAATGTCATCAAGCAAAACCTGTAGGAATAATATATAGGAAAGTTGATGAAAAAGAGTAAAAGTAAAACAATTCCGTGTTCCCCTTCATTTAGGGAAAGGATTCAATTAAGATTAGAGGAATATTGCAGAGCAAACAGGCAGGTGGTTTATTAGTCCCACAGATCAATAAATATTGTCTCTACTGAGCACTAAAAATTCAAAATGACGAATACCATGTCCGATTCATACTACCGAGTAAATACATTACATCAGCATAATTACACGGTTAAGCACCTTCCAATCAATTTAGGTTCTAGATTTCTTCGCCCCCTGCATACCAAGTTTACAACCACTAACTAACTAAGTTGTTGCAAACACTAAATGTATGCCACTATGAGTGGTAATGAGCACATTCTGTCGTATAACATGCCAGATCGTTAACTGATAGCAATAATATCCTATCCGCATAATTAATTTGGAAGTCAGAGATAAACAACAGCAAGTTTCAATTTACCCATCGTGGAATCCGACCGCTTTCCCCAAGAGTTCCTTAGCTTTCCCCAATTTGACGACGATCTCTTTCCCCACAGTCCTTTGAGATTGTTCCATCCTCCAACAGCTGCCCGCTTTCCCCACGATCCTACGGAACACACAAACAATCACTCAATTGCAATTAAATGCTCTGTTGTAGCTGAAGCCTCGGACTTTCCATTAATGGAGTCACTTTAGAATACTAGTTCCATTCAAGTTATAATTTGTATTACCTCATGGAAAATTCTTCAGAACACCATGGAAGTATTATTTGAAGAAGAATTACTTTAACACAAGCCTAACACTAACCGTAATGAAAGGATACCTATGCATACGTATGTTAAAAGACATCAGGCACAAAAAAGTGTAGTTGCGTAAGGGGGATCCAGAGGAATTCAATCTCTCAACCGGTTTAATCTCAGAGAAATGCATTTCAGCCAAATAAATTTGAGTCGGATTGATTGTCAAGGGTCCAATTTCTCTCATTCGCTGCTTACTCAAAATTTCTCTAACTCTAAGCATCCATTCAGCCCCCATTCATCTAATACACTCATAGTGTGACAACTAACAAATACTAGCCCGGTGGGTTGATTATTCGACGTAAATCTGAGTCTTACACTTATGGATACTTCTGAGAAAAGATCTGAGGAAGATTTTAATCCCCTACGGGAATCCTTTCAACTCGTTCATTGCGTCACCTTATCATTATTCCGTTATACTGATTAAAGGAAACATTAATGAACGAATTCTCGGACTGCAGATGAACCGCTTTCCGACCAATTAATTGCGAGTTTTATTCTTCCTCGGGTCCACCTTTATCAACGTCACCTCATTTAGTCGGAACTTTACTGCATATCCCTGTGGTTTTCTTTCTCTAAATCAATTTACCAGCTACGATCTAGTTCTAAAACAACTACAAATCCTAATCAACAAACTTTCACTTACTTAAATCCTTACACACAATTTCGGTGATGAACGGCAAAATGTTTCTGGAACAAATTTTATGTCTAGATTCTAGATGGATTTATTACTCGATTTTCTCCTTATACAATGCCATCCTAAAGTTAGCTGCAGTGCATTACAATATTATTGCTATCGCAGTATTACAGCACCCCATAGCTTTACTTGGGCATTTCCCATATGACGAATTACATTTTGTCAAATGGTACATGAGATAAAGAATTTTATATTGTTTGTTTAGTTCCTCAGATGCTGCTCTTTTATTTAGTTAGGGATTTGCACTAACATCCTACCAGATTCTCTAATTTACTGCCCACAGATCGAAACATAAGCAAAAGACAAATATGCAGCTTATCTGCCC
Organism: Isotomurus palustris; assembly: GCA_034696625.1. NCBI lineage: Eukaryota > Metazoa > Arthropoda > Collembola > Entomobryomorpha > Isotomidae > Isotomurus > Isotomurus palustris. Next base: position 76,128 of record JAQGAD010000026.1, on the reverse strand, counting down.
TTGCTAACAGATTAAACTAACAGTTCTACCCAAAATTCATTACAGAGATTGTGCTTCGTTGAGATATCAAAACTATTTCATTACCCTGTAAAATCATTCAAGCAGTCGGTCTCAATTAGAAACCATGTCGCAAACTATCCTATATAGGATGGCCTGTGGGTATTGAAATTCTTAAACGGGTCTTATAGGTACTAGCCTGAATGGCGTTTTATTTTCTGGGTAAATCAGGAACATCGTTTCGTGGTGCCTCTCCGAAGCATGATAAAATGTTTAAAAATCTATTAATATTGTTTTAAATGCTTTGTAACGAGTAAACAGTTAGTTAAAAATTAAAATAACACGATGAATTATTATTTTGTGAGACTCCGATGTACTTGGTCATGATAAAAGGGTGAACTACTTTTGCCGGTAATCCATGTTATCGGCAGTAAAGTATTGTGTGAGCCCTTGAAGAGTGTTTGCCATGAACTTACCTTTGAACTTTCCCCATTCTGGTCTTTTGTCAATTCCGTCCCAAATTTCTTCCAATTCAGGATTAGGATCATCGGAAACCACTCGTTTTCCCCAAGATCCACTCATTCTGTCCCATCCTCGTTTTCCCCAACCACTCTACAGAGGATAAATGAAGAAGTAAGCTTAGGGCGTGCATTGGTCAGTAGTAATCAATATCCGTCAGTCCACACCACTTTTACTCTGCGTTGCTTGTTCTTTTCTCGAATGAAAGATTTATCATTCATTCAGCTTGGAAAACAACACAGAATGAATAACACCAGGGGCCTACATACAATGGCAGTGCGAAAGTTTGACACGTCATAAACTTCATGTCTGCAACTGCTGACTGGACAGTCTGATACAGTGTTGTGGAAATGTACAAAAGCATAAACCACATTTATCTCCGTTCTTGATTATTCTTTCCACTTAGACCTAAATCCTTCCTTTCCGGAGCATCTCGTACACATTCAATTGTTGTGCAGTTTTATTTCGCTACTGCAGGAACGCAGGTCGGACCTAATAAACCTTTTAAGCATTGTCGATTCCAGTTGAAATGCGTACAAAATGCAGCTCATAAAATGGAAATATAAGCAAAGTTCATGAGACTCTTAGGAGCCTTCACTGGAGTGAATCTGTAGGAGGAAAATATACGAACAGCTCGCTCCAGCCTTAGACTTCTTTGCCCTCATTACTGGACTTGTAAGGAGTCAATGTGGGTGGAATTCTTTCCTTGCCACCTTGAGTACGAAGAGAAAGTGTGTGTCTTTACCTGCATATCTTTCCATCCACGTTTACCCCAAGATGCTCCAACATCCTTCCACGCTCTTTTACTGTTCGAGAGGTCGTCATCTCGTAAGCTTGTGGATTCTTGTGAGGAAGATGTGGCCGAAATTAGAAGGACCAAGAAGGTAGATACGAGGACGACTATCCAGCAGCTTAATGGATTCATTCTGACTTATAGACTTGCTTTGTGGCTCCTGTTGCGTAGTCTCAAATAATTCTCTTCCTCAGTTTATTACAGAAGAATAGGTGGCTCAGATATTGGGCAAATAGCTATCTGAAACAGAGAAACACCATAATTAGCTTTATATAATCTTACACTCGTAAACACTGCTGTGAATTTCTGAGTTTCAAACACAATAACAAACGCACACTGCAATGTTTTCTGCAGCCATGTTCTATTGGATACACATACCAAGAATTTTATTTTATTTTTGCAAAAGAAATGTCGAAAGTCGAATGTACGAAGAAGTGCAAAACTGACAGCAACGCGAAAAGTGAATAGGAGAACATCATTAAATAATACAGCCCTTTCACCAACCAATTATTCATATGGCAATCTTCTCAAACCAATATTAGGTAATATTAAGTGGAGTTCACCTCGAAGTATAAACTTATTTCAGAAATCCAACATCCAACCAACCCTCTCCCAACAATGGGCAAGTTTTATTTGTCCTATTAGGAGGGTAAATTTACACAAAATTCTAACTTTCGTGATGTAATTTTGAAAAAGTATATTTGATTCAAAGAATTCTTATAAGAAAGCAAAATATCTTTATAGCTGACACTCGAATCCCTTGAAAAGGAAAGTTGAAATGTGAGTCTAAAATATTTCTAAACTACAGTTGGTGATTTCAAAACTTTCCCACGGGACAAGTTTGACAAAGGGTAAAATGAAGTAGGTAGGTAGGTATGTACACTGTCCAAAGAAAACGATTGAAATGTATTAAGTCAACCGTGCAACTAATTTCTTTTCTTGGTAGCTCACTCATCGAAATGGTTGGATCTTTAGGTAACTTAACTTAATTCTAGCGTCACAAGGCACCTCAACAGTAAATATTTGTTATTCTAGTAGAATTGCATTGTATAATTCAGGTTATTCTTAGTTCTTTCGAACCTAATCATAGTTTGTTCTTGGTGAGTATTACTACTGCCGTTCAAAACTTCTACAATGCTAAGAAACACTACTACAAATAAGATAAGTTATGGTTCCCTTAAGTAAGGAATTCAAAAAATTTACTGTAATGAGCCTGCAATTTCAGCTGAGGAAAATATACATTGTTAGATTTATTACAAAATTAATGAGACTGGTGCCCTTTCTTTCTCGACCCTGGAATTGGAATTCGGAGTGAAATAAAAAAGGTTCTAGCCATTCAGACAATAAAAGAGAAAGCAGGAAGTAAGAATACTTGCTTCCAGAATGAATGTAGTAATTCTTGAATCAGTAAAGATTCTTCGAGACCAAAGCGTAAACGTAAGCTAAAGACAAGAGTAACGCATAAATATTAATAAACGATCTTCCACCTGTTGTGTTCTATTTCTGATTTGAGAATCACGAGTCTCCTTTATTGTTTGAGATTCAAGGGCCATTGTACAATGACTTCAAGAGGATTATCTCTAGATAAAAGTCCTCAGTGGCTTAGGTTTGGTTCATTTACAACAGAGATTAGAAAGCTTGTGCAGGATCTAAAAGATCTTGGTACTTGTCTGATGCTGACTGAGCACGCAGACAAGTGAGAATGGCTGTTGGAGTGAAGGTGGAAGACACTTACAAGGAATTCACGAAATAGCGAAATACCCCAAACGAACTATTCTCCCCGATTACTCTGAGAAACGATCAACTTGTCTCTTTGCTCCGTAAAGGCTGAAAAATGTATGCAACTTATCCACTTGCAGTGTGAGAATTCTTCTACTTCTACAAAATAAGAGTAAAAGACTCATTCTTGACATTTAAACTGACGTTATTGAGCCTTCTGGGCAACACAAGTGTAAGGCACGGGGTTTCGACTGCCGAATTTCAACGATATCTCCTAAGTCTTCTTGTCATGATCCTAAATCCTATTTTCCTTCGCAAATCCTGATTTCACAATAACAATCATCTGCGGAGTGTCTGCAATAACGACCAAAACCAAAATATACTGTACTGTCTTGGCTTCCAAGATCCTCACCTACCCTCCGGTCATTTTTTGAAGCAAGAAAGCGAATAACTAAGGATTTTCCCTATCTGTCTACTCTTCCTCCAAAATAATGATAATAATGCCAGCACAAAAATGAACTGAATAACATGACTGGCTCAAAGGATGCAAGGAATGCCTTCCGCTTGCCTGTTGAAACAGGCAGCTCTTCTTCAGACTCTCCTTATTGCTTTCTCCATAAAATTTCTCGGCTGCTGTACAAGGTTTATGATATTGTGATACTTCTCTCGCTCCCAATCTCTTCCTCTGGGGCAACGGGAAACTGCCCTATATTTTAGCTTAGACAACGAACTATTTCATCACCATATGCAGCAAATACAAGTTTCACTGCTGCAACTCTTTACACAGTTAATTTTGTCTCGAACGTGACAATACCTAATTTCTTCGTACTCTAGAATACACCACGTTGTGTTTATAGTTATCCACTTCGTACTGTGCATAGTACACGCAAGGAAAGTGAAATTCGCCGTTTACAGAGACAGCATACTTTGTCTTCGCCTACCTTCCACATACAAAAGCTGAAAGTACTTTTACACCAAAATTTCAAGAAGCAAGGAATTCGAGGGTTTTTCCAAAGACATTCCTTTTGAGTGCCTCTACGTTAAGAAAGATGTACCCAGTGAGCTACAAAACTTCAATTACATTAACAAATGACCTGTGAGTCTTATGTCCATTATGTCAGATCACTCCCAGTCTCGTCCTGAGCTTCACTTGTTTGCAAGAGAAAATAAACTAACAGTTCCTTTTGAGTGAACTTATAAGTTGCACACACACAGTTCGTCCAGAATATCTATGCAAATTCCTCCGCTTTTTGAAATTTACTTTCCTCAAATATTTAGGATGGAATAGACACTGAAGAATGAGTTCCACCACGCAACCACTTCAATGTTTAACTTGATAATATGTAAGAGATAATTAAATTTCTGAAGTTTTATAGGCATGAAGGTTATTCTTACTAAAGCCACACCCTCTGGTCTAACACAATAGAAATCGAAAGATATCGATTATTGAATTTACAACATTCAAACAGATTAACACCATGACGTGTTTGTACAAAGGCAGACAAATTCTTCTGTACTTAAATCTACGTCAGGATACTTTTTAGAAACATTCCGTATATATAACAATTCTTATCAACACCCGATCACCAAGTCTGCTTCGTCTCAGGTCATCAGTTACTTTCAACAGCAGCGGGCGTGTACTTACAACTGACAAAGGATTGTCTGACTCGTATCTTGCCTTAATTTATTTATAGTCTGTAATTAATCAATAATGTAGACTCAAATCGGTGACAGTTTGGCTAGAATTTGAGCTGAAATTAATCCACGCGCATGAATTTCTCTCGTTAGTATCGCTTAAAGAGTTTTCTGCTAGAAATATGATATCTAACCGAATATCAAATATTATTGCCGATGCCTTTCCAGCAGTTGCAGTTTGTGGGAGAGCCACATGCACCAAAAGTATAAGATAACAAATACCAAATCATAATCTACCATCATAGAGCTATCATGTTTTAATGACTAAAGTGGTTAATATAATTACGGTTCCTTCCAGAACACAATAATTATTCTTCTGGAAAGGACAGTATGATTTACGAGTGCATTGCTCAATCTGTCACCTGTATAATAATGAATGGACGAATTTCAGTACTCATACTTTGGTGCCCTACGTGTGGAGGAACTTTCGTCTTTAACTAACACAAGTTTATCTTATCTCATGTATATTTCCAGAATAGAGTACATGCAAAGAGCTCTTGCAGAAAAGAACCAAATGCCATTCAAGGCTCGCTAAACCTTCTAATATGGACGATTTCGAATCGAAAGAATATTCATTATTTGTTCATGAGCCTCACTTATTTGCAATTATCATGGGACGGGCATTTCGGAGTCCACTTGGTTCGAAAATAGATGAAGAAACAAACAAAACTATGTTGTTTTCTCTTATAGCAATCAAGCAGCCCCTACATTATACCTCTTAAGCATCAAGACTTTGCTTAATTTTCCTTCACTAGTCAGTTGAAATAGATTATTATGCAATGAACAATTCACTTTTGATAGCTTTCGATTTGTGAACTATTTCTCCCTGAGGATATGGGATTCTTAATCCTCGTGCTATGCAGTCCTCAATAGGAATCTAATTGTAACCACTTAACCAGTATTTTATCATGAATAATCATGAAACGCCATGAATACATAATGCTAAGCACGGACATTTCCCTTTCTTCGTTGCTGTCGTGGTTGTCTAAAAATAATTTGATTTGTACTTATCATAGTTAGTAATGTTTTAAACCATAATGCTATGAAACGACTAACATGCTATCTCCGCTTGTGGTAGTAAAAGTAACACTCAATTATTTGAATTCTGAATTCTCTGAAAATCTGACTAATTGAAACTTGTCCATTAAATGCTAACTGACGGAAGTTTGCATGCTTGTAAGTAGCCCTTTCACAACCATCAACCAGCAGTCGCTTGAAGAACGGTTTTCCACATATATTATCAAAGCCTACAAGTACAGGCGAAGTTCGAAGCATTATAGTATTATGATAAAAAGCATATTATCAAAACTGACCTTCGTATATTAAAGTCGAAAGGAGTTGGTTCCTCCCTTCAGAAGGTTTCAGGAAAGGATTCAGCAAAAGATAAAATACTCCGGCACGTAATCCTCCTGTTGTGGGCGAGACAAACACGAAATTGGCTGGAATTCCGTTGAGGTTAAGTCATATGTAATTAGACGCTTATGTACAAAATATTTGGTTGAATGATTCACGTCAAGGAAAGTAGCTGTTCCTTTCAGAAGGAGCTGTGTAAGAACGTGACTGCTACGTATTGTATCAGGAATTTCTTTGAAGGGCTTTCTTTTTCAGAGAGGATAGTTTGAGTTATTTGCTTGAGAAGAAACTCTTCAAATGCCCCCGATAAAATTTTCCAGCAAGTTTGTAATTGAAATGAGACAGAGGGTGAAAGTAAACGTATCTGGAAGGGATGGAATATACTGGAGTAAAAGCTAAATCTGCAGAATGTGAGGGAGTTCACCAAATGAGAAAGGAGAGAATAATTTCAGGTAGCACTTGAATTGAACAAGAACGGAAGGTTTGAAGACGAGGAACGATGGACTGTCTTGTGTGTGTGGAGACTCCAAGAGACTTCAAGCAACTCAGATTTTGGGGAGACCGAACAATCCTCTATATACGCTTTCTCCACAGTTCCAACAGGGTCAGTCATGAGTCATGAGGATCGCAGTGGTTTAACTTTTCTCCTACCACCAGCTGCACCCTTCTTTTTACCAGATTTCTTTCACCACCAACGCCAACGCTGCAAATCCTCAATCCACCTTCACTCAAAGTGAGTGGGTGAACTATTTTACATCCATTGCCTTTACACCGCGCATGTAATTAGTAGATACCGTATGTCAGACGCTGGTCAAATTTACCCACAAGTACTGTTCAACTCACCACAAACACCTTTTCTCCTCTCTCTCTTTATAAGTGACTCTTGTCCAACTCACTTCAATATATTTTCGTCGTTTCCGTTCTTCCCTACTTACACTCGAACGGGGTTTGTCCTTCCTTTATGACTTACCAAGATGATGTCATTCTCAGGTGGCATCCAATTCACTGTCGGAGTCCCGACAGAGTAAGACCAAGATTGCAAATCCACAGGTGAAGGAAGTGAAGTAGGGTAGGAACTACAAAACACAACTAAATACTTTGGCCAGTTTTCTTATACTTTTCATGTTACTTTGCAAATGGATTATACTCATCCTTTCGATGAAAGAATAATAAAAGCGTCAAGCTTAAAGTCGCATCAGTATCTTATTATCGTCCGCAAAGTAAGCTACAAATATTTTGTTAAAGTTTTTCGGCTAAGCTTTCGCTCGTGTGCTAAAAAAATAAACTCATTTCACTCATGCAAATCATCCGATTTGACCTTTTTCCTGTTGTAGCAAAAAGAAATGTAAATGAAAGAACTTCGAAATTTCAAGTCACTTGTTTTGACGTAATGTAGGCAGTTTGTTTTTTGCTGTTTTAATATTTCACCGCAAACTTGGACACCATGAAGACGAAATGCACAAAGAGAACCTAGTGATATACTAAACGGGAATGTTTTTGGCAAAGCCAAGCAGTTTCTTATGGGGTCATTTGCAGACTGGTTGATTTGCCTTGTAAAATTTAGACACATCCGATGTTGACAAAATCGTCGAATGCCAGAACGTCGTCGTTGAAGTAATTGAATGCCATATAATACTCGGTTGCTTTATAATGGAAAAGCATAATTGATTAGCAAAGCATGACAGAAAGAGGACATGTGAAGAGCTGGAGAAGTATTTGCAACTACCTTCGTGGACTATATACAGTCAGCAAATACGTTGCGGGTTGGGTTTAGTATACAATAGTGTGCTTCACTCATTGGAAAATTTCACCCCAAGAAAGTTAAATTACTTTTCTCACTCGATAAGCTAAACAGCTAAAGTAAAGTCATTAAAGTAAACATTGTCTCAACAAACATTTGCATTAAACATTTCTCACACTTTCACACTTGCTCGTGAAAGGTGATACTCGTGCAGTTTTAACCGAAAGGAAAAGTACACACAACGGCACGTTGCATTAAACCGACTATTCTAAACCGAAAACCCGCATTAACTTGCTTTTGAAACTTGCGTCCAGTTCCAAGCATAATGAACTTAATATCTATTGCTTTTAAATGTGTCTCAGGCTGCAAGTTCACGTCTTCTGTTAACAGATACTACATGCAAACTCCTCATACCCATTTTGTTTTAAGACGTACAGTATTAACGTAAATTTGAGAAAATGTAAAACATTTCAGGAAAATTAAACTTGAAAGCCTCCTGACTCTGATAACGGTAAATGACGATATGAACGACTACTTTAGCGATAATTTTTAAAACAAATCTTGTTCATGAAAGATATATTAGTGCTTCAATTTTTATGCAAGTTTGCATGAAAAATAAATAACCCATGCAACATTTTAGTAAACCATTTATAGCTAACTCGGATTAAAATGTTGAAAGCTGAAAGTTCAGTGGAGAAAGTATGCATCATCCTAAGATTGTAACTTGTTGGAGTGGAATAGGAAGGAAACTAGAAAATCAAATCTTCCAAATGCAACACATCCTCTTCCTGAATGTTGCCCTTATCATCATTTACTATAAGGCGTAGCTGTGCACACAACGGTCGACGTGAAATATTCCCTACATTCTAAATATTTTATGATTTTGACAGGAAGTTGAGAAGTGAAATACCTCTCCTCACAGAAAATGAGACTGCAAATGAAGCTTCAATTGTAAGCTTATATCTGCAAGGGGAAACAGCACAGTAAAATGCGGGCTTATAAGTTAAAGCGCATCAAACTGTGGAAAGCAGTTCCATTCATCTCGTTCGAAATTTCACGAACGGTACTAGCCTCATAAACCTACTACATGCAAATTCAACTGCGAAATACCTCGTACATTGTGTAAAGTAAGATTATGCTTCTCTCAAACTTCAAATGTTGAATGGGCTTGGCAACCTTACAATGACTCTCACACGGGCTGAGGACGGGACTTTCCTCTGTGGGAATGAGTGATGTGTACAGATGTGGATTGTTTCTCGGGAAATGGCTCATGAATGTGAAGTCTCTTTGTTTTACTGTTTAAATGCTTTACAAGCTGCAACAAGGAAATTTACAACCACGTGGATAATGTATGTAGGATGATTTATACTGACGTCCTTGTTTCTTCGCATTCCGAAACTTCAAATCCATTCCAAGTGGAAGGAGTGTACGTAAGGATGACACGAGGTATTACTTGTAAATTACACAACTGTTGAGGCCAGGCTGTAGGAGTTGTGCTAAAAACTTGTTTGCGCTCTGAATTCCAGTGGTGCTTTCTCTTTCTATGCAAGTCAGGGCTTTAAAATATCTTAACTTATTGTTAGCAAAGGTTAATTTGTACTATGTGTAGTAGTAACACGAAAGCTTATGACGTTCTCTTGTTGGTGTTAGCGGTTTTGTTCCGTCGAACGCAGCTGTGAACAATCTTAACGAGAAAAAGAGCTACCAGAGATGATTCTCTTGTGAGAAGAACTAAAAGATCCCTTTGAGAATTTCCTCTTGCTTGCTTGACCCTTTGGGATTCAGAAACTAAAGTCTCAGCAGAATTCCAGCTCCTTTCAGAAGACCCTTGGTTCACTAATGACAACCCTGCTTCTAAGAGCTTTTGATGCCATCCTCTTCAGCAATACAATCTTCCATCTAGCCATCGAAATAAACGCTACTGTGGCAATTACCATTTACAGAATCAATGGAAACATGTCGAAACAAATGTCTCATTCACTGCGTATGTTCACTCTCGCAGCTTCTCTCGATGTATTAGTGTTCAATTTCTGAGTTATTGTGTGTTCGTTCCCTTCGCCCTTTAAACTGCTTTCACCATTGGTATACCTAATTCTGTCGTTTCATGAATACTCAGGATTTCCGTCTTCGAAGAAGGCAACCACAGTAACCTCTGTGTCAAAGTAATGGTACACACAAACCTAGGGAAAGCCTAGAAACTGTCATATTTAATTCTGGCATGTTACATCCATCTTGTAGCAACAAAGATAAACCTGACAGCATACTCTGGACATCTTCATCCTTCATCTTGGAAAAACACACAGCCTTACTGCCATCATTGTTCACATTTTGAGTTTCATACGCATTACTGGTTCAAAACAATTCTGCTTACAACCCTTTGCTGTTAGAAAAGCTCCGTCAGCCAGAAACCTGTGTGTGGGAGAATTCAGCCACAGACTGGGTCAAAATAGAAAGAAAAGCGTAAACAGAATTCATTTGACGTTGGTGGGAGCAGGGAGAAAGCAGAAGAAATGTTTTTGATTCATAATAAAGAGAACTCATGGGAATATTTAAGTCCATTTATGAGTTCGTATCTTTCCCTTTCCCCATTCCAACCTCATCGTCTTACAGCCTATTTAGGTTCAATTGTACTAAAAAGATGAAAGTAATGAAAATCCTACTGGATTACTCATTCAACACGCTTCTTCTGTAGTGATCACCACGTCCAAATCTTTTCTACAACTAATCAAACACGTTTGCTATGTTTTACTGCATTTATCAAATATTCATTTCATACAAAAATCACTCACAAGATATCTTCATTTGCACCCTGACATCAAACCGGTGAGACACGTACGTTCGTTTGGAAATGATTGATATTGTCAACTGTGAAGGAGATTTCTCCATCTCTCTTAATTCCGATTTCATCGTATTTTCAAACGTACTCATCACCCTTGCCTTTCCTATATTTTCTTTCCATGCGTCAAATAAGCGGGCTTTATCCCCTCTCGCATGTTTTGTGTTTTCAATCGTTTATGCAAGCGATTAGAATTATGTGATCGACATCCCAGGCGAAGAGTTATTTGCTCCAGCTGAGGATTATGGAATAGTAGGGAACTGAAACACTGTTGCATGCACCCTGATAATTAGTGACAGTACTGACTGACAATGATTAATAAAAGGAGATGGAGAAATACAAAAGGTACTGTTTGTCCACAAGAAAAAGCTCGTAAGTGTTGTCTAATGATATCGGAATTCCGTGTAGTAATATACTGTTGTTTTACCCTGGAATTCTCTCCGTTTCAGCTAGTGAACTATAAATTAATGGTAGTTTGGTGTAACAGCCAGGTAAATATTTGCAAGGCGAATCGTAATAATCGTAAACATTCTAAGATTTGTAGGCACATATATTTCACGTGTGTGGGACAATTAAACTTATATCGGTATTGTAATAGCAGATTATTGGTGTGTTTATGTACTTTATTGGGTTGTAGTTCTGGTTGTCAAGTCTATGCTTTGAAGATTATGTAGATTTTGCATTGATAACAGGCATGTGTCAATGTGTCAGTTGATTCGTAGCAAAAAGAAGGCAACTAATGAAATAATGAGCAGTTTAGAGTGGCTGTGGCTTCATGGATTAAAAACATTTTCGAATCCAATATTATGTCCCTTGAGCCGTAAAACGAGGTCTCGTGAATTGGGCCGGAAAACAGAAGTTGAACGTAGTTGGTCAGAAGTATACAAGAAACTTATCGATTTAGGAGCTTAACTCAAAGCTATTCCTTGAAGTACGAAGCATTGTCGCTCGTTCGTAGTTGAGTGAGTAATGTGATTGATTCAGATGATAGCAATCAATAATTAGGCGAAGCTACTATTCACATAAACGCCAGTCCCTTTCCAATTTCACAATTGAGGATTAATACTTAATTTAAGAAAGAGCCCAGAGGTACGCCTTGGTAATTGAATAAACCTCGTGATAGTGCAGAATAGGAGACCTCTGTTTTAATAAACAATTTGACTTATTGACTGGAGATTTAACACACTAGTCAAATCCTAGAGAATCTGTGAATCTCCTGTTCCTGAATGCTTGCTAATGTTCAATGACAGTACAAATCAGAGTGAACAATTAGGAACAGTGAGTGAGTGAGGTCTTGAGAGTTAATTTATTAATCACACAAACTGGAGGATGGAAGTAGAATTCAAGAGAACCAGTTGGATTTGATTTAACGCTGGAAGCCATGTCAAGAGGGTTGTAGGAAGAAACACATGCTGTCCATCATTTATCCATCTTTCCGTCCCTTTCGGAAGGAAGAGAAAGTTTATTTGACGAGTTCGAAAGGAAGGTCTTCAGAAGACAAAGTCAAACTTACACTGCCACAAGTAAAAGCAGATAGAATTAAAAGTTGGGAAAAGTGGAAAAGCCGAGTAACTGAGACAGAGTCTCTATTCATACAACTCTATCAAATCGGAGAGGTGGGTTGGGCTGATACGATTAAAGTTGTACATGAAGAGCTTTGAAATACATCCAGAATAATCTTGAACTCATTTCATAACCATTCTCATGTTAGAAATCCCCAGCAAGGAAACCTACTGGAAGAATAACTACCATGACCGACAGCGATTTATCTCTCACAGTCTTTCTTATTTGTAAGCCCGAGGAAGTCCCTCACTCTCTCAGGAGTCCACCTACTTTCTCCTTAAATATGATTTACAGTTCAGGCCAAACACGGTTCGTTTGCCAATAGAAAGTTATCTGCATGAAGTTGATGGAGTTCAAAACTCTAAATGTCTGTCAGTCTACAATTAAATTGTGGAAACGCTAATTACAAAATAAACATCGGATACGGGCGAACACGTCTCTGCTCTTCTATTTGTGGGGAATTATCTTTGTAGTACAAACTTGCCCGAATTTCACTCGCTTAGAATTACAACGACTAAGATCCGACATATCTTGTCTCAACCCTACCCGACTCCCGTCTTCGGTCTCTTTTTTGTCACCCTCTGCCCTTCTCGCTCTGCTAACGCTTCATACTCCCGCAGAAATACGTGTAATAAAGATGCTGACTGCATGATTGCGCACGTAGATATGGTATTCATCATCGTGTCCCGGCTCCCACGGTAATACAAACCGTTGTTCTTTCCAACGTGGTTTATTTCCAACTGTGGAATGTACCTGAATCTAAAACATACATTAAAACAACAGCAGCTTTTCACCCCCTTCACTCGCTAAATTCTAGCTTGCTATATTACAATTTTCAATACAACTACGAAATGTTCATGTACTTTTTTAAAATTTCTCTGGTCAATAAATAAAGCGAAAAGAAGTCCAATGATTCCGATTAAATCCGATTCTAATGTTCACTTGCTTGCTTGCTACCCGATATAGCAAAGAATGTGCTGCAAATGTGTCTGTCTGGAATGCATATAAAATGCGAGGGAGCAAAATGGACTAAATGCAGTTAAAAATGAAAGCGTTATGTCTTATCTGTCAGCTAAAACAATAAAAAAGTGATGCATGGGACCTTGTACATACAAACGAAGTTAATCGGCTCAATTTTTATTCAAGAATGCTTTTGTGCAGTTAATTGTCGTACATCTTTGTACATAAATAATTCTCGGTTAAATGCTTCCTGAGTACACTAATTATTTTCCACACATGATTGGAGCTGTGATTTCCTATTAGTGCGTTAGCTTTGCATTCTGCCTCTTTGCAAGCAAGGACACGTAAAATCCTGAAATCTGCGTTATTAAAGAACAAAGCTTCACGGCATCTGTGAGCGTCGAGAATGAGATGAACATATGATATCTTATTCAATTTAGTGCAAGTTGAATTATCAGTGGATATGTGCTGAGTTCGGATTACTGAGATTTGTCACCATTCGTCATACAGTCGAATGAGAAACATGTTGATTCTAATTTGATTAATTGGTTCAATAAAGACCATCTGGAGCCTTCGTGATTGGGCATTTATTGCGGTTTTAGGCAGAGGTTGAGATGTTTCTGCGGGTTCAAGGAAATCTGTTTTAGTTTTATTATATTTTTCAACACTGTGTCTAATGGTCTAATCCTCTAGTGAAACTACGTCACCTCTCCTACTTATAACTCATCAGCTCTTCTATCTAGTCTTATGTTAGCTGCTAGTACAATTCTGGAACAGGAGTTATATTTGTTCCTGCACAGCTACTATTTGAGAGTAGTTTCGGATGAATGAATGTATGTAAATTCCTGTTTATGATTAATTGTACTTACTTCGTTTTCTTGAATTCAATCTTTTCAAGTCAACTACCTATTTCATAGCACCATGTAAATTGGTCGCTTCTTGATAACATAATAACAAATCGTTAATACGTGTATAGGAATGGCGACAATATTTAAAAATATGCTGCAGTTACGAAGATGAATAATGTTTTCGTTTCAATAGAATTCTTTATTTCACACTTAAGCTAAGCACACCATTAATACCACCATTGTGAAATCAAGCAGGTTTAAAGTGGTTCAATTTAAAGATTTATCTTAGGCCCGTTTCTTTTTTGCTTTCTTGATTCCTCAATATGTTCATTCTGTATTGAATTTGGTTTAGCAAACGTAGGATAAAATTAGAGTTGTTAATTGCGGTTGCGACAAAAAAAATTCCTTATTATTTATGTTACACTAATCTGGAAGGCACTCCTCAACTTCTGAGGTAATAACATTTAGCATCTTATTTTAGATATTGGAACCCAAAACCATTGCCCGGTACATGACAAAAATTGCAGACTTTTATCTTCCATAAAAATGAAATAATTTATCAATTTTATAATACATGTCTTTAGAGAACAATAATATCATTAATTTAAGTAAAATGATTTTCAGACTTCAGCATAAGACCATAAATTTCTGAACAATTTTCTTATATCACAAATCATTCTTAACGATTTATCAATAAAATTTAATGCCAAAATGCTTTTTGCAATCAAATATAGTGTAACATCAAACACCATTGAGCGTTAATGAAAACAACAATATTATAATTCAGCATGTGCCATGGCGATTATATTTCTCGATAAGTTATTTTGAATCACTAGCCAGTTTTCATATAAGAGTATAAAATAGAATCTCGTGACATTTACGTTTTAAGTTCGGATTTCAATAGTATTAGTGATACTAGAAGTTTTGCTTAGACGATGTCGACAGAAAGGAATACTTTTACAATAATCAACATTAGAAAGACACACGTAAGCCTTCTATTGGTTGTTAGGCACTTTATATTATTGCTTTTGTTCCATACGCTGTATATGACTTATTTCAAGTTTTTGTACCTACACTCATGAAACTCGAAGACTTATTTTTGACAGTGAACAATTTTCAAAATTATTATGTATTATCATTGCAACAACAACTAGGTAGTGTTTTTGAAATCAAAATTCGACCTAATACACACGCAATTACACAATACCCTCTAACACTGTAATTTATATATCATTTGTAACCACTTCAAACTTACGGTGTAGCACCCTGACGCCATAAAACTTACAATACAATACTTAGGTAATATGATATAATAATATTGATTTCATTGAATAAAACTTGCAATGATAAAGCTACTGCTAATACTAAGAATTTAGAGTCAGTTAGACCTACCGTGTGTAATTAAGAGTTAATGGTAACATAACCCTAACATGTAACAATACTGAGAATTCTTAACTAAATACACAATGATATTTCTAGTGTTGGATTGTATCAGAACCGAATCAGTTAGTTACAGAAAAGGTTTACATTCACTAAACCGAAACTAAGCAGACACTAAAATTGCATTGACAAATCGGAAAATACAAGTAAAATGACTACTTTTGAGATTTAAAAAATTGTTTTAAAAGCTTCAGTCTTTGTTATGTGAGAACTTGAAAAGTAGAACAATGGGATTTTGAAAAAGGAATATTTTGGATTAGATGATTTTAAGTACAAATACAAAGGCATTCAAACTCACGACGAGATAGTAGTTGTGGAACAAACATTTCAGAAAGACTTAATAACATCCATCTTGCCATTCAGATTGCTTCGGAATACTTGAATAGCGAGGTGATCCTGAACTTGGTCGAGATGAAGGTGGTCTGTTGTGTAATAAATATTAAGCTATCTGTGAGTATCACCCTGTTGTGAATGACTTAGAAATTGATTACCTTAGTCTTGAAATTCCAGGCCCCGGAATTCTTGACGTCATTCTTGCCGCTGGTATCTGCGAAGGAGCAGTCGGTCGCGACGCTTGCATTTGGATTGAGCCTGGCGCTGAAGATAGAGAGGTCGTATTTCCTGTAGTTGGCATGTAAGTAGGTTTTGGAACTGATGTATATTTGGGGGCAGGAAGCCGTCCAACTAAATGGGATTTTAACGCTGACTGACGAGGTATTTCTCCACTACCAGCCCTATCAACTGCTGACTAAGTAAGTCACAATAAGGATTTATTTTATTAGATGTATCCATAGACTAGCAAATAATAAATCTATTGTCTTGGTCTATCACTTTACCTGAGTGTTGCTACCCATATAACGCTGACCCATATGCATTTCTTTTCCTGAGTAATCGTTAATAACAGGTCGTGCAATAGATTTCATTGTCCGCGGTTTCGTGATGGTTAACGTAGAGTACTCCTTCGGATGACTTAGCTTACTATCACTTGTGTGGTAATTCTTTGGTTGGAGGCTACTCAGTGGAGATGCTAGAGATAGTCCTGCATTAATACTTAGTCGTTTATTGATAGCAAGATTTGGCATGCTTCGGCGAAAGGATTCTAATATCAAAAATAGAAATTGCATAAACTTGAGCTCATCATAGGAGCATAAACCTTTAATCTTTAAAGCATACCCGCCGAAATGTCATCGTAAGACTGACTGTCTAAAGGACTGGAAAGGCCTGAAGACTGCGGTGAATCAGGATTAGACTGTCCAACGCAGTAAGTATCTGTAGATGAAGTTCTAGGAGGAGGTCGTGGCAGTGTCATCGACCCATCGGTGTTCGGTATTTCAATCACTTTAAATGAAATTTAATATTTATATATACACGTAAAACGAAACACTATTGTGCAAAAATATTATGTATCATACCGTGGGTTTCCCTCCGAGTAATAATCCTTGAAGGAGACGACATTTTCAGAGCTAGAATAACACACACAAGTTAAAATTGGACGCATCACTATGAAAACTTGGTGAAAATGAAAATAATAATAAAACATTTATTAATGTCTTACATTCTTCTTGTTTCCTAGCACGCGTATGAAGTTCTTCAAGGCTTCCTAAATTTACACTTCCGTTACTTCCCCCAGTTGCGAAATGGTTGTTGATATCCTCTTGACTTTTACCGAATGTTGTATCTAAACCTTGAGCATGATTTAAATTATTAGTATCTTGCTTCCTTTCAATCGTGAATGAAAGATTGTGGGTAAGTGACGCTCGTCTTGGATGTATGTCACTCTTGGCGTCCTCGACAATGTAAGATAAGTTTCGCACTGGTTGTGGAGGAGATCCTTCACCTCCATTACTCTCCTCCACGTAAGTCATATTGTGATGGCGAGTCAAAGTTGGCTCAGCATTTCGGTCCACCGTATAAGAAGCATTCAAATCTACATTATTTGGATTTTGATTTGATCCCGTTGCAACGACGTATGATGAATTATGAGAAGATATTTGAGAGATATTTTCACTGGATTCATCAGAGTGGATGAATGTTTCATTTAAGTTCATGTTACGATTTGCGTATTTCAGCCGAGCAGGACGAATCGTGATAGTATCTGTCCCAGATGTAACATATGGAACTGGACTTTGCCCATGTGCATACTCCTGCAGGCCCGATGACTTCGGTATAAGTCTATTCCTCGCAGAAGCACGAGTGAAGGTTCTGTAATCTACCTCTTGTTTCTCTGCAGGACTTACAAGTTTTGTTTCCGAGCTATCTGAGGAAGGAGTACCTACAAAATAAATAAGTTACGTTGTAAAATATATTCCGTATAAGATTTTCATCTTTGAATACTTTAGCACCAACTTATGTAATGACCGGGACTGGAGCTCAGTGTAGAGGTAATGGGACTGAAATTAGGTGTGTTATTTCTGTATTCATTCCACAGACTGCGAGAACGAACAGGCGAAGTAAATATTTCTGCTGGATTCGACACATATTCTAGTCCACTAGTTTGCTGAGTATGAACGGCTGTCCGTGTGGGACGCTTGTAAGTCTTAAATCTATCATCCGCGTTTTCATGGGCAATAACCTTGTTTACATGGGCTGACCTAGTAATCCCTGCCGATTTTATTTCTGTGGCCCCCAAAAAAACAAGAAGCATTAGCCACACAACTCATCCACGGATGATATCAAAAGCATATACTCACCAAACATCTTCTCTTTTACAACGTTCAGCAATCGATATTGAGCATCAAGCAGTCTGGTATCCATCCATGACTTATTGCCATCAAACAACTCTTCTCCTTCGGAAGGCACTAACCTAAATACCGCAAAAAATTGTCAACCTACACATTCCATCTACATCAATCTGAAATCAAAGTCAACAGATTTCTTACCACTGGTACATATCTTCATCAGGATCCGGCGCACCATCGACATCCAATAGTTCCAAAGTATCCAACGACGGTTCTTGCGGCCGCCCATTATTGCTTCCGTTACTTCCATTCCACTCTTCGCCATACCTTCGAATTATCATTCCCCTTGCGACCGGTGTTGGAGGATCGATGTCATCTAAACCTTCTGCATCGTTGAAAGAGTTCTCGATGCTAACACTGTCGTTCATCATCACAGAAGCTTGAAACTTCTGTAACTTTTCCAACACTTTCTCCTGAATGTCTTTTGTTGACATCTCAGAGTACGCTGACACGTCAATCGTGTCTAACGCTGCAACAAAAGTAAATTACTCTTATTAGTACCTGCAGCTCAGACTGAAAGTTGCTAACACACCTGAAATTCTAACAGAGAAAGAAAACTCACCTTGCGATGTCATGAAATTCTCACTGCAGTGATGTGTGAGGATTTGTCAGGAGTTTGACAGTGACTCAGTCCCCTTCCCCGTGCGTGACTCTTTCTTCCGAGGGACACCGTGAGTCGCGAGGGATGAGAACACAGGACCCCCGTCAGAAACACGGCGACATTTAAATTTGACGAAGACAATTAAGTGAGAGAGCGACGAGTGGTGTCTGTTCTGTTTGGGATGACGGGTGAAAGTTAAGTTTCCGGAAAGGAGAATGAAGAGAATCTGAATGAGTGAGCAGCTGATTCTCCGCAGGCCGGGAAGTCCGTCGTCCGCCCACGCATAGATGGCTCCCGCAACCCTCCCGTCCTTCCTTCACCCGGGGCTACACGAGACATCCTCAAGTCGTGATGTCATGGATGTCCTCGTCTTACATGACCTCAGGATCATCCGGTAGTCTACTCTCTCCAGTGATCATGAGATTTATTTTGGACCAGGGTTATGCAAATAGGAAACAGGATCAGGAGGATCTCATGGGATTTAAAAGGCCCAACAAATAAACGTTTCTTGGTATGCGATGAGTCACTGGAAAATGTACTGAAGCCTGCATGGAATTATCGAATAGATCAGAAAGCCATAAATAAATTCCTTAAAACTTAACTCACTCAGTTCTTTC
The DNA here is from genome assembly GCA_034696625.1 of Isotomurus palustris. Classification (NCBI taxonomy): domain Eukaryota; kingdom Metazoa; phylum Arthropoda; class Collembola; order Entomobryomorpha; family Isotomidae; genus Isotomurus; species Isotomurus palustris. Next base: position 56,708 of record JAQGAD010000026.1, on the reverse strand, counting down.
TACGTTTCAGCTAAAAGAATAAGTTCATTCAATTTTGTTTCTGTTTTAGCTTTAAGGTAGTTTGTCTTCATGCGCAGAACTGGTTGAGGCTAGTAGAGGATTGGAATCGGACACAAAAAGTTAAAAGTACTCTTATGATTCACGGATATAATGCACATACAATTTGCAATCTGAACTGAAATAGAAGACGGATGAAGGATCTGGTCATTGTATATAGTTGAAGTTAAACGATTCACGGTACAGACTTACAGTCTACAGTACAGAAAGGTAGATATTCCTATTAAACAGGACATGACTCACAGAATGCAGGTGTGTGCAGTGCATGATTAGGTGGAAAATATACTTATTTTCTACAATCTACTATGAAATGTGCAATTGAAGATGTTATGAATATTGAGGAAGATTGGAAGCTAGTTGTTAGATTCTCTTACGCGATTGAACTGATCAAAATACCAACATTATAATTATGGTAATTGCCAGGTATAGATTGAGGAGATGTAATTTGCAGTGATGTTGGGTGGTTGCGAGTTTGCGAGATGTTTCATAAAATATTCGCTCATTTTGTCATTCGCATATTGGGTAGGAAGCTTGGATTTGTATCTTAGAGAAGTGTTTGATACGGAATTGTGGAGTTATTCTTCAGTTCTCCTGTTACTTTTGTGTGAGAGATCATTAGTTAGATGGGTTCATATGATAAGAATATTTTTACTGACTGAGGTTAAGTTATGAAATACCTGAATGCTAATAAATAAAAATGTGAGACTGGTCTTGCCGTTGAATGGCGTTGTTGTTTTTATATCCTTTTTCATTGATCTCGAATTCCAACAAGGTATACAGATTTTGCTCGGTGAAGCACCTGAGACCTGATACTCATGGAGATGGCGAGGAATCGAGTGAGATACATTTGCGAGAATTCACAGAAGCATTTTAAATAAGAGGATAAAAGAATGGTTGACAAGAGTTGTGGGAGTGATAGAGGGATATATTGAGTGATGGTTCATATTTCATACAGATCAATCTTGCTACTTCTTTGCTTCTTCTTTCCAGTGTCCATCAGACATCAAGCCAATTCACTTCTCTTTGTCATCTCATCTCCATCCATCATGTTCATTGAAATAGTTCATCATGGTCCGTCGGATATCTTCTGATTTTGAGTCATCTGAGTTGCACTTTCTCATGGTTAACTGAAGTGATTCGAACTGCGAACTACTCAGTGGGTGTTTCTTTACTCATTATTCTCCCTTTAAGTAACTTATCGAAATATCTTGGAACTGCGTTTATAAAATGAGTGGGTGGAGTTCTAAATGGGGTCAGAATATTGACGAAATCTTAGCTCGAAAAGGTCATCGTAATTCAGCTGTCAAGATTTTTAGTCGAATAAGGTCTGGATCCCTTCCAGGGTAAGTTCTTATTGAATCTTATTGAATTTCATCAATCTACTTGTATTAACTTTATCCAAACAATAAATGCTTGATTCCGTCAATTCTCCTTGAAGCCGGCAATTCTTGCATTGTTATTATTATCCATTGGAATGCTTTATTCCAGCATTTGTTTTTAGCTTGTGAGGAACCTGTCATTCCAGGATCCCTACAACTACTAATTTAAACTTCAGCTTCGGCATTTAATTCATGGTCCATGATGGAAAAGTGTATTAATGCACATAATTATCACTTGTAATGTTGACGACCACAAAACTTGCAGCAGAATTCGAGAGAGTAAAGGCAAAACGCAAGGAGTATAGTAGAAGTTGTTAAAAGTTAAAATGCCATGTTACTAGAACCTTTCTGCATAATTGTCCCAGACGACCACCTTCTCACTGCATGCTGTTGTTATCATGAGAAGCCATATTCCATGGTTCCATTCCGTTTAAGTCAATAGCCATTATTTTAAAACCATTAAAACATTACGGTAGCTTGGACTCCTAGCTAGTTAAAAACATTCTTGTGAACGCATTCGTGGCGAACTGGTTAGTTATCGCTAAACATAGTGGCACACCCTCCCAAATAATAATTACTACTTCATCACGTCACATTTTAGAGCACGCATAATTATCTCCAGCACACCTCTAACTTTTTATTCGTATTGCGTGATGGAACAACTTGTTGTGTGCTGCAGTAGTAACCAAGTCAGGTCTTCTGCACTCTTTCCCATCCTCTCTTCGTGGCAATGATATCTAAGTAAGGCTGCCTGGCATTCTGGCATGAAAGTCTTTAGCAACAATACACGAGAAGTTGACTTATCATTCAAAGGTGTGTGTGTGTGTAAGATTGCAATGAGAAGAATAATTATGATGATAATGTTATGAAGATGGATTGGTGGAGGACCCAATACCACCGGAGCCTCGTCTCAATCTTCCCAGCAACCGAGCCCAGCACTCAAGCCTCGAGGATCTAAAGACGCTACTGCTACTTCTTCTGAAGCTTTTCAATTGACCCAATCCAGAGAATTGGTTCCCATAATGTCATCTTGTCCTCCAGACGTCGGCCATTTGTCATCATCCGAGTCTACATCGACAGGCCACACAGCATCTACTTCGCAATGTGTTGATTTGACTGCCGTCTCAACGAAAGGGTATGCGGTTGTTCCGAGGCAGCTCAGCCCTCATGAAGACTCTCATCATGAAGACCGTCTCCTTAAGCCTCATTCTCCAGAAGACTTGTTGTTCCCCCCGCAGATGTCTTTCGATTCATCTCCTTTGGCACCGAGGAAAGGACAGTTCACAATTGTTCCTTGTTCTCAAGAAGACCCGTTGGATCCAAAGATGTCTAAACGCAGAGGAAAGTAAGTAAGCACGTTGCAATCACGTTTCTGAACATACTTTGAAAGCACAGCCTTCTTCAGATGAATGGAATTACCAAGTTTAACCAACTGACTTTCCAAGTAGTAAATAAAGGGATTAATTAAATAATTCCCGTCTGTTCTCAAGTCTGGTGGGGTTGTGTGTCATACTTCCCTATGCACGGCACGCGTGTAAGATTAGCGTGATATTGATAAACATTCAAAAGAAAGACTTAATTTGCATTACCTACATTAATCAACATTTTTTGAAACTTTCAGTGCAGCTTTGGGTCTAATCGTATCAGCGTTGTATGGAAAACTCTTGGTAGTCATGGGCATTGCCTTTCCCATGGCAGAAGTAATCTCAACGTATATTCCTCCCTCATTTTACGATGTAAGTCAACACATGCATTAATCAGTGATTAAAAGTTGCATTTCAAAACCAAGATTACTCTCTAGTCTCGTCTAATCAGCCAATGATAATTAAAACAAGATTGAGAAGTAAATACATTTGGAGTTAGTTTCAAAGGGCAAAGTTATCTTTTTACCAGGTATAACAGATTTGATCATTTAATGACTGTAACACAAATTGAGATAGGATTATTAAAGGAGCCCCATGCATAATAGCAGATGCTGTTTTTAAATAGACTGCAAATATAAGTGGCGTTTAAAGATGGATACAGATGTTTCCGTGTTTCTGCAGTCATCTATAGATGTCAGATTCACTATCACACAAAATATTTACAAATTCAGCTGGCCTTAAAACCTTGAATTAATTAGATGAGATTATTTCTAGAGGCAGAAAATTTATATGGATAAAGTTTAAACCACTTCAATTCGGGTTGAAACTGTGTGAGATGACAGAAGAAGCTAAAAGTTCTTAAATGGACTGCCATTCATAAGTTAACATGAAGATAGTTCAATCATCGTAAATGTGTTCATGGACAGTAAATTACAATTAAAACTTGAGACCAGCACAAATGACACTTATATCGACAAGTTTATGTGACATTAACACCTCATTAAAGCTGTTCAGCTAGTTGAGTCTTTCATAAAGGTTACATCCATTATTATTATAACTCTCAGCTGAAGAGTCTGTAGGCTGCTGCACTAAGCCATTGTCCAACTGCATGCAAGAACAGTGTAAGTAGACTAACTTCAGTCACATGAATATTTCGTCGCGAAAATTTGCGCATAAATGATTGAGTGATGTTGAAATCATGAATCTCTTTTAAAACAATTTTAATTGCACACTCAATTGTGACCAAAACTACTAACCCTGACTTTTCTGTGTTGTAGCGGTTTGAAGTGTTGGAATGTTTTATGAATATGAGACTCGCCAACAGTTTTCACAGTTTCTCTTGTGTCTCCTGCACTAAAATACACATACTGTCACATACAGAGTTTTCACAAATCATCATCCTAACTTACTGTCAAGTGAAACCATACTTAATGATCTTTTAACCTGCTTGCACCACTCAAAACAACTAGAGAGAGAAACTGCAAGGTTAATTGATAATCAAAACTTTCCTTACTTTCAGGGATTTTATCTTTACTTGTACTTCGGGAGTATCACATTTATGATATGCATTTATGGGAACATCCTACGACAAAAGGCCACGAAATCAGTGAGATGCACACTTCAAAGTAATTTATGACTTTCTACTCATATTGCCTAAGCTGTGCATTACTGCATTTGCTAATGTATTTTGTCGGATTAGGAATCAACACAATGCGGTCGAGGCTAACACATGGAAATAACGCACCTCCAGACGTAACCCCTACGGAACCTACAGACGAAGTGTCCTCGGATTCAGAAGGTTCGTTTGGAATCTCTTAGAACTAAGCTGCTGCAGTCTGTCCCTCGAATCAACACCTCTTTATATTTTTAGGTTTTGAGAGCGGGTCTCATCCAGATTATGATATCAATTCCGGCCAAAGAATCCATTTTGGTAGTTTCTACCTTCGAATGGGGGCTGTTGGTAAATATCAAACAATAAGAATGCCAGCCTTTGAAAATCGAGATAACTCAAACGCGTTTCCTTGTTTTTATTTGCAGCATTTGGGATAGGGAGTATGATTTATTCAGGATTGGAATTCGGCCAATATTTTGAGTAATTTACGATATACTCATATGAATACAGTACTATACTGCGTCTAACAAAAGGTTTGCTGACAAAGCCTACTTATTTTGCAGGCTGGAACCGGATACCAAGTGTCATAATTTCATGATCGCCCTAACCCCTGCAGTACGAATGATCTTCACATTCATGCAGATGTACTTTATCTTCCTGAACTCCAAGATGGCCGTCTACAAATTGCAACTGGGAGCTCAGTTCGGTCTGATGCACATGATAGGGACAAACCTTTGTGTGTGGCTGAATGTCTTGGTACAGGAAACACGGCATGAAATACTAATGTTCTACAACCCGGATAACGGAACCATTACGTATCCCAGCAGCAACAGCCATCATTCATTCGGCCTCAGATCCCACGGCTCGCATGGATCTCATGGATCTCACGGACACTCTTACTATTACGCAACCACTCCCACACCCCACATTCCCTTGATTTCCACGCATTCACCAACAATGGCCTCTACAGTTACTCCAGACTCCATTTTAAATGCCACATCAACTGTAGCCTCAGCTTTGAACTCCACTATTACTAGTACAGTGGCTAGCGTTGTAGAAGCTCACCACCGTTCTAAACGAGGTCTCAAAGGACCATATTCGATGTACGAATGTCGCAGGTCGGATATAATGGGATCATTGGTTCAGAACGCTTCGCCATTTTTATTCCCATGCACAATAGAATACTCACTGATATGCGCTGCAATCCTTTACGTCATGTGGAAGAGTATGGCCACCAATATCAGCACACGGAGGTCCAAGCACGGTCACTACAATAACGGGGACTTACCTATGGTAACCTATTTCTTTTATGCAAGTTATCAACAATGAAAAACTGTAATTAATGAGAATGTGTCATGGATCGCAGTACCCTGGACACAAGCGGTCACCTCATCATTACTCCGTAGATTGTGCTCGGGCTAACAAAGGGCTGTTTTTGGGAATCTTCGTGCTGGTCATGACAATCATTAGTCTCATTTTATTCTTCGTTCTCATCACTCGACCTGGATACCAAGCTCTTGCAGTATTGGAAGTCAACATTACTGAATTAGTTTTGTACACAATGACCACTGTTGCTGTTCTAATAGGAATGTGTCAGGTGATAATTGCTAAATTGATTCAAAAATCCGTACTGCTTAGCGTAGTACTAAATTATGAGCACCAATGTTTGTTTGCGGACTAGTAATTAACGACAATTTAATTCTGCACTTAGATGAGGGAGCTGAAGTATGTCCGTGGACGTAACCTTGAGTTAGACAACATTCTGCTGATTGTCGCTCAAACAGGATCGTTTATTTACAACGTCTTCACCATTATCGGGGGCCAGTTTACTATGAAGAAGAATACGTCTTTAGTCTTAATCACTGCGTTGGCATCATTAATCCAGCTCCTCTTTCAGACTCTCTTTATTTTGGACGCGTCCAAGCGATCTGCAGCAAATGCTGACCAACTGCGTCGAAAACCTGGAAGGGAAGTTGTCACTTTCCTTCTTGTAACCAATCTCGCCATGTGGGCTATCAATACTTTGGAGAAATCTAGAGCTGACAGTCATCCTGTTCAATTGAAGTTCTACGGTGTGTGGGCATGGACTATAATAACCCATATTTCCATGCCTTTGGCCATCTTCTACCGATTCCACTCTACCGTATGCCTCTGTGAGATATGGAAACGAGCTTACAAAGTCAAACCTACAATTTATCGATAATAAATTAAATTTAAACTTTTCAAAGCTACGAAATGTTCATAAGCCGTAAGAGGTCGTGAATATTTATACTGATTGTGAGTAAATTTCGATTGCTAATCCAAAGGTTCCTATGTTCATATGAATTGAGCGATACCTTCGTACTGTACACTAAATATTAAGCTTCTCAGTTCACATTCAAAGCCCACTCAATATTGAGTGTTGTTTTGTGATAAACCATTTATTATCAAGGGACATCATTTGAGATTTGTTGCTAGACACATTTTCATTAACTTATCGCGATGTATCGAATTTATGAGAGTGATAAATGTCCCCCACCCACAGCACACGTTCAGCTTCACGAAAGCGAAATGTTCAGAAAAATGCAACGCGAAATCAATCGAGACAAACTGTAACTATTAATTATTTGGTTTCCAAATAATCGATCAATAGCCTTTATTTGTCATAATGTGACAGTTTAGCAATTGTCATACATATATAATATGTTCTATAATAAATTGACACGATGATAAATAATTAAACTATAAAACGAGTTACACCTTTTGACTTTCTCATACGCTCCATTTGCAGTTAATAAAACAGTAATATCAGCGTGGACATTAAGTTTTTCATTAAAAAGGCATTCTTCGTCCTTTTCTGGGTGAAAACGTTTCCTATTTCATCCTCGTGTGACTTCTTTAGCTTCCTTCAATTTTAAAACTTAAACTTTCCGTAAAGTACTGTTTATAATAATAATATAGTTCAACATTGATTCAACGTTTGTTCTTATAAATACTCTTTTGCTTCTTTTTGTGCTGTTTCTATCTAACTTTAAGATTATGTGTTGGCGATGAGTTGTACACAACGGCGTAAATATTTAATGTTTCATATACTGGCTGGGTTGCAAACGGGGATTTTTATAGACTCCGAGGTAATGTCACATTACAATTATGTATATAATGATTATGATTTCCAGAAAATACAAAAACTCCTCAGAACTTATTTCATAGACGATGAATACACTAAAATTGTCTCCTTGAGATGCAGTTTTCTCTCCAATGTGCATCTTTTTTATGTGTAACAGTCCTTGTGCAAATCAAGTTCGAGAGTCCTGGTTAATTCTTCTCCTGATGGAAAACACTCATTTAACAACGTACTTGTTTAGCATATCAGCACTTTTATTAACTAATAAACCGTAGTTTCAACAGTAAACATAACGCAGCTCATAGAAATAATTCTCAAGTGTACACAATGTGTAGTTTAGACATTTTCAGATCTGTTCAATCATTTCAGCACATCAATTTTCTATCCTCAGCAACTTTACACTTATACAGATACAATAATTACTTTGGCTAGAAGCTGGCGAGGAATTTGATAAATCTTTATACAAGTAAAGTTACATCCTACACTTTAGTACATTCAGATATAGAATCCATTGAAAATTAATCTCAGAATTTGCAGTAACACTTTAAGCTTCAATACCATGCGTTATCACCTGAAGTAAAGAATTTTGATCTCAACTCTTCCTTCGTTTTTTTAAATTTTATCTGTTTTTGAAGACGAGTACACATGAGCATTTTACGTTCAATTCATTCTACAGCAATACATTAATATTCATTTATCTCGATTATCAAAGGCTGTCTCAGCTACATCAAGAGAACGTCTAAATATACATTTATGTAGTTTTATGTGTGCCGTACATTTACGCCGCCTTCATCGTGCTTCTTGTACACTTTATTTTCAACATTAAACTTTCGAGTAAACGCATTAAGTTTACGTCTGCTTACATTTGTAAAGCCAACAACACGAGAATATCGTAAAGAATGACTAAAAAGATTAGAATCTGGTACATACACAATGACACACCGAAAGTGGTTTCCTGTACTTGTTTCTTAAGGTAATCTTATCCTACGTCGTTTCTCTCTCGTCTGATTTGTTTAAAAAATGTAGTCAATCAATACAAATATAAGACATTCGACTTATAGTTAAGTATAATGCGTTCAGTTTTAGGTACGGAAACTTTATTTATGTTACGAAACACTAAACAATTAAAGTGACTCTCTCGGTCCTAAACTAACAACTGCCACGTCTACTTAACTACATTCCACACACAATTTTACAACGCCTAACTAAGCTAACAATTAAATCCTAATCTAAATTGTTGTAATAATTAATCGAACAATACTCCAAGAGGAATACTGTAACTCATCAACTCAATAAAAAAATTGCACACCATAAGTTCATATATAACATTACTATGATGAATGATTGTTCACTCTTATAATTCATTTACAGTTAAGTGTACATTAATATATTTTGGCCTTGTGGATGTGGTTAAAAATATGAGGAATATTATAATTGATTATAACGAAAGATACTATGACTTTTGTAAACCGCTACCTCTTTCTTTTTGTCACACATAATATAATTTTTCCGTATTTAATTTTAATTTTAATTTATGGAGCTCAGTGTGACATAGAAACGTGAACAGCTCTTAATTATTTCTACCGAAAACATTAAGAATATTAATTAGTTTATTCGGTAGACAGATACAAACGTCAATTAGTTCAGAAGGGACACTATATATGCCCAAGTATGGAATACAAGAAATGCGACCGTCATAATCGCTTCATCCACACTCGTCCACTTACAGGGATTAAGACACATTAACCACGACATCAAATGGTAGTGATTTGTTTGCAAACAAATGCAGTGGTAGAGTTGGCTGCTGATTTGTTCTGGATGACCACTCCATCCAGAGGCGCAGTGATAGGAGAGAGAGAGAGAGTGGGAAGTTACCGTGAGAGGTAATTGGGGCTGTGGAGCCGACTAGGGTTAACTGACTTGAATGGAATACGAGGGGTGATTATCTAAGTGGCTGCTGTTGATTAACAGCGTTTGATGATTGGTCCGGTGTGTTGCAGTGATTTGCTCAGAAGTCGTTTGAATGTAGGAAGGTTGATTGAGGCCAGTGGAGGTACAGTGAGAATGATCAACAGAGACTTATCGATCTGCGCTGCTGTTGCGACTTCGCTGGGCTTTGGACTTTTTGATTATGCGGACATTGAGTGGATCATCTGCAAAGAATGGGTACTCCTCGGGGTCATGAATGAATTCATGGTGATGCGATGAGAGATGACCATTCTTGAGGATCTCTTCTTTCTCCCCCGGACTGAATTCGAGGACAGGGAATCCAGCACGGATGAGCTCCTTGACGTTGGACCAAGCCTTCCTGCCTGCGACTCCCTTTGCATGATGGATGAGTCTGCTCTCTTCCCTGGAGCCGGTGAGTCCGTACCTTACAGAAATAATGGCTCCTGACATGGCAATTTTTACATGAATCATTGAACTCTCAGTCGACTGGTCATGGACAGTTACGTTGACTTGGCCACCGATCCGTTTGAGCTCAGCCAAGTCATCGGATGCCTTCCAGAGTTCTTTTTTGGCAAAATGAAACACATCTTGGGAAGGCGAGTGAGAGATATATCTGAGGAATTCACTTCCATTGAGAATTTGGGTGAAAACATCTCGATAAATTCGGTTAGAGGAGCAGAATGGACACGAAATCATGGCTTTTCCATCTGCTGTTCTACTTAATAGCATACTTTTCCCTAAAGGAGGGTCAATTTGAGATATTACTGCAGCCGGATCCGGAACAAGTGTAGACTTTGTAACGACACTCCTTGGAATTGTTCCTAAGAGAGGAATATCAAACGTCTTCTCAAGAACTCGACTCTCTAATCCAGAGACGACCAAGTCCCTCCTCTGATTTATCACCCCCAGATTCTTAGGGAACATTTGCGGAGCTAATGACTCCAGGTTGTAACCCAAATGCTCCAGCCAACTATGATGATCTGAAATCAGAAGAAAGGTTCTCAAAATAATTACTTCTGCTCCACCGAGACTCGACGCCACTGTGCATACTCTCCTCTCTTTTTCAGAACAAACTAATGTGTACATTCATCAAATGTCAACCTTAATCAGATCTCAAGACGAATAATGCATCATACCGAACGCAGGAGTCGAGTCTCTGAGATTGATGGGATCATTTCCACTCAGACGGTAAAGATGGAGTTTCTCCGGAGTCTTCAGACCTTCCAGTACCTTGTCCCAGTCGGGTGTGAGGAACTGCCCGATTAATGGATCGTACACTCGCCTCTCCTTCATGTGCACTAACGACGTAACCTGTAGAAATCACAAAACACGTGTTACTACATCCCCACCTTCTCTCATCATTCCCCCTCTCTCCACTTAATTTATCACACACATACAACTATTTACTTCTTCCACCACTCCCACCCATTTCTCAGCCCATCTTAATTAACAGCACTTTTTCCACACCTCCGCCAATAGCCCTTAATGAAAGTGGTAGTTACTTACGCTGTCCCGTAGGCCTCCGCAGAAGTCAATGGGAAGGTAGAGATTGGCGTCCGTATCGTACACAATGTGACCATAGGGACTTCTCGAAATCTCTCGCACAATCTGGCCGTACTGGTTGAAGATGAAGATGGGAGTGCCAGAGAGATCACTGGCCACGTAGTACTTCTGGTTGCGGTTCACTTGGAACGAAATCAGTCTTTCTTCTTCATCATAAACCAAATGAACAATCCTATTCTCCCTGGGACTGTAAATGTGAGTCACAGAGTTGGGGTGGTTGAGGTCTGTGTACAGAAACTGGGTCGTGTTCCCGTGATTATCCTTCCTCGCCATAAGTCGACCTTCGTGATCGTAAAAGTACTCCACATCGAATCGACCTTTCTTCCAGGCTCGTTTGAGATGTCCGAGGGAGTTGTAGGTGAAGAACTCTTCCCTCGCATTCTGCACAACGCGTCCAGCCATGTCAAACTTGTAGTGACCGTCTCCAAACTTTACGATTCTGTCCTGGGCATTGTGTTCGAGTTCGATTGATGTGCCTCGGTAGGTGAGCTTCTCGAGGTTTCCATTTGGATCGTACTGGAACTTCCAGGCCTCCGCAGCGTCCACCTCAATCAATTGGCCGTCTCCGTCGTAGGTGAAGTTTCGCACAGGATTGTATCCGGCGTTTTTGGTGGTGAGTCGGATTTTGTCTATTCTGCTGGACGCGTAGGAATAAGAAATGTCCATCCGGAAGACTTCGATCTCCTGGAGAGAGAGCGAGTAGGCGGTGAGCTGGCCATAGGCATCTCGCACTCTGGAGAAGACAGCCGTTCCATCGAAGATTGATGAGTGATTATTGTTTGACTGAGTGATGCGGAAGTTCCCTATGATATCCCTCCGTCCAGTTCTCGCATTGTAGCCCAAAGTAAAGTCCGGAAGTACATTTCCGCCCACTCGAGCTTTCACCAAGACGGGTCGGAAGTTTGCATCATACTCATAGACCACTTTTGACGAGGCCAAAGACAACTTCGACCCGTAGTCTTTCTTCTCTTGCGTCACTTTGTGGAGTCCGTTTGTCCAGATTTGAGACGCGGACTCGAACTTGCCCTCAGTCATACTTATTGTAACTCCCTTTGATTTGTACTTTCTCGCGACTTTTCCCTCCGAGTAGAGCATCTGAGTGGGTCGCTTCAGGAAGTCGTATTCATACAATATCCGTCCACTTTCCGAAGGAAGCGAAACACTTTCAAGAAGGCCGTATGAGTTAAAGTACTTGACAAAGGAGTTCTTAACAAGTCCGTATCCCGGCGGTGTGTACACCAGCTTACTGAATCCAATCGAATGCTGCAGTGTGAAAGCGTGAATGGTTTGCTTCGGAGTCTCCACACTCTTCAGTCCTCCGTGGATGTCGTAGAGGAAGGTGTAAGCTCGTCCTGACTGCAGCGACATTTTCGATGGCTGTCCATACTCGTTGTACTCGATCGTCCTCAGTCTCGTTCCCTCACTGTTCTTAATCTCAGAGGCAAACCCATTCCGTTCGTATGTGAATTGGACTCCCCGTCCTGAGCCCCACTTCCAGCTTTCTATCCGATTGAACCGGTCATACGTGATGTTCATCGAGGCTCGGGCGTCGTTACTCGAGAAAGGAACGAAGTAGAGGGGCAGTCCCGTCTTGTCGTACTGAATGAAGAACACGGGCTCCCTGTCTCGGCTGTAGATGACTTCACGAGACAAAGACTGGTCAAATTCTAATGAAAGGACGCGGGTGTCGTTAACCCACATTTGACGGTCGAGGATTCGCTCTGATCTCAGTCCATCGCCCAACAACCCGAATTTCCATTCGTGCTTATTGCCCATCTTCGCTGCTTCCCCGTCGACGAGTCGTTGCTGAGAGGGGCCTCGCATCAGATTGGATTCGAGGAGGAGCGGATTTCCTTCCTTGAGGAGGGGATAGATTCCCCAGGAAAGACCCACCATCTCAGCCCCGTCCTCGGTTTTTAATGAATAGCTGATATTTTTTATGTCCGTCTGAATGACTCTTCGCTTGAGAGTGATATCGCCGGGGCTTACTTTGCTTATCACGACTTGATCGGTCTCGTCACTCCGCAGAATGGTGTACTTGAGGAAGTCCGCCTTAGATACGGAGTCCGAGACACTCACTTGTATGCCTTCTCCAGCCAAGGCGTACTCGAAGTTCGTAATGACTCCAGTCTCACTAATCACTGTGCGAATCCTTCCATAGCGATCGTACGAGTAGAGGGAAGAGAGACCCGTGGTGGTGGTCTTGGCTGCGAGAAGCCCTTCGTCCGTGTACTCCAGACTGATCTGCGAGTTCTCCATTTCCTGGAAGTGAGTGAGACGACCCAAATGATTAATCTTGAGATTGCACTTCTTGCCCTGAGTATTCTCAATGGTGGAGACGACTGAGGAGTAGTCCCGGAGGAATGATATCTTGTTCTCGGCTGCATCTGTGATTTTAGACAGCTTCCCGTAACTCGTGTTCTTCGTGTACAAAAAGGAGTACAGAGTTTTTCCTGACTTAACGTCCTTCGTGTAAGTGTGCTGGCCGTAGCGATTAAAAAAGTAAATCTCTCCGGTCGCAGGGAACACGACTTCGTAGTCTCCATTTGCATTGGGGAGTGGGATGAAATTGGACACTTGTTTAATCTCCATGCTCGTGATATCAGCCAAGTAGATAGTGCCATCAGCTCCAATGCTCAAGGCAGATATGACCTCGGCAGCCAAGTTGTTCTTGTGGTTCGTTGAGTTAGGTCCGTAGGGAAAGACCTTGTCGGTCCGGAGGAGCAACGGGACCCCGTCACGTCGCACGGTGTACAGATTAGAGTCCTCCGTCACAAAGTAGAGCTGACCCTTCGGGCTGAAAGCCAAGTCGATGGGCGGCCGACTCACCATTTCTGCAGTGTCACATCTGAGTGCTCGCTCCACTTGGTTGTCGTCCGTGATGTGGAACAGGATGCCCTCGTCAATGAACATTAACCTGTTCTCCACCAGATTCAACGCCAAATTAGTAGGCCATGTGAGCTGGACTTTTTTCACAGCTTCACGTGTCACTCTGCACGACTCGAAGTCGGAGGTTTTGGCGAAACTGAGTCCACCTCCTCGACCCAGCCGGTGACCGCCGTGGCTTCCAACCACAGTGTGGATTATCCCGTGCACATCCACCAACCGTATGTTCTGTCCATCCGCAATGTAAATCCCCCCGTCAGTTGTGATAGCAATTCCTTTCGGATGATTCAGCTTCGCAAGCTTCGCTTTTAATCCGTCTCCGCAATTCTCAGAGTCTCCAGGCAAGCACTTCAGTCCAGAGCCCACCACTGGACTCCAATTCTCTCGAGGGTCTTCGATCTCTTCCATGGAATTCACCCTCAGAACCTGAAACACAGATTCGTGAGTATCTCCTAAGTAGCCCTGCATGCACAGGAAGTGAAAGCCGACGCCTTTCACTCATCTCACACACTCACCAGCCCTACTACACACTACCACCACCACCACCACTGCTGCTATAGTAAGTAGGGCACTTCATTCATCATATCATTCACTACGACGGCAGCATGCATAACTAAACCTCAACCACAGAGCACCAGCAGCAGCAGCACTTGCCAATCTACAACTGAACTTTCTCTACTCTTCACAACATAAAGTGGGGTGAAGTGAGACTGACCTGATATTTCTCGGGATCAGAGACGTACAAATGTCCATCCGCAGGGGAGATGGTCATGTAGTACTGATGAGATACTTTGGTGACACTGCAAGAGAAAGGAAGTCAACATGACTGTGATGAGGAGATCTCGAGTGTTGACACAGTTCCTCCAGCAGAATAAACAAACAAGTGTTTACCTTAGTTGAAGAATAGTGTAGGTAATGTTGTCGGGAGTAATCCTCCGAATGAGGTTGAAGTCTCCTACGTAAATGCTTCCATCAGGGCCCGTGGCCAAGTCAATTGGCGACAGGAGGAGGTTCTCGCAAGGGGCACAATGAAGCGATCTTTGCTGTCGCCTCGAACCCATCACCGTCGACACAATCCGAGGCATCTCCTTCAAGTGCACTTCAGACCCGTCTCCCTTCTGCAGAATCCCTTCGTGGAAATTGTAATGGTGATGAATGTCAAGGTTCCACCCTCCCACGTCTGCGATGTCCACGTCAAACCCTTTCAGAGTCACCACGCGGATTGTCCACACTGGTTTCGAACACGAGGCATATTCATAACCGATCGCAACACGTGCTGTCGCCAGGCCGTAGACTTTCTGTTGATACACATTCCTCTTCTTCCATCCGAAGGAATGGGTGATGTTCGGATCCGCCTCAAACGTCCTCGCGTGGAGTTCACCTTCGATCGTAATCCTCAAGTGAACCAGCACCAGTCCTGAAGGAATGGACGATCCTGTAAGCTGCATCATGATGGTAGCCAAGTAGCCCGGAGATTGACTGCTCTGGTACACCAAGTGAACCTCCGACCCAGGAATTACAATGCTCTGCTGAAGAATCTGCAACGCACCCATAACCAAACCGTAGTAATTATAAACTTCATTTTCCGCAGCATTTACTCTCTCCATGAGCAACTCTTAAAACTTTCTCTTCTTCTTCTTCGTCTCTCCACACTAAACCTTTCTTACGATGAGATTTTTCAAACTCCTTCCTACCAACAACTCTTCCTTACAAATGTATCACTATGTTACGATATAAAAGGAATCTCCTGCAATTCCTTCACAACTGCCCACTCACTATGTACATATACAGCAGATATAGAGGGAATCATCTCTATTACACGAAACTCTTTCTCCCTCTCTCTCTCTCCTTACTTTTCCATTTAGCCGTTGTTCTCAGAAAACATCTCGGAAGAAATAATTGTTAGTTTGCAGGAGTTCTGAACTTTCTCATCTAGAGATTGCTTGCTTAGCCGGAAAGAGAGAAAGCAATAACAGTCTTACCTGACTTTCTCCAAATACCAGAGTATTTTGTGGACTCCCACCAATCATTCCAGGTAACCAGGAGGACATCACTACGGGCCTCAACAAGTCTATGTCATGTTGGACACACGGTTCTTGACTAGACTCTTTGCTCTCTTCCCCGCCGACACCCCCACCGCTGCCTTTGTGGCTCGATGAACCTCCCACTGGCATTATGACCACAGGGTCCAGCACCACTATTTCATTCCACGGCACAAACACCGTCTTCGTCGTCGCTTGAAGAGGCGTCCTCGAGAACTGCAAAGTTACTGCACCCCCACCGTTCACCAACATGTCAAACCTAACAAGACAACAAGTCATACGTGACTCACAGGACACAACAAACATTACAAAGCTCATCATCGCATAGTCAGCGAACTTTATATTAGTATATTATAGTATTTTTCCCTTCCACCAAGAAGACAAACACTCAAAATTGACTTTCTTCTCTGGGGTTATTTTTCATCATCATGGATCGACCCAACATATATATATATATATTATATATATATATATATATAATGTTTCAAGGTGGAATAATTAATCTCCACCAAGTGTATCTCACTTTGTAAACCAAGAGGATCCATCGCTAATTAACTAGTGGGGCAAACCAGGTGCAGTGAACAAGAAAATGATTCCTGAGCGAAAAAATTCTAATTAAAACTCTCTCCAGTAGTATTGGTTCATCTGAGTTCAGTGAAATGCAACCTCATTTCGCTTCATTCAGCAGGAACTGCTGGAATCCCATCAAGGTGATTTCTACGCCCACCCGTCTCATCAACTTGGTCACACGGAATGAGGACCGAGAATGCCAATAACCCAACTCTTAGGGAGGTCTCCGTCAAAATGTTCCACTCAAAACGGCAAAAGTCGTGATGAACTATTCTCCTCTTTAAATTTGTACTTGTCTGATCATTATTTGTATATTAGATGGATATTATAATGTAGCCTACGTAACAAGTTAACTTGAGAGCCCTTTTCTCTTATTCCTTTCTCGTAGAATGTGGGAGTGATACAAAATCCTCCGCAATCAGCCTATGGTTCATCTCTTCCTACGTACACCTCCTCTCAGTCTCCATCCTTCCACAAGGATGAAAGCTCATTTTCAATTAAATTAGTGAGAATTTCCATGATCCAATTACAGAGATAATTCTTCTAACTACCTCACTCTGCTCTCTCGCTCTCCTCACTCTCATCATCAATCACTGGCTCTCCATGGTTCCCTCAAAATATTAAATCTCACTGAGCACAGAGTCAGAATACATTCGTCATTTTAAATAGTCTCTTATTCTTGTGCGTCAAATTGTTGCTTTCTCCTGAGCGATGGATTTATGAGTTCATGCAGCCTGGGTTGCTCGGTTCTAGTCATATGCTGACAAGACTCACGTGAATTCCAATCATTTGGCCTCTCTCTCAGGAGGTTACCTACAATAACCTCTTTATCCAAAGTGAGACACAATTTGGGGAGACGTGGCTTCGAGAAGTCGAAGGAAGTACGAATTTAGGGATTAATTAATGAAGTAAGGGAGGGATGAGGTCTTACCATCCTCCCTTCCGGGTGAGAGTGAAGCCAAAGCGAGAACTTTTGTCTACGCTGACGCGAATCCCAATGATACCCAATCCATCAGGTGAGAGAACTTGACCACGGATCACAGAGACTCGTCTGTTGTGTACCCCCCAGGGTGAAGGAAATTGGTGTAGATGTTTTGTAGATAGAAAGTTCATTACGTCGTTTTGCGAGTCCAAGTCGAGTTGGTAGTAGAAATATGGATATATACAAAAATTACATAATATGTTTCTGCTGCTACCCAAATGAGACACACACACACACACACGGAGACACATTTCTAGAGTTGTGTATCAAAGATCTAATAATTCTCTGATTCTTGTTCTATGTATACACACATCATTGTTATCTTCGTAATGACTTCTCGATCTACCGAGAGAATGAATAATGATGTGAAAGAGATAATCATATTATTACTTCGAGCAGAGTTCTAATCTCATACTCGTCAAAATCTACGCCTGATTTTACTTCTTTCTCTGCGACTAAGTTTGCAGTTGTAGAACAAGGTGAAGTTTTGAGGAGAAGGATAGGACAGAGTTAGACAAAGACAGGGACACAAAGGTAAAAATGCTGCAGTTTATTAGCTATTCATTAATAATAACTCCCCTTTCAAATTGGGTTTCTTCCTGTGTGGAAGAAAGAGCCAACAGAAAAGCTCCAGATATATTTAGAAGCCAATGCGTTTGTGTTAGAACGGATCAATACGAAAAAATATCATTTCCCATTCTTATTTTGTTTCTTTGAGACTTTGAAAGATGAAAAGAGAGACAGAGAGAAAGTGAGAGAAAGTAAAAGAGATAAGCTTTTCCTTCAGAACTTTCTCTGTTGTTTTCCTATCATATTTAGATTAATATTGATTGAAAAATGGAAAAGGCATTGAGAGAAAAGAAATGCCCAACAGATAGCTTTTTTGTCATTAAAATAGTCTCGGAATTAGAAAGAGATGAAAAGTCTAGAGACTCGTCCTGCAGAGTGTCTGCTCACTCCAACATTAAAATGAATTAGCACTACACAGCAGACAGTGAAATAAAACTTATTGACTTTTCTTAGATTCTCTTTCTTTCTTCTGACTCTCCTTGTAAGATGATTAATTGAAAATTTCTGGAAGAAATTACTCAAGTAGGCCTGCTGCTGGTGGAAACCCTAGCATTTCTGTCTGATCAAAGGGGGTTCGCTTTTTCCTTGGAGGGGGTTATTTTTCGAAATATTGAAGAAGCAACTTACCGAGGATCGAAAGAGCTCCAAAATTGACTAGTTCGGACACAACAGGGGAAAGTAGTGAGTGAGATGTGATCAGAAACAAATAAACAACGCTAAATTAGTTGCATATCAGTTACACGTATCTATCATTCGGTTCGGTTTCATCGTTAAGTGATGCGGAATTTCCGGAGTTTTCTCTTCGTTACTAAATTCATTTTGTTTTCTACTGTAAGGAGACAATTCGAGAGAGTACTTGACAATCAATGGGCGTTCTTTTCCACATTTCCTACTGCAGAACTTTACGGCAAAAGTTTGCTGTGAAATGTATAACCCCGTCCTGAGCAGATACAAGAAAGAAGAAATACGGAAAAGACAGAGAAATCAAGTTTAGCTTTTATGTAAGGTGCCGACCTATTCTCAAGTCTCTTTTGAACTTTCAATTACTTTAATGACAAAGACTAAGACGATCGGAGCTTTGTGAAATAGATCAACTTACAAGATGTTTTCGCAAAAAATCGCAATTTAATAGCTCTCGATCAAAAACACACTAGAAAAAGAGAACTGATTGACATTGCATGACACTTGAAGAATTTGTGAGACAGAGAAAGTTCGTGGTTTTGTGTTGGTTGTATATTCTGGGGAGAAAGTATATAATATTCTGGTTGTTTGTTTGGGTGGAAGAAGTGGTGAATACCGAACCGAGAAAGAGACGTGAAAGCAAGGAAGGAGCCGAATAAAACAAGACGAGACGACACATGGTCAGAGAGAATGAAACATAAGATTGTTCATCCGGCAGATCGGTTTACAGATGGAAAATAGGACACACACACCACACATAAAAAGACAACAAATGTCTCGACAAACTTCTCATCTTTTGCTCATTATTACTTCGTCCTACCTACAGCTGTTGTAGCCTACTAGCCGTGGCTTTATTATCTTCATTATTATTATCTTTCGTTAATAGTTAGTATAGAGAAGTAGTAGTAGTGGAAATGTGGCAGACAAAGACAAAACCTCACTCACACACAGAGATAACATACACACAAACCAGTCTGATTCATACAAGAGCATTAAACACAGACACACACACACGTAGAGTGAGCACATACATAGAGAAAGTTGACTTGCGAAGAAAAACGCATCCCTGCCCTATGATCTTCTATCTCATTACCTACAATGTAATTTGATTTCCTTTGCTCTAATGAAACACGTCTCGAAGGAGAAAAGTTACCTTCACGGGAAATAAAGTCTGAATTGCTCTCAGACAGAGTTAGGACGGATTGAAAAAGAACCTGCGATTTATACCTTCGCTAACACCTATCTACTTATTTTCTTTCTAGACCTCTCGGCTATAGCAGATTTAAAAAGAAATTGAGAGAATTTATCGAGGCTGCAGAAAAATCATGAAGACTTCGCAATTCTATTCAAAAACTGGAACTCATGTCTTCATCTACGATATCTTGCATAGTAATATATTAACACAGTATACACCACATCAAGACAAAGTAGGAAAAGAGACCGCAGTCATTACCTTTCCGAATACTCGTCTTTCTGGGCGTAGCTTTGCACGCTGTTCTCTTCAATCAGAAATTTAACCCGTTGGAAAAATGAAGAAGTCACGGAGGGTGGTTGTTTCCTCAGAAGAACTTCTACTGGGTCGCTTGCCATCATACACATTAAATGGTCCTTGCACTTTGGGTCGTCACAGCATTCACTGTCCGAGCAGTCTGTCTTTCCATCTGCATTAACACACAAACACACATACATATCGAGTGTTCCTTATGAAACCTCAAACACACTGCCTGGCCTATATGAACTCCCTTGGCACCGTTTCGCGACATAAGAAACGCCCTGTACATCTATAGAGAGGTACTTTTTGACCTGAAAACACTTGGAGCTTGTCTCCGAGTCAAGTCATTTAAGATTAGGTAGAAACAGGTTCATTGAGTGCGTGAGTCGTTGCAGAGCAGGCGTTTTATGCACGGATATAGAGACAAGGATAGAAGGAGGATTGATGTGATTGATTTTTAGTAAAAAGGTCGGCCAACAGTAACGAGAGAAAGTAAGGGAATCCCAGTTAGTAGGAAGTAGCCAAGGAACACACAGGAAAGTGTGTCGGGTAGGTTGGAAAAGATAGTGATAGTTCACACACACACATCCTTCCTTTATGTCTTTCAGAGCCATTATTTCAATAGCAAAGCTAATGGATAACCCCGGATAAGGCTATATGGATATGAGCGTATGTGTTTCTAGAGTTTCTACCCTTAACACTGTACGTTCGAGTTCGGAAGCAAAGCTGCCAATGGTATTTGCTGATGCCTGCATATCTGGAAGTATTACAAAAGGAAGGGAAGAAGGCAGATGAGGAACCACCTGGTCCAAATAAAACGAGTTCAGCATGCATTATTAGTAGTTGAGGATTCGGGATGCATGAATGGATTTCGTAGGGAAAGCAGTGTGCCTCCTCTGCTCCGAGTGAAAAATGGGTAACGACTTGGCCGGAATATAATAACAATAAAGGCATGCTTTCTCCATCGGGTACGAATCCATATTATATACCTATCGTCTACATACTCACACACACATACACAGACACACACACACACACACACATGTGAAACATGAATCTCCCAGGTCCTTCTAAAGATGAAAATAAAAATGAGAATGAAAATCTCACCGTCATCATTATCGATATCATCGGAACAATTGGTCTCGAGGCGGATGGAGCAGTCCTCTCCTGCCCAGGAGTTTGAGCATTTACAAAGATACCGATTGTCTTGCATAATGCATGAGCCGTGATTACTGCAAGCGTTGGGACATCCAGCTACACACAAAAGAAAAAACATCAATCCACAAACAACCACGAGAAGGTCCTACCAAAATGTATATATTCATGTAATCATAAAACTCGTTTTCTCTCCACTGCCGTCGTCCTCTGTCCCTACTGATAATGATAGTCCCAATTCAAATAATAACTTTTACCCATAACCACATCACCCAGTGGAGCTTAGTTAGTAGGCTGCAAGTGAAAGCGACGATATGAACTCTAATAATGCCCATAAGACTGCTGGTGTAGTGGTACGGTCACCACCATTCCATAAGTGTGTGTGTGTGTAGGGATTTCCAGATTGCACAACCTCATACGGCTTCGTCGTGCACACAGTCAGCGAAAGTGACAAAGGCTTTCACCACAAACAACGAAGGTATACACACATGGAATTGAAACGAAGCCTTACTGACTGATTAATAGCCATTATTACACCTCACTCTTCATTCAAATTAATGAAACCTACTTCATTCACTTTGTTCCCAATCTCAATTAAACTCTCGAAATGATTTCTTTCTTTCTCCCTCACTGAGCTCGGTTAAATTGAAAATCAGTCACCAAAGGAATAATAGAAATTACAGTACTATTACAATATACACGTCCCAGGCAGGAATTACTCTCTCTCTCTCTTCCTCTGATTACATTAATGGTTGATATGATCAATTGTTTTCAAAGACTTGTGTTCTAGATTGTACTCTGTGTTTTCAAAGAGGGAGTGACATATTGTGTATATCTACAAACTCCAATGCTGGACTCCTGTGTGATGTTTGAACAAAGAAAATGTCAATTTCATTGACACAAGAATACATAAGGACCGGAGGTTTTTCTCTCGCAAAACATAACTGCTTCTAACAAAGTTCAAAGGAGCACTTAAAGTAATATAGACAACTATTTGCTGATTGCTCCTCACTCTCTTTTCCTGCCTCCCCTTTTTAATCAAGAGAAATTAATTTGCATCTGATTTGACTCCTCTCTCTCCCCGTTCTTTACTTTCTCCCTCAAGTTACAAAGGCTTTACAGGAAATTCCAACTCTTATTATGCACTTCAACGCTTATTAGAAGCATTTTTCATCAAAAATTATCTCCACAGAGAAAGTTGCAAAGAGTCTCTCCTCCTTCGAAATTCGTTTCTCCCTCCTCCTGACCCTCTCCCGTCTTTCTGTCACTTAAAACTTCTCTGATTACTATGAAAACGTCCGTGTTTTTCGGAGAAGGATATATATACATATAGGTACATTTATGCATTTATATTTATATACACACATATTGATATACACACATATATATAAATTTTCTTTCAGCCTTGAACTAAAAAAACATCAATTCATTGTGCACAATCTTACGGAGTGTACAATGACGTCCATTCCATCCCAAAGTGCAGATGCAAGTTCCGTTCTTGCATTGTCCATGTTCTTGACATCGAGGGTCACAGGCCAACACGTCACACTGGTCACCACTCCATCCTGGCAGACACTGGCATTGCCCTTCTTCATTGCATACTCCATTGCGCCCACAGTTCTTTTCACAGGAAACTGGAGCAAACAATAAAAAAGACATGGATGAGAATTCCATTGGTGTGACGACACAAAGCATTAAGCACAACGTGTATAATCTTATTTCCATCGACAAAAACCCTTCCAACTTTCTGCGTACTCTTGGTGGTGCTGAGAAAACATTAGATTAAATTTAGAATCACTGTTGGTGGTGAAATAACAATGCAGTGGGTCTGGTGGTGGAGAAAGTCCCACCAAATTGGCACCATCCCAATGATAAGTCATTTTCCAGTTTATCAAAGCAAACTAAATAGTGACTTTATTTATACCCCTTCATCCATCCGTTTTTATTCTACCGAGCCAAGAGCAGTTTATTAGCCACTGTTTGAGGAAAGTTTTCACCCGACTCTGTCGTATAATGAGAACCCTACATTCATTACTTCGGGTTTATGGCAAGGAAACATCTACATTTATAAAGACCCCTTCCTCTTGTCTTCGCACTCTGGCAAATACATTTACACTTTTAATAAGCTACACCACCACCACTGCTCCTTCCTACCGTCCCCGTCATGTACAACGAATCTCAGACTTCAGCTTCCCTTTCAACTCCCCCTTATATTATTCCCTACAACAATATCTGTTTCACTTCCACGGAATCGCAAATAAATCTGGAACACAAAATCTCTCTCCTAATTCACAATTTCTACGAACCCGTAATGCACACACACAGAAAAACAAGAAAGTGCTGTAAACAAGCAGCATTTCACCTTCAACCTGATTCCCGTCAGAGTGTGTGTGTTTCTCCGAAACGGAAATGCCACCCCGCATCCCACACGATTGTGAAAAAGCAGTTGGTTTTATTGCAAACTTCATTTCATCAAATATATTATATCCTATCATAAAAGCTGTTTAATGAAACCCTTATGATCTCCCCTTACTTCGTATATGTGAGCTTGCATGAACTCTGACACAAAACAGGGGGAAATACATCATTGTTACTAGAGTTAGCAATATAGTTGATGCTGGTTAGATTCTCTCTCTCTCTCACACACACACACACAAACGTATATTATCACAAACCAGTGCATTACACAAAAAAGTGGGTTTGAAGAACATCTTGTATCATTCTCACACAGATCCACTTTCTAAAAGGAGTAAGAAGAATTACATAAAATGCAGACGAGTGAAATAATACACACACACGGAGGAGAAAGGGCGACGTGTTCTGTGAAAGTAGTCAGTCAAAAGACTCTCATCGTCTCGTCGTGCTCTCTGGATGGTTCATTTATTAAGCAGATGAAACTCAAAGTAGTTTTCCTTTTTATAGCCTCATCCTTCCGTTCTAGTAATCTGCAGTGAATGCATCATTTCCATCTTAACTTCCATTATAATATACTGTTATAATATAATAAAACGAGCCATCAAAGGTAAGTCTAGACAATCTTGTTCCAGAGCATTGCGGCAGGCAAAGAGAAGTCGAAGATACCCGGCAGAATGAAAACCCAGAATATCCACTGCCAACGCCAACCTATAACTACCACCGCCATATATGCATTTTCAGTGAGTATAGCTTTTACTACCAACCAACACTATGGCTATATTTGTTATGATACTTTCTCCCTATCACATTACATCCTCCCATCATCATACAAGCACACTGTTTTTACTCAAAGTAGTTTCATACGTAATAATGCATTTCATCGTCCCCCCTCGGATGACAATCACAGAGAATGAACAAAAAGTTGACTTCTTCCTCCAAAAGTAAAATCTTTTGTGGCATTCACCATTTGATACATGAAGAGTCATTTATTTTCGTGCTGTTTCCAAAGTAGTGCACTCAATCTTGTGAAAAGTAAGCTTAAAAATTTATGAATACTCAATGATTCCTTTATGAAGTGCTTATGCCTCTTATATCACAGGATAAAATCATTTCCCAGTTCTTTTTCAGACGACATCTCGTGAATTTCGAACCCCGAGGAGAGTAGTTTGTTGAGTAGTAGAGGGTTCGTAGCTTTTGATCAGCACACATTGCTGCACTATATTGCTGCTTACAAACACACAATAAGAGCCATTTCACAATAATGCCATCTCTAAGAGGATGTACACCTCTCTTTCTCTCGCTCATGCATATGGATATATTATTTCCCGTGACAATGTACAATACAAAAGCACCTGGCAAAAGTCCCTTCGGAAATGTTTGGCTCATGCGAGCCAAATGCAGTGTGTTGTTGTTCTGGATGGTTTTGCATATATGCACATACACACATTCACATATACTCCCGTGAGTTACTGTCACCTTCCCTACCATTAGGTGCATTTGTAACAAACACTTTCTTTCATGTTCTTTTGTATTCAAAGTCCCTAACCGACATGACGATGACACGAGACTTGCAACTCTTCATGGAATGAAACACAAACCCTTCTCTCGTCTCTCCTGAACTTTCTCAGCCCATAAAAAGTGTGAAATAATAAAGACTCAGCATTACAAGCATCTTGGGTCGTTTCCACTCATTTTATACACAAGAGTGTTTCCGAAGTTCGGCACACAACGACGAGGATGAAAGGAGAAGAAGAAGAAGAAGAAGAAGGGAGAAGATTCAAACGGATGATGTGGGTGGTGGTGGTGGAAATATATTAGAGATTCAAGTCTTGTATCATCCTCCGATGAAAGAAGTTAAAGCCCATAAAGGGCAACGTATCATCGACATAACAGTGGATGGATGGATCAAATACAAAGGAAAAGGGCTGAGACATAAACAAGGTTTTCCCAAGAATTATAAGAAGGCACGATGGCTTTTCGGTGTAACTCATCTATGGTGGTGCGATTCCACCCTATGCAAGTCTTATTACCATCACACACACACACACACACACACACACACACACACACACACAACACACACACACACACACACACACACACACACATACAACACACACACACTTTCACTTTCACTCTTCTCTAAAGCTAACCACCAAATCCTCACTTCCCTCCATCTCCAAACTCCCAACATCAAAAGTGAAGAGCAAAGGGAGGAATCTTTCGAGCAAATTGCCACAGAAAGTCGAAAGTGTGAAAGTTCAAAATTACATTGTCTCTCTCATCTTTATACCTGAGAATTGGAGGAGACTCTTATCAAATGAAATGTTTTATAATGAACTCTGATTCGTTATCGTGAATTCGTGACGTATGTGACGAGACTAACAAAATATCTGTTTTCTATTAGCCAACTCTCTCTCTCTCCTCTGTCTACACAATATAATGGAAGCTCAGAGACAATAAGAAGAATATTATTATAGGAGCCTTTGTACTAGCATCAGTATACTTTGTGTGGTAGAAATTCGTTGAGAAAATATCACATTGCTCTCTCTCTCCCTTCTGTGAGGATAATTAACAAGAAGGAATGGGAGGAAGGAAGCAAACGATCTTTCATCATCGACCGAACTTGGAAAATCATTGTGATATGTCACCTTTTGTGCTTCGCAAATGCAACTTTTCGTGATTTTCGTGGTTTTCGTGTCTTTCACACGAGCAAAGAGGGCAGAGATGATCATGCAAGCCAGCAAAAGTCTCTTTGGAAGACACTCTTTACTCTTTGGAAGCCCAACGGCTGAACCTTTCATCATTGGTCGGAAGTTGTCAACTGTTCGATACGGAGACAGTTTTCTCCCGTATCAACTGATGATCGTGTTCCTTAAAAAGATTCATTCACATTCTGGGAAAGATGAGAGGGTGCTCAGAGCTGTAATAAAGACGGAGCACATTACCATAATGATTATGAACCAAAACGAGAGAAAAAATCTCAGACTCGGTGTGCTATCTTCTCGTTCCGAATCGTTAACTACACTACAGTGTCCTGTCACTACATCTCCATTTGTGGCTCCGACGATCCCATCATCCTCTCTTGTTTTTAAACGAGCTCAGTTTCTCCCATTTGTCCGCCTCAAATCTCAAACTGAAACTTGACACTTTCCTTTCTTCTTCCTTCGTACACACAAACTCTCCGTTCCTTCCAAACTGGACTCCCTCATTCTCATCATTGCAATTGCAGCAGTTTCCCATTATCCCATTCATTTTACACGGCTCATCCTCTCACTTTAACTTCTGCTAATAATCCCATTTTCAAGGCCGTAATTATGTGCATACAAACAGAGTCTCTGTGTTCTCTTTAACGCTCTCCATTTTCTTATACTGTCTGCAAACACAGTACAGGGTTAATTAAACTACGTGTGTAAACGAATTATTGACATAATAAAATAATCCATTGCATAATTAAATACTTTCTCTCGTGTCAGTTAAGTAAATGTTCCAACTGTGCTTACTGTGAAATATATTTGCACTAGAACTTGAGAATAGAAAACACATAAAGTCAGGTGGTGATGAGAGTCCACGAAATCAAAATAAATCTATATAAAGCTACTGCGATCCAAGTTTTACAGATCTCGCTATAATGATGCAACGGCAATTAATTAGAACTTTAGACCACTTAATTTTATAAACTGTGGTTGCTTAATGAAGACAATATTATTGAAGCTATTCAATAATGCAAATCAGGAGTCTATCTCACACTACTGTAAACTAAAGACGAAGGGTTAGTTAGTATTGTGTGGAATGGAGAAGACTTGGTGCTAACGAGGTAATAAGAATATGTTTGTAGAGATTAGTCTAATTTGGAAGGAGTGCGTTTGTGTGTGGGTCGAACGGGTGGAAAGCGTGTGGAAGGATGTTTGAGAGTTTCGTAGAGATCCACTCCTCATCTCATCATCTTTTGGGTATAGAGCAATTGAATTAAGTGATAGTTTCTTCAGGTGATGATGAGGAAGATGAGAGGATTCCTTGATGATCATCTTCACTTCATCACATTCGTTCTGTTCATTATTATGATCACCTTTCTTCGTTCTCCTTTCATCAGCCTAGTCACTCAGTCATCTCTCGCTCTCTCTCTCTCCATCTCTCGAAATCAGTCAACTGGAGCATAAAAATAAGCGTTTGGAGAACCCAAAAGTCTCTCTCACAGAAAATTTAACTACACAGCCTGGCAGGCCTAAGCATTGTGTACTATTGTACCTTTGAGAGCGATGCAACGCAACATTCTTCATTTTACATTCCACATGGATAATCAAATCCACTTCTCCAGACGTTACTACTTTACACAAATTTACGGATGGTTACCCAATCCTCTACGGAGCGTCGTATCTCATAGTCAAGCTGGAACTCACGAATAAGAAGTAACGAACAGAAGAAGACGGTCATTTATCTTTCCTCCACATCTTCTTCATCTCTCCTCCCATACGTCCCACCACCACTCTCTCTACTTTTTATACCTACACACACACATTATTTCATTTACTTTCATTCCTTTACACACTTCCCGTCTTATTCCCTCTAATCATCTCCTCCTTAATCCCATTCCCTTCTACTCATTCAACTCTCTCTCTCTCTCGATCTCCTTCATTCCGATATATAACCACCAGCAGAACATTCGAAATTTACTCTCCAATGATACTTCCGCAGTAAATCAATATTCCAATAATAATACATTTCCATGAAAAGTCCAAGAGAAACAAAACCTTCCTTCTTTCAATTCAAAATTCAGTCATCATACAGTTCATTTATATTCATTAACTGAAATTTCGTTTGAATTGGAGTTGATGGATTTGTCTCCTTATGCACGAAGACACACACGTAATTTTCAGGTTGCGGTGGTTAAAAGTTGAGACTCCTCAGAAGCCTTTTCATATGTCATTCTACCCACTCCCCCTTGAGATTATAAATAATAACCAAGTGAGACAGTATGTGTCCTCGAACTACCTGCTGCTTTTCTCTGATCGATTCCCGTCACAATCATCAACTCAACTATTGTTTGTCTTCACAAGCGAATCTAATTCAAAAGTTGAGTTGCAGGCGGTTAATAGGAGAGAGAGAGAATAAATAATGAAAGGGGAAATATTCGAAATATATGAAATGTCCACGTTCATCAGATTCATTACTGTTTACTTTCTTTCGTTAAGTGGCTCACGAGACGTGATTCAATGATTTGTGGACAGCAGCTCCAGTCAGTTTACCACATGCGTACAGTTTATTATTATTATTATTATTATCATCATGGTAATTCACCATCATCGTTTCCTACTCCTTCATTCTCATCACAATTGTCTGACAATTTACGAGGATTTTTGACTACAAGAAATTGTTCATAATTCCTCGAATTGAGAACATTTCTCCGTTATCAATCAATTATACTCTCTATACTTTCAACTCACAACATTTTATTCTGATCACCAAACTATCAAAAAATAAACTAATCAATCTAGCAGATCATAATAGTTACTACACAATGCTAATAAATGCGTCTAGTTTCAGTTAGTTCTTAAAGCAGAGAAGGTGCAGGTGGTCTGATGGATCTCAGAAATGAGACTTCCAGTCACTCTCGCAGGTCCCAGACATGATTATTTTATTATCTCACTGTGACATGCACACTCTCATGCCAAGGGAAACAATAAAGACGATTTAGATTGAATGATTATATATAGACACATCTGATAGGTAAGGTTCAATCAAATCATCCATCTATAAACGATCTCTACTCTCTCTCTTGCCTAGTGACACAAAATCGAATATTAACTTCGTATCTCTCTCTCAAGTCAAAAGTCAAAAGCCTGTCTGCGTATTCTACAGCATCATCGCATGATATAATATTATATACCTCGTGATGAGATGAATGAATGAGTAAATGGAGACTTTTGTACTCAACCATGTTTAACATCGATCCTACTACGGACTGTTAAGTGTATTCATGTGTAGTTTTGGAGGAACAAGAACGAGGAGTAAAATAATTCCACACATCTGACTGCTGAATTACAAAGTGGATGCCTTGATGACAATGATTATTATTCAAACTCGTCCTTATAAACGTTGTCTTGTGAGTGGTTTATTAAAATGTGCTCAGGGGAGACAAGACTGGGTTGACTGTTGGACACTTTGGATTAAATGAACATTTCCCATCTTTGACCTGTGGGACTCTGTCTCTCTCTCCGCCTCTGCCTTTCCTCTCAAGTAGCAAGTTTGACGGCGAAGTACGTGGGCATTGGACCCAAGTGAATTAAACTTCTTGTCCTCTGTCTCTCCAACTGACTTCTCTTTTGTGGAACTCAAGAAGAAGAGACGCAAAAGACAGTGAACACCTCTTTGGGAACGATACGTGAGGAATCTGTCCATCACTCAAGAAACTAATTTTTACCAATGCTTCTTTTAACTTCGTACATGTCTCAACTTTGAGTGGTTAAGTTCTTCTTCTCTTCTTCTTCTTTGCTGAATATATATATATAATATATATATATATATTATTCCCTTGCAAATCTTCATTTCATTTTATATACACTTTATATGCTTCTGGGAATACATCATTTGCCACTTTTGCATTTGAATTTGAACACAATACCTACAGACTACAGACAGATTTCTCCTAAAGGGTAATGCATTTGTTTGCGTTGGAACGTTGACGGCGTTCTTTTATAGTTTATTTGAGAGAGATAACCTCAAAATTCCAAATGCAAAACTACTTATGTTTTCTTCTGATGAATACACAAGAAGGTGTGAACTTGACTTTTCTGAATAACTTGATAGCTCATAAAGTTGAGAACTCTTAGAACTCGTGATTTAGGTTTGTTTAGTAATGCAAATTCGTAAATGTGCTTGGATTGCATATTATTGTTGTAAAAGTTCAGTTGCTTTTTGGCAAAGAAATGATCTTAAATCCACAGATAAGATCTGACACCACAAGATCATTCAATGAGTCATAGTCATGCAGGATTTGATTTGTCGTTGGGATTAATTGCATTCGCCTTCTCTTGGAACTGGTACACAAGGGATATTGTCTGTTAAGTTTTTATTGTGTAGGCAGAAGTGTGTGTGTTCACCAACCCTTTTATCATGCAATATTCTGCCGTACGATAAAAATTCGAGTTGTTTTTTCAAAAAAGTAATTCAACAGTTTAAAATGTAAAGGAGGAGTGCGAGACCAGTAGTGTAGTGTAAGTATACATAATCTCTACGTGTTGTGTGCACTCACTGCGTTCTGCTCTTAAGATGTTTGCTTCTAACGGGTTTTACACACTTTTCATGAAGAATTAATGACTGGATACGTAGAAATAATGGGATGGTGAACGGTTACGTCCACGACTACGATTGCAGTAATGAGTTGTATTTTAGCAAAAATGTTAAATACGAATATTCGTGACGAAAGGGCTACGACTCACAAAGGCAGATTGCAGTTGAACGTGCCACAATCTCAAATCTCAAATCTCCGATACCTTCAGCACAGCAGCTACAACGTTGAAATTTTAACATCGCTACCATCGTCCATCCGGTGCGGTAGTGGAGTCCTGAATTACAAGGAAATTATTACTTTTTATGGCCTGTTTCGCACTTCTCTATCTTGTGTCTCGCTTTGTACTTTTTAGGTGTAAAATTCGGTAAAATTATCACACAAGTTTTGTTACCTTTTCTTCCGTAAAAACTGCGCAAATCTATTCACAATTTCTTACAGGTGTATTTTTATCCCTGTGCATGTTGGTAGAGTGCAGAACTTAACAGATAATAATATAAATTTGCATGTTTTATTTATAACTTGTACAGCGAAGAGAAAACATTACTATATAGTTTACAGTGAAAAAATTGTCTTAAATCACAAGCAGCTTCTTGGATCATTAAGTTTTTGCTAACTGGTAGTAGAAGCAAAGCTGGAGACAAGTACGTAGAATGAAATGAAGACATCCACAGTTCATTACAACCCGTATCTGGTGTTGAAAAGGGTTGTGAGGTTGAAATTAGCCTTGTAAGAAAATCCACAAGACTATGCAAGTCTAAAAGGAAGACACACAAGTTAAAAAACATTTCAATCCAATCCACAAAACTCTAACTAACTCAATCCATCCATCAATTTACGTTCACTCGGGCTTTGGTAGCAACTAATCATGGTGAAAAGGCAGGTGGAAGGGAGCTTCTACGAGCCACGGACAATCTCTGCAAAAGCTAAACTCTCGAGTGTATAGTTTACTTACACATGCGACATTGCACTTTTAATATTGAGATTCTTCCAGTCTCTTATATAACATATCTCACTCACATACACAAGAAGCAAAAGAACTTTTTATTTTCCTCAAAAAAATCCCCCTATCTTTCACATCCAAAGGATTATGAAATAGATGAATTGAGATTTACTGAGCTGACTCCGTCGCCAGCAAAGAAGTACTACTGAAAATGCTTGATTATGATTGCTCTGGGTTTTAGCATGATTTGATCCTCGACTCGCAACTCTCTCACTAATGCTGAGCTCCTTCTCTGCTCTGCTCTGTGTGTGCTTAGTTAGAACAGCTTTCTTCCTCTTCTCCTTCCTTTTTTGTCTTCTAAATTGATCCATCTCGTTCTTTGAAAAGACGAAAAACAAATGGGAAGAATTAAGAAAGCAAATAAAACGAACAAGAATCGGAATGGTGAATGACTGGAAACTCTTTTTTCCCCAGTCTTTTCTTCAACCATATCATCATCATGTCTAGGTTTTACTTGAGACCTTGTTGACAACTCTACAGAAATTGAGTAATTCATTGACAGAGATTGCATTTATATCCGCATTATACTATACTATACAATGTATATAAATTAAATAAACATCAATGTAAATCGTCCCAAAAACTGTTGTATATTATTGGAATGGGAATGTACAACACATACAGTCTCGTGTATAAATATAAATTGAGATATTGCGAATAATATTTTGGCCTGGTTAGCACACAAGATGTTTTAATATTTCATTATCACAAAAACTCGCGGTGTACCTTTTCCTGCCATGAATCAGGAATGTTGTGTACCTGTCCAAAAAGTCTCAAATAACAAATTTACGAATGCTCCTATCAGAAACTACGAAGTACGAACATATTCGAACACAACAATATTGCTGGAGGGCGAAATGTTTGACTGGTGAAATGACTTTCATGTGTTGTGTGTGTAGATTTTAGTTTTTTGCAAACGGAAAGGCAGGGAAATTAGCACATATATACAACATACAAGTGGAAATGGCAGACAGAGACATTAAAATGTGAAAGTATCGACGACTACAAGAGTACAGGTTTGGGTGTGTGTGTGTGTGTTATTTAGGTATGTGTGTGTGTTTGAGTGAAGTAGAAATATGCATGTTGGTTGTTCTATGTTCTCGTGAGAGCGATTACTACTACACTCTACCCACTTACACAATCTTCATCATGGTGGAGTTTCTGGAAAATGTTGTCAGACTTACAGTTTCTAAATAATCAGAGGGAATGTTTAACATGAAATAGAATCGTTTAGCTATCCACAAAGCACAAAGTCATCATGGGAGAGAGTTTAGTCCGTGATTGATATCGTGTTCCAATTTTTTTCTTATCCCTTGTATGCCTACTCTCTACACTACTACTCTCTCATGTGCACTACACATACACTGACTGTGTATTTACCTTTCCCTGTGGTTTACATTAGATTACATCCAACAACCTCTCTCTCTCTCTCTCTCTCTCTCTCTCTCTCTCGTATCAAAACTGCCTCTAAGAATGAGAAAGAATTCTAAAAACCAGAAGAAGGTTGTACATTACAGACTCAAAATTAGGCTCGCACAAAACATGCAAACCTACCAACAACCACCAACTAAAAACAAACCCACCGTTGCGTTGTTCAGTTTATTCGCTCAGATTTATCTCTAAATTGTAAATGTACAATATTTATTCCCAATCGTCAACGTCAAGAACTCGTCAATTCAACTCTCCCTGCCGTTTTCCTTTCGCTTTTTGCTCCCAAGGAAGAAATTTTGCACACGCACTCACAATCCAAATATTCCAAATGGCCTTAAAGCTTACGCGTCGGGATTTACACACACTTTCATCATTGTTGTTTGCATGGAGAACTCTATTATGAGTTTATTCAGTCATTATTTCATTCCTTCTCCCTACAAATCCGTCTTATCTGATGGTTCCTGTGATTGACAACTCTGGATATTTCCTCCACGGACTTCACCATCGTGACTCTCAAAATCAATCATTCTCAACTCGTCTGCTAGCTTGCTTGGCTTTTGATGAGTTGATGATCAATTAATGCTAAAGGAATTAATGTTGCGTGATTCAGGAACTTCTCCACCTTCAGCCTTAATCTCAACTCATACAGTACATTTTTACGTGTACAAGTTTAGCTCTGATAGTAGCAGCTTTGTACGTTAAGTGATTCTTCTTTGAAGTTTAACGTGTACAGAATAATAGGCTAGCAATTTTTTTCCATACATATATAAATGAATGTGTGTGATGTTGAAATAGAAAGAAAGACGAGAATTTTTGGAGAGGAAAATATTTGTTGTTGTTTTTATGTGGACTTTGCTTCCATCCTCAGTTCAGTGTGGGTTGAAGGGTTGAAGTCAAGTCAGCTTCTTTCTCAGAGGTGTTTTTCTATTCATATTGAGGTAATAATATTTCCTTAGCTCATTACTCATCCGGGTAGCTATGAGGTACTTTTGAGCATCGCAGGTTTTGTGGAAGTTGTAAAAATGTGTGAAATATTCAAAGTAAAATTCTTCTCATTTTTTTCGTTTGCATGTCATAAAACATCTTTACCTTAGGAGGAGGCTGTGTTCTCAACTCTTCTCGAGGCTTCGACATTCGCAGAGTTGGCAGAGTATAAACGCAAACTCTCCGGATGTATATTTGTGTACGTGTTTGTTTGAGCTACATTCTCTTATATATCGAGATATCCGAAATGCGGAATGTTGAATGTAAATTTCAAAAAAGTAGTTACCACAAAGACACACGAAGACACAAAACTTTTGAGAAAACAGTCCTTTTTAGGACGAGGGGAATAAAACAACCGTGCAAAAAATGAAATAGTTTGTCGAATGACTTGAGAAAAAGTTTTTGTAAACGATCAGTCAATCTTCGAAAGGAGAAATCAATTTGTAATTCGAATTTCCAATGTTATCAAACACACCGCTTCACCTTTGCCCTTCACAACTCCAAGATTAAAGTCAACTCCCGCTTTAGATACTAAAGTTTTAGTAGTTTTATGTATGACATTTATATTCCCTGGTTTATGCACTTCATCATATCATACGAATTCCCATCAGTTCGTTTCGTAAATGGCTTTACTTTCCTGGAAACTTTGATGCCTCCCAGGATACAACTACAGAATTTTAATTTCATTCCAGTCTCTTATATTTACTTTTCCTTGCAAATCTGTCTCGGTTAAAAATTAATTCTAGTCTCCAAATAATCCCTTTCTACTTGTGCAAATAAAACATTCAAGGAATCCACGTGGCAATTTATAGCAAACTTATTCACCTTTCCGCACACACAGAGCAGAAGTTAAAAGGTTAAGAGTGCACACGTCCTGTGTGTAATATTTGAATTGGACTAAATTAAGGCCTTCAAAGTGCAACCACTTAACTCTTCGAACAATTGCATGATAACGAAGTGTGACACGTGTTGCATGAGATGCATCCAGTCTTTTCCCCATGAGAACCTCCTTCGTCAGTACATTTGAATTTGTGCGTACTTTATCAAATGAAGCTTCTTTCACAAAGGACCACTCATTCGGTTGGACTTATCTGTCGACTGCCATGGCTCCGTAATCCATTACAGTCTGAATAATCTTCGTCGTCTTCCCTTTTTTGCATATCAAGTTTCTATTGCTACTTCCTTTCTTGATATCTTTATTTTCTGAGGAAACTCGAGGAGTCAGTCTATCTACCTCAGCTTGACACACAGCTCACACTAATTCGTCTATACAAATCTATTCATCCTCCTGCTCCTCAACTCAATGCATTAGAAATCTTATTATCACACACACACTGCCTTTCCTTCATACACAGAGAGCTATCAAATATTCCATACGGCTGTATTATATGCGTCCAAGGATTGTATACGGACTATTATCTGATTCAATTTTAGACTTCTTGTGTGCTACGTTTATGTAGTGAGTAATTATAATTACTTGCGAAGGATGTAGGATGAATATTAAGTAACTGAGCTGAGGATATTTTGTGTCGTATGTTTGCACAGCACTCGTGTTGCCTAGACTTTTACTAGGAATTAAAATGATACATTTTTCATAAGCAGCAATTTCATCCACTTAGGCAAAAACTACCAACTACAAAAGCATATAATATAATATACTTCCGAGATATATCCTATGGAGGCCGTGAGAGTGGAGTTAAATTACACATACATTGTGTTCCAGCCTGAAATGAATACGTGAGTGAGTGACACGTATGTGCAGAAATTCAGATAAGCACACACACACACACACACAATAAGGACTGTTGGCTAATTCATCAATTCATGGGTTACCGAGTTTATTATGTGCAACTCAACTAGTTAGTTCGATGATGATTTATGTGTCCTTAAAAATCACCTCTCTCTCTCGGCGTGTCCTTCTCTGTAAAATGATAATTGTTATTTCCCAAAAGAGACAGGTTTATTGAATGTGAGGGAGGAAAAGGGAAGGACTCTTTCTCGCTCTGCTGGAAGACTTAATTTTCTCGTCAATCTTGTGACACTCTTTCGTATATCATTCGTTTAAGTATTTGTAAACTCTGCATGGAGTATTTTAATGCTTGGACATTCTTAAAATACCGTGTCGTGTGTGTGTAGTTGTTATGTTGGTGTACACGCGGAGTATATACTAATATTAGTTGGGAGTTAAGAGGTGAAGGAAGAGGAACCCAGAAGTGGATTGAAAAAGCATAAAAGCAGCGTGTGTTTCATTGGACGAGTAATAAAAAGATAAAAAGATAAAAAGACGCTTGACTACATTGTCAGCCGCTTGCTCCTCTGCTTTTGATTGAAGTTTCTTCTCCGCTTATTATTAGAGAAGCCTCGTCACTCGTGGAATGTGTGACACGTTTGGAGAAAAGTCTCCGTTTTAACTCTTAGCCAATTTATTATGAAACTTGGGATAAAAGTGAGTTTACTCCTTTAATAGGTCCGTTGTTGGTTGTCGGTGCAGAGCGACAGATCGAATTGATGTCATGATGTCACGTCAAAAACTGTTTCTATATAGTTAATAGAGAAGGTAGAAGTTAGTCGTACACAAGAATCAAATAGCAGCAACATTTTTGGCCTCGTAAGACCTTCACTTCTTATTTGTTCCTTGCTGTGTATGTTAAAAGAAAGAAAGAAAGAAGAAGAAGAAGAAGAATTTTTAAGAGAAATTGTCATATCCAAGCCTTTGAAGAATCTCACAATACTCCAAATAGATTGTGTGTGCATTATGCTTGACTTACTTTCAAGACAAAATCTAAAGGGAAGTAACGACCCATTATATGTGTTTCCTTCCACGAACCTTTAGTTCTGTTTCTTAATTTACAAGCTCTACAAATTCTCGAAGTAATTTCAACTGCGCTTATTTCGTATTTGAGTTTCCTAGCATTCCGTATACTTTCTTTACTGCTCTTTTGCAATGATCAATTCACATCTACAAGAAGTAAGAAACGAAGAATTAGTTACACCTGGTGAAGTGAAATCTGAACTTATTTGATGTCTACACATAACATCACAAATTAGACATTCTTTCTTATGAATCGCAAATTCTTGACTAGGAAATAAAGTCATGTGGGTGTAGATACGAAACTTACAGGAAATGTGTATGAAAGCAAATCAATAATCAATTTTGAGTGAAGCTGTAGGAGAGAGTCTTAGAGTCTAAAGAGTGTTTGTGTATAAAACAAAACGAGGAAAGTCACACGCCAATGAGCAAAGTAGTTTAGTTGAGTTAAGGAGAGGAAGAAAGGAAGGAAGTAAAAAGTTTGAAGAGTTGACAAAGCATATTTATGTAGGGAGTGTGTAAAAAGAGTGTGGAAAAGATGGAGTGCCAAATGTGAGTTATTAGCATAAAGCGGGATAAATAAGGCAATCTGTATGAGCCCCGAGTGGTAGGTGTTTTCGGAGCAGCAATAAAAAGAAAGGGATATAAATTTAAGTAATTTTCTGGAGGACATAGATGTTAAATTGAATACATGTTCATAATAATATTATATCCCTACATACACTGACAACTGAGGTTTTCCACACGCACAGTTCACAGTATACGCAGCTTACACAAGAAGACTAGTCTTGTCGTCTTCTAGTCCCTAAGTAAAATAGCTTAACTTCCTCTAGCAATCCTATGTGCAATTCTGTATGAAAGGATGGATAGGCACACACACACACGCGTTTTTAAAGTACAGACAAAATGCGAAATGTTAAATTCATGATGAAAATACAAATGAATTTATTTTGTGAAGTAGCTTGTAGCTAAAAAGTCCTAAATAAAAAGTGTCTGAAAGGTTAAAATCCTGTCTCTGGACCTTCTCTCTCTTTTTTTTTCTCTCCCCATTGTTGCGTAATTGTCATATGAATCAAAAAAGGTGGATATTCACTCTGCTGTTCTTTAAGTTGAAAAACATCAAGTTGACATCTGAGTGAGGAGAACCACTCAATGATTAGAGAGTTTATAAGAAGGTAGCTGAAGCGAAATTCTTTGGTAATATATCCCTCTAGTAGAACAGATGTTAATAAAGTTATACACAACCAACATTGCATATTATCTTGACTACAAAAAACCCAGTCTTGTTTGTGAGTTAACTTTGTTCACTTCACAGAGCGAATAAGTTTATAATAGAAATTTTTATTTCTGCAAAGAAGTTAGATTATTATTTTCCCCAAAATTGTGTGCTGATCTTTGCTTGTTTGTAGTAGGCTCCGCGCGGTGATGGTGTCATTATATTATTCCTGGGAGAAGTATAATTGGGCAGCAAAAGTGAAAGACAGGTTTTGTGCTCCTGTCAATGATCATGATGGAATAGGTGGTTTCAAAATTACTCTTTGAACGAGACGACGCTGATGCTGATGTTTGAGTTAAGTAGTGAAGTGGAGGTAAGTGTACAAGCTTTTCGGAAGATTAAGTACCAACCATAATCATCAATAATGATAAAACCTTGAGAAGAACGTCTTTCTTTCAGCCGGTTTGTTTTAATTATTCTGTAAGTTGTACTTCGCAAATTGCACTGAGAAGCATTTCTCTACTTAACATTCAGCTCGAGTGAACTTCATCGGTAGGTGAGTCAGTCAGTTTAAAGTCTGTGCAGAGTAAAAATGTAAAAAACGTGTTGGTAGGTGTCGATGGACTGAACCTTACGGTCTTAAGATTCCTCAGAGACTTGTCCAGCAGTCTTTCGTATAAATACATAATAACTTATGCATCTTGTGTGCATCTTAAGATCTTACCTGTCCCCCGGTCAGTGTGTGTCGATAGTCAACTAGTGTTGAAGAGTTCGTGTGTGGGACCATTTTTACGTCCACTTTTCACTTTCCACCCATATTTTCTACCTGTCTCAGCCAACTCTGCACTCACAGCCACTCGTGTTGCGTCTGAAAAGTATTGTAAGCCCAGCAATGCAAAAACTGTTAAAATGAATTCCACCCGGGTGCAACTTTGCCTCTGGTTTTTCCTTCTTCTTTTTCTGTGGAAACTTGGAGAAATTCAAGTCTCTGGCCTAAACAGGACACTCCTGTGTTCTTGATGCAACTACTTTCTTATCGGCTACATTATATATTGAGGCAAATCATAAAACCTTTGATTGTATCGTCCATAATTCACTAGAGATGCAGTGAAGACGTAAAGAGTTCATATGTATTTGAGGAGATATGAGTAATTCTCAAAATCATTTTTGAATGCCTACACTATAATGCTGGGGAATGGCGAGTAGAGTTCTCCATACCCAAAACCAATTGGATAGACTTAGACAAGACGTGACAAGAGACAAGCTGTGGAGTGTCCTGAGAGTGTCTGAGGACAACAATGATGATGAGATGAGTGAATAGAGGTGACTTGGAATCTGGAGCAACTTGAGAGGAGACATCAGAGCAAAGAGGTAGAAGACTCCAATAACTGTGTGTGTATGTGTGTGTGTCTATAGAGAAAGGAAATGTTCATGAGAGAAAGATTAAGCTTTCTTGCAAAGGTGTGCAAAGAGTAGTAGTTGGGAGGAAGGCTGAATTGTGCAAGAGAGTCTCGTCATGATGAAGATCATGAAGATGAAACCCATCCACTCGACTACTCCATCGCATAGGACTTCAGTCCTTCCTAAGTTCACCGAAAGGGTCTGTGTGAAGAAGAACAAGACTGGGAGGGATATGTGCACTCTGGAAAAGCCTCATTCCCAGGTTTTTCAGTTGGTATTTGTGTTGAGAAACGGATTTCTCCATCCAAAAGGGTCACAAGCAACCAACCAACAGACCTGAGCACAGACACAAGTGTGTTCTGAGTTGCCTTAAAACTATTGCAAAAGTCCCACTCAGCCCCAAAAGCCAGGAAACGAACCTTTTCGGTGAGTTGTGAGTTTAGTGAAGGAGTGAGCCCAAAAACGGGATTTAGTCTGAAGAGACGGGAGTGGAGGGGTTTGTAGTTTGTGTGCAAGAGAGTCGAGAGCGAACAGAAGCAACCCAAGTGTAATTCCAAGTATCTCGTCAGTTGAAGAAAAGCTGTGAACGAGTGCAGAGCGCCGTGGTTTGTTGCGAGGCTCCTCTCCAGTCATGTAAAAGTGAGAGATATTCGTCATCATCATCTTACCTTCTTTATTAAAGTCCTCTGACATTTTCGACATTCAAGGGAACAAGAAGAAGAAGACTCAAGTTTGTTGTGCAAGTAACCTTTGATG
This sequence comes from Isotomurus palustris, assembly GCA_034696625.1. Taxonomy (NCBI): domain Eukaryota; kingdom Metazoa; phylum Arthropoda; class Collembola; order Entomobryomorpha; family Isotomidae; genus Isotomurus; species Isotomurus palustris. The sequence continues at coordinate 15,999 of JAQGAD010000026.1, read as the reverse complement.
GTTTAATATCTCCGTCAATTGTGCGATTTCCTCGTTCTTCCCAAGTCTAGTGGGAATCTCTGTATGAAACTGTGTTTAAGACGGAAAACCAATAAACTCATAATACAACTCTGCCACAGATTCAATACGAGAGACAGAGAGAGAGAGTCTTACGAGAGATATTATTCTCAAATTGCTCAGAAAGTTCGGTTTATTGGCCAACTTGAATTACCAAAGGAAAAGGTTGTTTCACTTTGCAAACTCAACTGCGTGTGTGTACCCAACTCCAAATAATTTCCCATCCAAACATTCTGAACTGCCAAAATTTCGCAAGTGTACAACAACAAGTGTTCCTCAAAAGGAAAAACTGATTGAAAGTTGAGAAATGTTTAATGGTTCGTCGTAAAATATATCCCAGTGGGTTATCTCGTTATATATCTCCCAAAGTTTAAATTACAAGGAGCCAACAAAAACTACACACACCATTGGTAGAAAAGATATTTTAATTATTTAAACAAGACATAATATACGAACCCGCCGCATATTTTACTATCACCACAGGAAGGAATATACATCAGAGTTTGTTAGTTGTTGCACATGTGGAGATCCATCTGGAAAAGAGATGTTGATAAGTTCAACTGAGAATTGTATTACTTACTACCTGAGCAAATGTAGTAAGTCTGAGACTGACATACTGTGAAACAGACAAGTTAGTCTTATGGTGACTTGTGTGTGTGTTACTCTGCCAAACTGCCAACTGTCAACTTCTTCTGCGTCTTGCATTTGTTCTGATTGATACAAATGTTGAATGTGGGAATAAAATATGCAAAGCTTAGATAAAAATCTCACACTGTATTTTATTCTGTCCTGATTCTACTTTGCGTATATGCTGAAGGATACACGGAGAAAAGTGAGACTCACAATAAAGTGTAGCGGAGGAATTGTGTTTGATAATCTTAAGAGTTGTGGTTATGGTGGTCGTCTGTGAAATAAGTTTTTTCCTTGTTCATCAAAATCTGTTTTGTCATTGTGAACTGTCGAGACTATAAAATACAATTTAAGTGAATGTGAACAAAGTCGCGAATTATTTCACTCTTTTTGTGTAAAATTGTAAAAACAAAAGACGCCTACACTTTGGTGGATGAGTCGAACACAAACTTCTTTAGCACAAGTAAGTCAATCGGTTTTTTAGTATTTTGTACTTGGGTATAGTTTTAAAGACTTTAAAGACGCGTGTAGTTTAGGGCGAATTATTTTCATAATTTATTTCTAAGAACAGCTAAAGCTGAGAGAACTAAGTAAGTGGGCTTCATTCTGAAAAGTACAAAGTACAGTGACAAATAAGTTAACTTTGGAGAACATCCACGTTTATTGATTTCAAGAGTGAACTACTTAACCAGTTTTGGAGAAGTGTCACTTTACCCAATTTAGAAGGAAGTCTCTCTCTCTCTCTCTCTCTGTTGTCTGTGTGTTAGGTTAGGAACAGAGAGAGAGAGATAAAGTCTGCTAAGTTGTGTCAGACTTGTCGTAAGACTTATTTGTATTCTGGAAAAGGCACAAGAGTTTTCTCCATTCTGTTAAATTCCTACACAAGTGGAACAATGGTGAAAGGCGATGGGCTTAAGTTTTTCAAGAGGCTGAAATATTAATAAGGTGCAAAAGAGATCATAGAGAGGATAAGTTCCACACGACGAGACGTCACAGCATCTCCATTCTTATACACGGTGAATTATCATTTCATTCTCCAATGAAATTCCTTAGAATCTCACAGATACAAAATTCACACTGACTTGCTTAGAAAGATAAATGAGTTCGAGAGTTAAAGTCTTTTCATACACAGAGAGAGAGAGAGAGAGAGAAGAGAGAACGTGCGATTTGCACTTTGTACACACTTTCCTACGAGTTTTCATCTTCACTTTCGACTTTCCACACTCATGAAGAATTTGTTTGTGTGTTCTTCCAAAAGTTCGGCTGGATTATCCACAGACGAAAGTGATTGAGTTCTCAAGTATCTGGAGGAAACCGAATCTCCAGCATTCTTTACATACTTCGGTGTCACTTGATACTGAATCAATATGGATAGGTATTTATTGTTGCGAGATTTTACAACTCTATTTGAGCTCACGGAAATTGCATTTCTGTGTGTGCCGAGGGATCAACTGATCAACAGATCACCGAGATTTCGCTGAATTCGGTGACAAAATAAATATCAAACTGACTTTCATTAATTCACTTCCTTTGAGAATTCAGTGGAACATCATCAGACTCCAAAGTTCCTGCAACTTAAGTTTAATTCCAGTTCATGCGTGTCACCACACCACATGAAGTGACGTTGTGTGATGAGTTCTACACAGGTAGGCAGCAGAATAACATTCGTTCCAAAATTCCTTCCAGACAGAATTAATGAACATTTTCATAATTTCTATTCAGCTCTCTATTCAATCCTCACTTGAATGAACTATTGAAACTTCATTCAAGGCTTCCTCTCTCAGAATGATTTTATGTCACAAAACTCGCTACAAAGAAAATAGGATGAAATGCAATCTATTTTTTCAAGCCAACGTTCTCTCATGCAATAGACTAGGTACTTGTTTATTTACTCACTGGTTTGCACGAACATTTTAATTAAAGTCACAAAACATTTGTCGCAGCGCAGCCTTCTTCAATCAATGATGATGATTGAATGAATGAAGCGTTCAGTCAGCCTACTTCCCTGTGAAGAAATTACGAACAAGTCTATTTTAGTCTATACACAATAATTACTACACAATTCAATCAAAAATACATTTATTACTTATATATCACAATACAAAACGATTGGTTCATTGGTTGGTATTTTAATACTCGGCCCAATTTTCTTTCACCGTCAACCGTGTAGTCTGTGTCTTTTTAGTCCTGCTTTGTATTGTAGCATCAATATTCGCGACAATAAATAACAAACAGCAGTAAAAACCAACAGCAGGTTGGTTTCTAGTAGACCCAATTGTTTTTGAAATCTGTTAAAAAACCAATCTTCCTCAGGAATCAGAAGGAATAAACTACCCAAAATAGTTTTTATCACAGTTCCAAAAACGACAATGCCTCAGGAAAATTATTGGTGGTTTTGAGAATATTAAAAGAACGAAAAACCGGACTTGATAAAACCTCGTGAAAATTCATAGGGAGTCATTACCAATACGAACCGAGAAACTGTTAATTGCACCCAACGAACCATATGTTGTTCGTTTTATGTTTCATTTTAATGATATGATATCAATTCGATCCCCCTACTCACTCGACTGCACTAACCATCGTGTGTGGTGTTATTTTATTTAACTACTTGATTGCACACACACACCATTGCATGAAGTTAAATTAAGGCGTACCAAATATGTAGTCACCACTGTATAGCCAGCCCTGTGCTTTGGTTAAAAAGTATAAATTCTATAAAATGAACTTGTTAATGCAAAGTTATAAGAGATTCACCACGTTAGTGCCAAGCCCCACTGAGTTTCCAAGATAAGAAACAAAGAAAAAAACAATAATTTCATCCGTATCTCCAGCAATCTTGGTGTTCCTGCAATTGCCATCGTGAAAAACTATACAGGAAACTAAAATGGAGAAAGAATGTGCGAGAAGTAAGATAGAAAGTGTTGAAAGTGCCTATGGTGCTTACTCAATAGTTGTTGGTCAGGAAAGAATTCGAAAAGGTCCTGGGGTGAGCAAAAGAGAAAGAATAAAGACTACACACACACACACACACACACGAGAGACTTTTCCAATATTACTTGAATGGGTTGAGGAAAGCATATAATACAACCAACCAAAGCTGCAACCAAGTGCAACAGAAGCAGAAGCAGCAGCAGCAGGAATTCTGAAGTACTAAAGTCATAATCATTTTTCCCTTTCAAACTTACAACTTCTCTTACCTACACAAACTCATGAGAGAGCTCAGTAGAGTCTACGACTTTTTTATGGAACTATGGAACCGAACAAAGTCATTTAAAACAATGAAATAATAATAATGTCTTCCATCGCACGCACCAAATACCACTTAATTTTTTTGATAATTCCCACAGCTGAAATAGAGTTGGTAGTTTCGTAGCTTGGTATTTTGGTCTTTGGTATTAGGTATTCCACTATAAAATTAAAATCCACACTATTCCACACACCCTTACGACTTGGGAAAGCCATGAAACTCGTAAATTACACCGAGACACAATAGTAATAATAATAATCTCGATAAGTACAAGCTCAAGCCATTTAATTTGTTAAACTGCTGACGAAAAATAAAAATCATGGACGGGAAAAAGTGACTGCGAACGAGAAAGAGAGAGAGAGAGAGAGAGTTGCAATAAGAAAAACTCTCGAAGGTTTTCCCACTGAGAAGCTCCTTTACTTTTAATATTGTCGAGAGTCGAAAGTCGTCTCTGGAACTCTGCTGGAGTTGTGCGGGCTTTGCAAAGCTGGCATTCACTTTCGCTTCTCTGAAAAAGCAGGCTGAACGTGACCAATTGTAAACTGCTAGAATCACAAAAAGCTAACAAAAAATTGCAGAGTCTCATTTCTTCTTTTCCCTGATTTGGGATCTTTAGTCCCGAACTATTCTAGCTTTCTAGCGAGGCATTAAATATTGGATGGATGGGATTCTTTCTATAAGCCATGTGAGCTACGGGGAGAATGCAGTTACACAAAACTCCCTTCTCTCTATAAAAAGTCTTACAGTCAAAAGGAAGCTTAGTAGTGTGATATGATATCCAAACTATATAGATCACACACATTACACAGCTTGTGTAGACAGTTATGATTGCATCAACATTCTCCAATATGGACTGAATAAACTGAGGTTAAACAAGTTTAAAACTGAAATTGCATTCGGATTCAAGTTGGCATGACATTCAAGAATTCTAACTAAGCGTGTTCCCTTCATTCATCGTATAAACACGAATTCATTCCCAGAAAAGTAGTTTACTCACTTCGTCTACGTTTTTTATCCTCCATCTTTCAATTATTGATTCATGAGAGTTGCCCCAAAAGATGCGAAGCAAACTTACAAACTTTTTAACCTGATTTTCTCCACTTGGAATAGAGAACAAACTGAATTTTCAATATTTTCTTTCCCGAAGTTAAGAATAAAATGAGATTTTAGTTGAGACAAAAACTCCTACTTAAACACTCTTTGTGTATGTGTGTGTAACACTACTTATTCCTTACGAGAATAGAGACAGAGAAATAAGGAAAAGGATTAATCCCACTTGGCACACAGTTACCGTCAAGGAAATGAGGACCAATTATTCTGCAATGGTTATTAACGTCTCTCTCTATGATTAGCATGAGTGTTAAGAAAGCAAGTGAAAAGTGAGTGCTTAAGCAGTTCAAGTGTGTGTGTGCATGTTTACTTTGCACTGTGGACGAGAAATTATTTCCCCTCTTTATTTCCAGCAGTCGACATTTCGACACAACGACCCTTTTAATCATATTCCAACTTGAGGGAGTAATTGTGTGCGTTTCGGGACGAGGCTTTAATGGCTCAGGTGTCTTGAAGAATTTCGAGTCTCTACAGAAATTACTCAAATCCCTGTGTAACCAAATTTGACGTTTGTTCGCAAAATATTTGTGAATTTGTGGAACAAACTAACAAAGCTTTGTAGGTAGATTTGCAACTTCAAAACCTCAAAATATTTAGTACATTGTAAAATATCAAGTGTGTATACTTTTTAAGTTTCAGTCTTCAGTAATGAACCGTTTTTTATGTCATTTCCCATTGGTTGTGACAAATTATCCCTCAAAGGGCATTTATGACGAAGTACCTTGCATGTTAAAGTTGCTAGATGTGTGGAAAATACTGGAAAAATAGAAATTAACTTTAAGCGTTTATATTTCTGTGCATACGTGTCCACAATCCGCGGCTATAATATTTTCCCTTGTACACTTTTGTCTAGAACGACCATTTAAACGAGAACTTTGTTGAATGATACAGTTGCAATATTTAAACACTTGCGAGCATGCAGGTGAGGAAGAAAGGTATTTAATTACTACATAAGCTAAAGGCTAGTTACCCAAAGTATACTATCACGTTCCAGTAATAATCATACTTCCCAAAAGTTTATATTACACCTTATGACACACACCAAAGAAAAAAAAACTTTCCCGATCTCATCATGTGGAACTAAAGGGACAGAATTATTGCCACTTTCAGACACGAAGCAAACAAAATAAGTTATACGCAACCGACGCCTCAGCTCCTTCTCAGCATTACCGACAATTCGAATTGGGAGTATGTAAAAAGAAAAAAGCCAGCTAAAAGCTCAAGTGAGCCATTTAGACGATAAAATGGAGGAAGGTGGAATGATGCGAGAGTGTGTAGTGTGGTATGAAAATGATGGAAGCTATTTACACGAATTTTATGTGGTTAGTTTAAGTAAAGCCTAAGTAAAGCATAATTGCTGGGTTTCTTTCTTAACCATTCATGCAAAATAAACTACGATAGCTGAAAGTCACCTTCTCAGAAATTCCACAGACATTTTTTCTCCCCACAACCTCTGGAGAACAAAATTCTCAAGATGTGTTTTGATAGATTACACCTCGTCCTTGTCCTCGTCGTCATCGTTGCAATAACATCGTGTGTGTGGACAATATGGAAATTGGCAACAAATCGCAATGATTATGCACTCACTGGAATTAAAATTTACTCAAGAACAAGCGTATTTTGTGGTGGCTAAATATTGGAAATTCAAGAGGAGTGGCAGTGGGCGCAACTTATTTATGAATTTTTTATGCAGCATTCAATGCTTTGTGCTTTGAGGATTATGGATGGTTAATTATTTATTAAGTGGTGGAATGTAGAATACTGTGAAGTGGTAGGAAGGTGAGTTTTATTGCATTGAAAGCGACATACATACACAGATGTATAATTTGTATGTTATTCTTTCTCTTTCTCTCCTTCCCAATTCAAATCCTCTCTTCTTTGTTGTTTCAAGAGTTGTACGTAATTTATTTATGAATGTTTGTTCCGATACTTTCATCGGGTAGGTCGATCCTAATACGCTCTACTATTCTTAACGCAACACAAATAATAAAGTACAAATAATAATTTAATTCTCTATGCTACATAGTGTCCATGGGCAAACTTGCGTTTATAAATATTGCGAAATTAATATTTAACATGAACATGTCACACAAAGACGCACTTGTTGCAAAAAATTGGGCCAAATTGCAGAGAAAGAGTATTTAAAACTGTTTAATTCACACGGTGAGTGATAATAACATAACATGTATCTTCTACGGCCAATACAAATTTCAGTTCAGGTCGGTCATTCATATTTATTCCCACGGGTCAGTTTATACGGGCAGGTGGGTATAAATGACCGATATAAATTATCTCAATGGTTCTTCGTACTTAGAATTTATTAGCAGGGAGCATTTAGCAGTCATTAAAGAAGCATGTATCGTTTCTTCTGCGCAATCATCACTCTCTCTCTAGAAAGCAATAGTGTTTAGCATATACACTGCTTGCCAGGGAAAAGGGTGGCAATAATTATCATAGTTAACACAAAATTACTGCATCTAATAGTTATGACGATGCTTATGCGAATAAAACCACCATGACTTTCAATTACTGTAATTACGATTAGGTGGCAACTTTCCCTTCTCTCCTTTTCCTATTACAGACTAGACGCATATATTATTATTTAGTGTCTTAAACAGTACGTTTTTCCTTGGGTTGTAGTAATCAGCTACTCTATAATATAAAACCTGAATCCACCATGATATTGCTGTGCGTACTTCCAGGGTTACTCCTCCCGATGTTAGTGAATTATGAATCCTCAGGCCAAAGTGGTTTCAGTGTAACTCACAGTATTGCATGGAAATTCGTGCGTAATGTTTAAACCCAGGACAATTGAAATAACAAATATGCACATATTGCACATCCTATGCTTTAATTTAATACATCATCTTTATCTGCAACTAAATGTTGAAATAAGATGGGAAAAGCCTCAGATTAATAGAGGTCTCATTATAACAGTTATAAATGAAACTTCCCAATGCTTTCTCAAACAAATAAAACAAAATAGGCTCATCGTGAGCAGTCCAGCTTAACTTTCAAACGAACTAATCAACGATTTAAGTCTTCGTGACAAGTGACAATTACGAATGTTGCGTTTAATAAGAGAAAAGGCACAAAGGCAATTGCAGACCCTTAGCCAATAATAATCCCCATTATAGGGTGAGCTAGAAGAGAACTCATGATTAAACTGGGTAATGAGTACGTTAAAATTTGCAACCCACGATGTCAGAGTTACAGTTGACCTGACACATTTCCCAACCAACAATGTCTTCAGAACGGGAGAAATATCGTAAGAAATATCACACAGACTATGAAAGTACCGGCTAAATATTACAGCCTAAGCTGGGTTCCAAAAAGCTGCAATCAAAATCTGTCGAAACAATCACATTGCTTATAGAACCAACTGTGCAGGCCTTGTGTCAACAATGTCAACTGTTTCTTGTAGTCCCGTACTAATCAAATTTCCCTAGGAATTTACGCGCTCAACGTAAATAAACACTCAACGCATGTAATGGCAGTTGTTACTCAAATTGCAAATAGAAAGATTTGAGGAACCGATAACGGAATGTCTGTACTGCTCACTCATTCATTGTCAGTCAGGTTTGAGGTTTTTACACAGAGACAGTTGATACTGTATCGCAATTAAGTTTAAATATTCATTTGTTTGCTTTCATTTAGGTTGAGTGTGGAGCGAATAAGAAGAATTTTGCACCAGGAAACTAAAAGGTGAATGAAATAGAGGGGAGTGAATTGTTATTCACATGGACATCAGACTTCTTTTGACAATTATTTATTGCAAACTTTCTCCTTCCTTCCTGGGAACGTTGACTCCCACCTAGCAAACGGAAACTGAGTCTGGTGGTCGTCCATCGTTGGAACTGTTCGAAGTTGTGCACACGATAAACTTTCACCAACCTTGTGTTTGTGCTTATACGTGTGTATACACTCTGCCATCATCATCATCATGGCTAAAAAGATAAAAACCACACCAAAACTCAGCCTGCACTGCTCTGCTTTCAGTAAAAAGTGAATTTCGAGAATACCTCTCTGTGAGTTCCTGACTAGACTCAAACACATTTATAATTTGTATACAATCCTTTCGCAATAGGAAGAGACCCAGACTCATGTGAAGCACCAAATGTCCTGGGGACACGCAATGACAACGCTATGTGGAAATCAACAGTGTGTAACCTGCATCAATTTGTTCTTCATGTGACAAGATTCAGTGTGTAGGTAGGTGACACGTCAAAAACTTCTTAAAAGGCATTTTCACCAACTTACTAAACTAACTATAAGCTCTACCTTTCTCACTCTCAAATCAATGAAACTTTAGCTGTGGCCCTCACATATTATTCCCCACATATTCATATTTATCGTGTAATCACAGAAAACTCCCCCGTGTAGTTTCATACGACTTTTATCTCCAACTTGTGTATGATCTTTGCATACCTCCGAACTATTCAGAAAGACTTAGCGTTGGTGAAAGTCTTAAGATGAAACCACTTTATGATCCTAATGACACAGTAACATTCAAGCGTAAAGTCTACTTTTTTCAGTGTTAGGATTATATTTACTCGTGATTCATCTGAAGCTAGTCACTTTCTAACTCTTGTATTTATTACGTAACTTTACAACTTTCGTCCTAAGTTTGTCTTTCAAAATCTTGAGTGAGATTACTTACGAGGGTTGCCGTGTAATTGTAGAATGGTGAACTTGATTAAGAAGTAAACAAACAATTTCGGGAGTTGTTACACTTCCAAACGAATATTTTGGATTTGAATTTTTGTGAGTTACCGCGAAAAATGAAAATGAAGATCGGAAGTTGGATTCCAGTCTTTGTTTGTGCTACGCTGTTGTGTACGCCGGGGACTGTGCGAGCTGGACGGATTTTCGGTAAGTGATTTTCCATTTATTTTCACTTTTCAATAATTTAGCTACATTTCGAAGCAGTTGCTTTGTGTGTTTTCGTGCACCAGTTTTTTTCATAAAGTACTTTGTGAACGGAATGTCTAGGTTGTGTGTTAATTGAGGATTTTAGATATTATGTGTGTGGGTGAAAGTGTTGCGAGACTAAAGATCATCATCAGACATCAGAGAGGATCAAAACAGAAAAGTGAAAAGGCTTTCAAAATTACGAGCGAGATGAAACCCTGTGTTAATGGGTTGACCAGTGTTTTGCCTTGGAACAGATTTCAATGAATGCACGGAGGTTAAAGCATAACCACAAAAATGGAAACTGCTGGAGCTTTGAAGGAAAGTTTTCTTTGGAAGTTGAGAGGTGTAGCCTAAGGTTAGAATGAATTTCATCACATTTCAGTCTGATGCAGAAGTTTTGCTTTCTTGTTTTCGAACTAAATACAAGATGTATGCAAACATATTCCAGCAGAACTCAGAAGGCAGCAGTCGAGGTAAATAAATAGATGTGCCTCAAGGGACGTGATATTGTCTGTCTAAACTGAATGTGAAGTATTGAAAGGAAAGAAAGACGTATGTGCAGAAAAAGGGAACACATTTGCCAAAGAAACCTTCTGTGAGCAATTTGAGTGAAATCCGGACATAAATCCAAATGGAAAAAGCTTCTTGGGAAAACACATGTAAATGTGGAGGCTTGCATAAGTAATTTCGCTATGTAGATCATATCTTTCACTGAAAGAGGTAATTCTGAATTGCATGAGAACAAACTCGCACAAGTATTTTTGCACAAGTCGGCTACTTACTATACAACAGTCTGTTCACTGTACTGTGTGTAACAGTGATGCACGCAAACTACTTCAGGTTAGAAACAGACTCAATATCATCCACCTCACCGGTGTGCTCAGTGTTCGTCTACTTTTAGAGAGAGTATATATGTGTGTTTATGTGAGATTCCAAAAAGAAAGCTAAGCTCAAGCACCTTTTCCCACAACCACACCAAATGTTTCAAACCAACCCACACAATTCAGCTAGACAATCTACTAAAGGGACTCCTGCAACAACATTCACGGGAGAAAGGAAAACAGGAAGCTCGGGAGAAAGAAACCTCAGAACAGGGTCGATTTGTCATGGTCGGTTCTGATTTCGTCGATGTGAAATCTCCCAGCTTTATTGCACTATAACTTCTCTATAACTATACCAAAATATATATATATACATACTCTTAGACTAAAGTGTATTGATATACCTGAGTGGTTGTATTTCTATATTATGTTGAGGCGCAACTATAGGTGTACAAATTTACTTCAATCTATATTTGTCAATTCCATGTTTTCTCCACTCACTTTACATAGTGAGAGAGGCCGTATAAAGGCTTACCATTTCTCCACACACTATGAAAAACTAAACCGTGTCGTTGGGTTTATGTGTACTGTGTGTGGTAGGTATAGACTACTACATTATTCATGCTGTGGGAGGAATGATAGAGGAATTCATATGTGGAGATTGATAGATCAGTTTGTTTGCTTTGAAATGTAGTTTACGGAAACAATTTAACTCCTTCCTGGACGCACAATCTTGGGAAAGTTCTTTGATTGGAAATCTGCTCTTGCAATTACATAATTTGACCGACAAATACCCTGAAAGAATGAAGGACCAATTGGCAAATTGGTTTCAGGGAAAGTTACCAAAATCGGAAACAAAATAATAACATTATGTACGCACATGAAAAGGTGAGTGGGAGTTTTGTAGTGCTGCTAGTGACTTTTGAAGAGTTAATTCAACCTTTCATGAGTCGTAGAAAATCTCAACACACAAACTCACTCTCACTCGTCCACCAGTCACGAAGGTTCCGTGACGATATAATAAACCTGCGAAAGGTCGACACTCGAACACTCGACTGTGAGTAAAGTTATGTTTTATTGGCTTCTCTGGAGGTAGAAAAGTCACTCAAATAATTCATTTTTGATGGGAATAGACAATCCAATTCTTGAACTTGACCTTTAGCCACAGACTCTTCAGGTAATGATGATACACATAAAGAGAAAGTAAAGGTTCCCTTTGAGCACTTATTTTTTCTTGAACTTCCTCCTGAAATGGACCCCAGCCATTGTTCAACACGCATCTTCTTCTGTCTGTTGCGAAAGTGCATTAGAGTTCATCAGGAAGGGAGAGAGAGAGAAGTTGGGGGAGAAATAAATCTGCGACAGCAGTTGACCTGACATAACGGTTTTTGTTAGCTTTATTGCATTAGGGGAATCATAATTAGTTCATCCTCATACTTTTCAAAAGGACAAACGTGTATGTATGTACGGAGGACCGATCCCCCAGCTCGGCTTAGAAAAGAGAGGAGGAAGGATGTATTCCGTAGTAATGGTTCAAATCTTGAGTGGCTCATATTATTCCAAGTAATAATATGTTTATTACACTCACTGGTAAACAAGCGGATCATCGGAGGAAGAAGACTACAAATGAACTACACATAATGTTTACAATAAGGGAGCACAATGTAATTGGCATGTGTAGTTGTGCAGTAGTAGAGTAACTGTGTGTCTGGTTCTGGTGTAAAGGAAATAATACTTTCAGGGTAATGGAGACTCCGCTGCTCAACAAGGGGAAAGTATGCATAACATTGCATAATGGAATGCTTTTTGTTATTATTGTAAGGAGACACACAATAATATTCTTGCATTTCTCCTATTTACAACTTAATCTGTACTCTACTGTGCTTAGCAATAAAAGAAAAGTAGGAGCTGGAATTTTATTACTTACTTTTACATGTAGAAATGAATTAATGTAGATTTCAAAATTACACTGTAATATTCTATTACAAAGGAAACTACAGGAGATTTTTGAGTGGATTTACTTATATTCCACTAAATTACACGAAGATTAAATAAAGTATTAATGAATTGGTTGTGTATCGTTTGGCATGGCGCGTGGCTTGTTAAATAATCATGAGTAAAGTGCAATTTCTAGAAGTCACACACGACAAAAAGAAAGCATGTCACAACAAAAGCTCAGGTGACCTACATCCCAGTTCAGAAAAAAGGTTGTTGGCAACGAGGGAAAAGGGGCAGAAGAAAGAAGATTAGGTATTTTGTAAGAAAGACGCTGTGGCAGTAGAGAAAGAAAGTAAAATGTGAAGGAATGAGTTCTTTTCCCATAGTCATAAAGGCAATGATGAGGCAGAACGCAACAAATTATGTGCATGACCACCATTCGCATCACTTGGTGAGTTTGGTTGGAAAAGCGTAAGTGTGCTAATGTTGTGTTTCAGTTGTATTCCTCGTGGAGTATGTTGAGCTGTTGGGCGACCCATGGAGTGTTGCAGTTGTCTGAGACTGACTCCGCAAATAGAGAAAGTTCATGAGAATGAATGGAGGAGAGAGAAAGCTGGTCTCTCTCTCTCTCTCTCTCCAATATGGACTTCCAGTATTCATTTCAATTGTTTGAAGCCAACACTTAACTTACTTAGACTCTCGTATCTTCCGTCCTCCATGCATATGGCTCATGCTACAAAATGTTCATAATATTACTTTCAGTCAGTGTGTGTGTGTGTGTCTGTGTGTATGTGTGACTGACTGAAGCTGATCTGATTGCTGTGTGTGTGTGTGTGTGTGTGTGTGTGTGTGTGTGTAATACTTGAGGCACCAGATGATGATACTTTCCTCCTCAGTGGCCTCAAGTTCTGATAGTTCTGATGTTCTTGTCGGAGTGAATCTCTCATGGATCCGATAAATAGAACGGAATGACTTCTGGGAGGAAGTTTGTGCAGAGACAATACTGCTACTTGGTGCTTCGGTGTTATTTGTTGTGTGGATATGGGAGAGAAGAGATTTCATCTGTGGGAAGAATGATTCTGTCAGCCAAAAGACGACGCAGCTCTCCTCTGTCTCTGATCTTTCTCTTTGGTGCACACAAAATCGGGAAGACAAAGACTCAGCAGAGGTCCAGAAGACAGGAGAGTCAGGAGATATGAGGAAATGGCATGTTCTATGGTAATAATCACAACGAGAGAACGAGCTTTCTTTCTGCTGAAGTAGGCCAAGTCAAAGGACGACGCAGCGATACACGGAGAGATGAATGTACGTACACATAGAAATCTATATCGTCCTCATCATCTCTCACAACAGGCAGAGAGATAGGCAAAATGAAAATCTCATAGAGATCAAATTGACCCGACTTTGTCGATATCTTAAACAGATGTGTGTGGTTGCTTCATGGGACTTTATAAAGAAGATATAGATATAGGAATATATATATTCTTGGAAACTTATCCCTATACATGGTTATCTTAATATGTGTGGGGATCGAGTCAGCATATCAGAGTTTTCAATAGAGAGAAGCATTTCTAGAAACTTGGAAGATGAGAGAAAGAGGAAACTGAATAGTTGGACGGTGGGACTACTTTTAGTTCATTTCGAGTTGGTCCCTTCAGGGAGTTTTACTTTCTTTTTAAGAATCACACAGTCTACCAAACCTTCTGGTACATAAGGCAGTCTCGTTGTACACACCAACACCAACTCCTACTTTATACCCGCTCCTTTGCAGCGTGGAAGTTGATGAAATGTGAAATAAGTTTTTTAAATTGCGGTTATTACTCTTCGAACGAACTGTCCCTTTTGTATCAAAACTTTGCTCAGTCTTCTCAGAAGAAGAGCATCTCTTGTCCTACTCTCGGGTGATTACAGTCGAAAGTCGAGTGAAGTTCCCTTCACTCAGGCGACATAATCATCAACGCCTCTGCTCTTCCTCCTCCTCCTCCGTGTAGCCCACAAAATTGTCTTTATTGTTCAATTAACTTGAGTTAAACTGTAATAATACTCAGTCACGGTTACACAATCTTTGGTAAAATGTTGTTTAGTGCCAATAATCCAAGTCGTGACAGTTTCATCGCTTGTGTTCAACCTTCTGGAATTCCAGTTTAGAGCCAAGAGCTCATGAGTAATTAATTTGCGACTGGCTGAAGGGAATCTCAAGTGTCGTTTCACATGCTACAACGACTACCTATGATGGTGATATGGCAAACCCACGACTATGATGATGATTACGCACAGGTTCAGACAGTAAATGCACAGAAAAATCTCAAGCGGAAACTTCTCGAAGATTCTTACTCCAACCCGTGAACACGTGTATACAACTAAAGGTACTTTGCAGTTTGGGCGACCATTGATTCCGCGAATAAATGACCTGGAGAGAATTTATGTCAGGAAACTTTCTTGGTCGACTAGCTGTGTAAGTAAGCGAGTGGTTTACGGAATTTTTAATGTTTTTCTAAGGTATGGAATGCACTTTATTTGCATGAAAATTAGATTTGTGGTACTATTACTCCAGATTCGAGTTAGCACACTGAGTGTTTCCTCGCTTTTGTCAAATATTACACGAGAAGTTAGCAAAAAAGTTTATTGTACAAGTCTAGTTAAAATTATATCCTTTGTTGGAACTTGTTACAGGGAGGGAGAGAGAGAGAGAGAGAGAGAGAGAGAGAGAGTAGGTTAATTATGGACGAAGATAAGTTTTCGTTAAGAAGAGTTTTGTGTTCATGAAGACAGAGAAAATGAGATTTCCAAATAATGTGTTCTAGTTTCACAGTTGTGCGTCCATGAAATAATCTCCGACTCTTTTACGATCGAAATTTCGTATTCTTTAGAAACTGCTTTTACTGTAGAGAGAGTGTGGACGCTATTTTACTTGCATGAAGAACCTCTCTGTACAAGAATTGTGTGGAGCGATGCTAATAACATATTTGCATGAAAATCCAAGAGAATAGTGAAATAGCTTCAAGACGCATTTTGTGTGATGTTGACAGAACATAAATTAAAGTTCATTCATACAAAAAGCAAAGCACGTCAAGACTCATTTTTATTACAGTTTTTTCATTCATATTTAAGATGACGAATCACCCAGCGACGCGAACAGATTTTCGAAATTGTCTTTAATCTTTTGTCGAATTTGGTCTAGGTGCTAATCGAGAGTGCCGTCAAAATTTTAACTATTTTCGACTGCCTATGAATTGAATATAAAACATAGTTCAAGTTTAGAATCCCATTCTGGCAATA
>JAQGAD010000025.1:0-155487 GCA_034696625.1 Isotomurus palustris | reverse complement strand
GGGATTATAAAAGCATTGTTCTGATCTTTTTGAAAGTTGCTATGCTCATTTTGGTTGCTATTTTCACGGACCCTTAATGGAAGGAAAGCAGAGATCTGAAGTAAAAAGAAGCCGCTATAATTTATATCTGCATTACTTCCCTGTAGAATTTGTAAAAGTTATTATAAACTAGTAGCAGATTCAATTGTTGCTCCATAAACACTTTACCAAAAATTAATATGGTTACAAGTTAAAAGCCTGTGTAGTAAAAATATTAAAGCTGTATGTAACTTTCTAGAAGCTGATTCAGTGTACCATGACATAATATAACAAAACGCGAAAATGTGCTTGCTTGATCCATTAACCCATTCCGTGAGTTATTATTCGTCCATTCTCAGTTGAGAAGTGAAGTAAATTCACCTGTGAATGTAGACATTTCAGAGCAGCTTAGGTTTTGGAAACAGTGAAGAAGACAATAAGCTTCTCTTTCAACAGTCTCAACAGGAAGATTTACACAAACTGACAAATTCTGGTGGTGGTGATTGCATGAAAGTGTCACTGTCACTAAACTGGCTTTCTGACACCCATCATCATGAACCTTCTAGATTTGCACGATAAGAAAGACCTCCCTTGCCCATTTCACCCTCGTGTTTTTCTTATCAGAGCCTGGTTAGTCCCAATAAGCTTTTCATTCCTGCAAAACATTTCCTGCATTTTTAACTTTAAATTATGTGTTTTTGTTTGCTTAGTACAGTGTGAAAAGTAATAATTTATAAGTTATGTTATTATTGAAAGTTTATTGCTAGAACTCCCTCAGTGCTAATAAGGCCATTTTCCTGTCAGCTATTTACGTTTCTTTGAAGAAAATTTCCGCAATATTAAAAACATGTATTTGAAAGAAAGTCCGTGAAAATGTTTACATTCTTCTGGCTTTTCATAGCCCTGGATGGGAGACCTATTTTAATTCGTCTAGGACTTATGCACATATTCTTTCTCGTTAGATGCGAACGTGCAAAAAAATTGTGCATGCAAAGTGCAGTTCTTCTGCAGAAGGAAATTAGCAAGATACCGAATAGCAATAAATATCTCGGCAGTCAC
This sequence comes from Isotomurus palustris, assembly GCA_034696625.1. Taxonomy (NCBI): domain Eukaryota; kingdom Metazoa; phylum Arthropoda; class Collembola; order Entomobryomorpha; family Isotomidae; genus Isotomurus; species Isotomurus palustris. The sequence continues at coordinate 154,410 of JAQGAD010000025.1, read as the reverse complement.
ATCTCATGGAACTGAACGAATGCAAGAATAGGCAAATTTGATTGCAATTCTGACTTTACGAGGGCGCCGATCTCATCAAGGACATGGATGTAATTTCATTTAATATTTCTCCTCTGCTCAAAGAAGAATAATGCAAGAAAGTATGTGTACGTATGCATATGAGCCTACAACCACGGAATCTTCAAATTCAATCATTCAAACGTCAATAGTATTAATGGCTTTTGCTTCCTCAGATGAGTCTCGTAGTCTGTGAATATGTATACGTGCTCCACATCCCTTGACTCCCGAAAAGGGATTAGTCTACAATTAACCCCATTAGATTTCTTAATTAATTTTATTCACCCCTGGAGCCGTCTAAAGGACCCGCAGTGAGTGAGCAGAACTGAGTGAGTATATTGGAATTCGTCTTTTAATAAACTCATCCTCCACCTCCTTCGTCAGAATGAAGAAAGAAGCTCCCAAACTACAAAACTACAACCGAACTCTCCGACTTTTAGTTGGTTCACCCTTATTTGCAATTTTCAACCCACACCGAAAGGAAATGAAGCCTCTTTCACAGAATGTGTCACCAAGTGGGAACTTCACCATTTCTTGATTCACACATCATCTCTTGCACACTACTACTCAATTATATCTTTCGTTTAGATACTCAAAATCGTTGTCCAACATCAAATGTCTGTACAAACAAACCATTTTTTGCCCTTTGACACAATTTGCAAAACTGTTTTAAGTGATAAAATACAAATTGCTCTGAGGGAGTAAAATGGAAAAGAAAAATGAGACAACGAAGAGCAGATGCAAAAAGTAGAGGAGAGAACAAATTCCGAATAAAACGAACGAGAGTATTGCGGATCACGGAAGGAAAAGATTACGGGAACGGGACACTCTGAGACGCGAGTTTGTGTGTGCGTGTGTAGAGCTTATGTGCTGAAGATTGAGTTTGAGTTTGGAAGGCTAAAAAACTCTTTTTCGAACAAGTTCGGAAAGTCAGGTGTGGTTGAGTGTGTGTGTGTGTGTGTGTATGTGTGTGTGTGAGTGGAGAGATAAAGACCTGTGTGTGAATGAATGGATGTTTGTAAGAAGTGAGTAGATGAAAAGCAATCATGTTTAATTTGGACAATGGATTTAATTTTGGAAGGAAAAGGTGGCGATATTATTGGAACGGAGTTAAAAATGACAGATTTACGAGCTGCGGGGTCTTTTTGGGAAACATATGTGAGGAGGTGGTTGGTTGTTATTAAGAATGAAATCGTTAGAAGCAATAATTTATCTGAGTAAACTCCTACCTATGAAGTGATGCCAGGACTCCTTCCGAGTCAAAAGAGCACCGTTAATATAATATCAGTTAGTAGACGTGTTTTATCATTTTTATTGTATCTTTGCAACAGAGCCTGCAAAATGAGTTTTGGTTCGGATAGAACTACATACGCAACTAAAGGGACTTTCGACCACTTACACTAACTATTGCTCCACACTAAATCCTAAACTAAGGCTTATTTTCTCCATCCACCTTCAGGTCGGTCAGGTCTTCCAACAACCACAAGGCACTAAGATGAATAGAGGAAAGCGAATCTCACACACATACACAAACTCTCTCGGTCTCGCTCTTTACTATCATATGAATCACTTTCCTGGGGAGAACTGATCACTTTTCCTGTTCTACTCGAATAAAGAGCTCCTCGGAATCTTTCACACAATGTCACATATGCTTCCAGTATTATTATTCCTCCTATTCCAAATCTGTCTTGACACTAATTGTACCAAAAGGAAGTTTTCTCGCGTGAGCATTAAACTATTACTGGAGTACTTATGTGTTTTGCATCTCTCTGTGTGTGTTTGTGTGTGAATACACTTGGAAGAAACTCACAACTCAAGCTGAGAAGAAACAATTCACATATCTTCACGGAATATATCTGAATTCTCAATAACGTGTCTTATGTGTGTCTTACCTTTTAGTGGTAACGTGGTAATTGTCTTGTTAAGAGTCTGGAACGAACTGACTTTTAAAAGAGATCTGCTCACTTGCTGTATTTCTCTCCTGATGATGAGGATGAACACGACGACGATACAGGTGGACACGGGTCTTATTGGCTTGGTTTCAGAAGACACCCACAGTTGAGAAATGTATATTTTATGAGTTGGGCCACACACTCAGGGGAACGAACATATGTTAAAGCGAAGATTAAAACGTAGTAATTAAAAAGAAAGCAGTGTTCACAGGAGAAGTTCAGGAGGGCTGACTGAAGGGATCTCTTGTTGCAGGACTGGTAGAAGAAGTACTTGTGGTGATGGTGGCGATGGTGGGGATTGCATTTTGCAGACTGTTTTTGGCGAGACCCCAGAGTTTCTCTCACAAACTCTCTCTTCTTTCTCCTTGTCTCACAGAAAGTCTCTCAGTTGGCACAAACGCTGAGCCAGCCTGGAAGTTGCAAACACAGTGAGCTCGAAGCACAGCCATCCGCATCCCCAACTCAATACTAAAATGACGTGAAGTCAGTCAACACTAGTGAGGAGAGCATTCATCACTTGCCTCATCTGACTGCGAAGACCATCACAGCGCCATAGCCTCTTATCATTCCTTCGTTTTGTGTGAACCAAAAAGATCTCTGCAGTAGTCCTCTCCCTATTCTTTCGCCTTTCCCACTTTTCCCCTCATCCCTGAGGCTTTCAAAAACTTAAACAAACTCCTCGTCGTCCCCACACATATATATTCCTCGCGAATTCTTTACATTACCTATAAAGATTGTTTATAAGGTAAAATGCACACACTTCTTTCTCTCACTCACTTACTGTCTATTTACTCGCGGCCTCAGCTACTCTCATCCTCTTTCTAAATCACTTCCGTTATCTTCTCTGTCTCTCGTAACTTATAACTTTTCTTCTTATGACCGCAGCACTCACACATGTACACCAACCTACCACACAGCTTCTTATTATTGTGCATTCGCAATTTTCCCCCTGGGAAACTTGGTTTACATCTGTCAACTGCATCACCTTTGTCTAGCACGGATTTTTAGACCCATCCCTCACTCATAAGGATTTTACTCATGAATTATTTCACAGTTTGAAGCAATCACTCTGTAACTCTGTACAGGCAAGTATGCATGAGTATGTATACAAAAAACAATGTTGTATGAGTAATACAGCACCTTAAGGTCTTTGATAAATTTTTTATTTGTGAAATGAAGTTGGGGGCCTGATGGCACAAGAAAGTTCAAGCAACCTCGATTCCTTGTTAGAAAGTCACTTGACGGTGCTTAATGAGTTTTAATGGGTGTTTTAGGGAGGTGCTAAAGGAGCCTAGTGGCATTGATTCCATCTTCATTACATCTTTCCTAAAGTCATAATCATAAATGGCATACTTCGAGTTAGAAGCTGTGTGTCTTACTTCCAAAAAACATTGAAATGGTATTGCAATGTGCGAATCGGATTTTATGATAACCATCCACTGAATGAATTGGTTCGATAGCTAAAATGATTGACAATAACCTCCAATCAGTTTTAGTCTAATGCGGGTCACTAAATATTTCCGAGACTACTTAAAACTGCCCTGGACTTCTTAGCTATCGTTGTGATTAAGTCGTTGAGTTACATAAGTAAGTAATTCAAATTTAATTAAACTTCTGAATTCTCCTTCGTCTCCATGAATTATGTGAGTCTTTGATTTAAAATTAATAGAAGAGAGATCTACGTGCGTTGGCGTCGCATGTAAAAGGCTTCTCCTACGCGAAGCTTCTGCCTGTATGACAATGGGCGCTGTGAAAATTACTAAAGTATTTTCGGTTATCTTATCAGAGGTAGCTTGGATTTAATCCGATCACGATGTAGCATAGTGTATATGCATGGAGAGCTGCTCCTCTGCGCCTGCATGATGGTCTGTATTAAAGCTTCATGAATAGACAATTCGCTACCTCTCCCCGAGATGTTTAGCAGGTTTACCTGCTCATGTCTCTCTCATATCACCACTAAGCAGAGCAAATAGGTAACGAAGTAAAGCAGCCATGTGGAGATAATGCACATTTTTAGTTGGAAGCTGACAAAAATCGAGAAATATCTCACCCAATATTCCTGAGGAGACTATGAGCATTGCTGGAGGGATTGTGGGCAACATTCTAACTGCATATCTAAATCTAACTTCCTGGGATTCTTTTTGGAGAAAATCCATAAATCAGGGAGCTTTTCCATCCCTGTCATTTATTGAGAAAGGTTTTGACGAAAGAGACATACTGTCCAAGCAATGGGATAGTTGAAATAATGAAAAGGGAGGGTGTGTATGAATGTGTGTTTGAAGCTCTGAGGTTCTATGAGAACTTTAGACGGTGATGGAAACTCCTTTCGTCGACTTAGAAAGTTTCGTCGAGTAGATGGGAATTCGCAGTCTCTCAACGAAGGAAGCTATATGGCCGCTTGATGTAGTCCATTGATGGCACTTTCACTTTTGAGGACATTCTTCCTCATAAAATGAATTAATAGAATAGTATATTGTTCGATTGATCCATTTTGTATTAAAAAGGACTAAGGTGCTCAATCAAATAAACGGCCTTCTCTTCAACTTCTTTTTCAATTTATCTTAAGCTTGTTTGATCTCACGAAAAGTCTCTCTCTCTCTTCTCCTCTCTCTGTCTTTTCAGAAAGATGCTTATTCTCGTGTCTTCATTTCAATTTATACGACGAAGATTAGTAGTACATAAGTATTACGTGTAGCATCCCAAATATACTCGTCTATTGTGACACAGTTCGGTAAAATGGCAATTCGTTTCTGCACTCCTCGCACTCTGAGAGTCTCCTTGACATGAAAAGGTTTTAATTCTTACCCAAAGACAACCATCATACATTTGGTCACAAGTTGGAGATGAAAAATGTCTATTGTAAAGTACCACCCGTTAGAAGTCCCCCAACGAGCATTCTGCTCCTCTATTAAACATACTTTTTTTCTCTTCGTACTTTGTACATTCCAAGCACAATTTTGAACATGCTGAGTACACAATTGATTGAATTTCCGCTCGCCATACACAGATCGGAAATAAAATTAGACTGTCAAATAAACACAGACTAAGGGATTTACTATTGTGAACCGCATTTTGCCCAGTCGAAGGCAATCAACCAAGTTTAAACAGCTGTAAATTTATTTCACTTTTGTCAGACATACAGCTTTAAATTCTTGTGGTGGTATGTTCACGGAAACTTTTCCCATTTACTTTATCTTCAGAGGCGAGGTTTTCATAATAAATATTACGCTGTAAACTCACTTTATATTCTTTTCTAACCCGCACAAAGTACCATCAAATTGGAATTTAAGTACAGACACACAGTTCTATCGACATCCTTGTCATTTAAACAAAACTGCAGTTTTAACCGATCTATTATTGCATCAAACATTTATATCCGTGAGAATACACGCCCTAAATTCAGCTACATATAGCATATAGATGTTCACATATTCTGATTGATTATAGATACATATCCTCGCGATGAGCATATGTGTCGACGTACAGCAGGCAATTAATTTAGGAGATAGAGCTATTTCCTAAGCACTAAATTTCTGATTTAGGCTCTAGCCAAACGTTGAGAGGATACAGTGGCATTGCAGTGCCTTTAATTTCTCGAGAGAAATGCAAATTATCGAACATAAAGCTAAATTCCACTAGCCTCGCGAATAATGACACAATAGAGAAAGAAAACGAACGAAATGCATTCATTCGGTAACTTGTGCTATGTATTGTACCGCCTTTGAGTAATTGTTTTTTGTTTGTGTGTGGGAAATACATTAGACAGTACTTTTACTTAGACACACTTGGAATTCGGAGTGGAATACACTTTAGCCTCTAATTTTATACGAGGAGCAGGGCAACAGAATAGAGAAGTGTCACAGGATTAGTCTTTTACGGTTATTTTATGCAGCATCAGAAAGTATTACAAGAACTGTGTTGTTTCACACAGAAACTTGTGTATAATAGCGAGGAAGAATTGCACGGTTTTACTTTTACTTTATGCACATGCAGATTCACTTGAGCTCTGTGCATTCATTTAAGATGTGGAATGTTGAATAAAAAGCAGGAGTAGGAGAGTGAAAGAGAGCCGCAGATTGACAGTCCAGTGGTGTGCACAAATGTTCTTTGATAATCCTGGAAAGGTGAATTTGACGGGTTAACCGGAATAAAACGGAGTGTCCAACTATTCCAACACGAGGGAAAGCGGGTGAGGAGTTGATTAAGGAATATGGAGAGCAAACCTGTGTGGAACAATAACTGGGGATTAGGAATCAGAGTGAAGTTCGTGTGTGGAGTGTCATTTATTTGCATCTCTGTGGATATTCCGCTGGAGGAAACCGATTATTTGTTTTTGAATCGAACCTCAGGATTATACCCTGGGAACTCAAATATTGACCTGAGTGTGGACATTGATGATGAACAAGATGAATTGGCAAGACTTATAGGGTCATTTAGTGACTGAGTAATACTCCGGTCTCTCATCAGCCCCTCCAGTCGAGTCCGTCCTGCTATCATCTCACTTTCTGCTCCTCTACGCCAAAGCGAGCACAGCACGACCAACTGAAGAAAATGATTTCGCAGCCTGGAAATGGCAGAAACAACTGGCGCAGTGAGATGTTTGACAAATGATCTTTCCTCCAAAACTAAACCGCACAGCCATTGATGATGGTGGCAGTCAGATTCACAATAAGCCTTTTCAACTACTTCCGTGCATCATTCGCCTGCAGATTAACGAAGATAATGTCGAGAGTGTTTTCACGTTCGTGGACAGCAGCCCTATTGTATTCCACTCATTACTCATCGACTTTCAAATGTTCATTGGAAGATATATGTGTATTATTTTAAGCTAACTTCATTCTTGTGTCTCTTGTGAGGCTGATAGCTATGACAGAGAGGTCTACCGTCGTCTCAGCTCACAAATTTGACAGCCATTATCTCATCTGCATTTCATTTTTTAAGCACAAAGACAGTTGTATTTTGTCCATGCAAAAAGTATGTCTATTGTCAGTTAGAATTATGATCCTCGAAATGCCAAGAGCTTTTAAATTGTACACTGAATTGATCAATTGTTGACAGAATTAATGTAACAACAAAGACGAATTAAATGGCTTAATCAATGGACTTCTCGACTTATCGTATTTGCTTTGCAGGATGAATGTATCTTGTGAATGAGATATGGTGGCGTAATGCGTAATGTGACATTTAGTTGTTATTTCTATAGAAATGTAGAATGTATGTGGGACCAATTGATATTTACTTTCAATCGACCACTTTCTGCGCTTCTGCTCAGTCAAAAGTTCAGTCAAAAAGCTTGGAGAGTAAAGTTACACAGTTACAGGTCAATACCTAATATCGCTACACTGGTAGTCGTGGTTGTATCTTAAATTAAGTCATGTGGAAGGGATCCGTTTTACATTGCATATAGTACAAGCTGGAGGATTTGACACCTCCGAACAGAAGGATTTCTCAGTCGCATTTTCATCATTCTTATTTGTACTTTATTTCCATTTCCACCCGTATTACGAAACGACAAGCATTCAACCTTATTGTTTTTGCAACCCGTGGGAAAATCGGCTGAAACGGGATATCCGATGTTCCATTCTTCTTATCGCATTTGCACACCCTCAATTTATGCCGAATTCTATTTTACCTCCTCACACAGTCGTACACAGAGCTTTGTCAAAGACAATCTGCAAACTGCTGCATCTCAGCTTCATCCTACGAATAACAGAGATGTACACGTCAAAAATAAATACGACGTCTCTCATAAATTGCGCAACATATGAAAAACGGTCACTGCACTATATTTTACAGTGAATGAATATCTCACACGGTTCAAACAGCACTGGTGATATTATTTCTTTCTACGTACTTACGATTATACGAATCCTATGCTTCATGTCTTGTCTCTAACTACCCACGTGCATGAATATGATAGTTTGTGCACTTTGTCCTTTTTTATTATTGTACGTGGATTTTTTTACTCCAAACTCCACTGCACTAAAAATTGAAATTGAACCATAACAGGCACCGGAAAAGTTTCAGCCTTAGCTTATTAAACACAGAAAGATGATAACTCGTCTGCCTTCAGAAGGAGGAAAGAGGAAGTGTACAAATTTTAAAGTTTTACCGATGAGATTGACATGCATGAGTTCCAAAGCTACTCCACTACATCACGGACACGAGTGAAAAGTTTCCCTGTTATCATTAGTTAACTTTTTACCTTTGTTTCGGGAGCATTTGGTTGGAGAGACTCTTAGCTTGATCTCATTTCCCATTGTGTGTGTGTGTGTGTGTGTATGTGTGTATGTGTTCTATAAAGCATTATTATTAAAACTATGTACGTATTAGAATGTGTTGAGTAGTTTTCTACTTTTGAGTAGAAACTCTCCTCCACATGACAGACAAGTGAGACAAGCGACCACCGGACAAACTGTTGGGAAAGTAAGTTGGGTGGTGGCGAAAGGAGAAAGCTCTCGGGTAATTTTGCCGTGGCTGCCTGGAGAAGAATATTTCTGGGGGAAATAAAGTGTGCTGATCGAGTCAGCAGAATACAATTAGATTAGAGAAGTGAGGAATGTTGAGAATTTATTTAAGGCGAAATTCATGAATAGTAAACTGGTTGTTGGACCCCTTCAGAGACTTTTGGTTGGTGGTTTGCTATAATGACGCGAGGGATGGGGGGTTGATGGGTCTAAAAGTATATTTAGTAGTAGAAGAAGAAGTGGTTGATGGTGACACGAAAGCCCCGATATACCAGAGCCTGTCATCTTGTTCCAATTCTTCCCACACATACGACTGATGTAGAAAGATTGTGTGCCCCAGCGTGTGAGAACTGCACCTGACGCCGAGACATTAACAACCACAAATTCTAATTGTTCGCAGTTCAAAGCTTCTTCTTCTTTCCCCCATCGTCACTAAATGTACTGTCACTCACTTTCTCTATTTCTTTACACTGTCACCAGTCACCGGCGTTTTGCATGGGGTTCAAATATGGAGTCATCTTCTTCACCGTAAATAATATAAGTCTATTCCAATCCAAATCCCTCTGCATTTGATATCGCAATAATCAACTTCTTCTTCATAACTTCTTTGCTAGGATACTCCGGTAAAATCAGTTGATTAAAACAAGTGTGTGCTTCAGGCAGGTTCTCATCTCGATCTCGCATCCGGGAAATCTAAGTTTATTACACGGATTCATTCTATATAATCATCCACACCTCATATAGTCTGGACTGGGAAATGATGCTTAGACTCGTTATATATTAGACCTTGTTCTGTTCTGAAAGATCTAACAACAGAGGAAAATTACTACGAAGGAGAGATATAAATTAGGGAACTCCGTCGCAAAAGATGTGTGCACAGTACTGCACACAACATCATAAGGATCGAGAAGGGGACAAAAGAAAGCCCACAAAAGGGTTATAGGGTCAAAAAGGTGTCTCTGGGGTTTTCTATTCGATTCGGCATCGGGTGAGAGAAGAATTAAGTCTTTCACGCGAAACCTCTGCTCCTGTCTAGCTTAGCAGCTTTTTCATGCTGCTTCATAAAGTTATTCTATAATGGGCATAAATTTCAGTTTTTGAACGAGGTTCGCCACAAAGGGTTCTGACCGCAAGAGAAAGGCGAAAGCGCAAGAAAGAGTCGTCATCACTTTGAGAGTGCTGCTGCTGCTGCTGCTGCTGCTATTCGTGTTGCTTGTAATACAATAGAAGAAAGAATTGAAGTTCAAAATACCTTGAAGTACATTTCACCCATTCCACCCACAGGAATCCGGTCACTCCCAGTCGTGAACAATAGAAACTTTTTTTGAAGCTCTAGAGGAAGAGATGTCAATACGGACCAGAAATCCCTGTGTGAGTAAAGGACAAGTATAAATGAAAGAAATCAAAGAGCCATTTCAGTTAGACTCCTCAAATCGCTACTCCCTCGAAACATCATAAATACAATCTAATCTTTAGTCTCGCCTCCAAATGGAGCCTCGATCTCATCTCACATAATCGAACTAGGATTTACTTTCCACTCGGCTCTTCTACACTCCCCAGTCATTCCTTCTAGTCTCTATTTTTCTTCCTAGATCAAAACTGAAGGTACTTTTAACTTGTATTTTACCGTGTGGATAAAAATTGCACTTAAGTGCATCTCATTGTAAAGCTGACTGACTACTTCAAAGCTCATCCAGCTCTTAATCAAGCGGAGAAAAATAAGATTCCGAAGGATACATATAATGACCTCCAAAGCGACGGCTAATAAAGTTACATTAATTGGCTAACAATTAAGGATGGTTAAAAATAACATCTTACTGAATGACACGGTCGTCTGGACGGTACTCATCGTACTCCGCAACTTTCCTCAGTTCATGTAAGTCGAGAGTAGGAGAGCCACAAACTAACATCTCCACCTCTTCAGGCCGCAACATCTACAACACGGGATGAAAAACACGAAATTGCATTTAGTGAAGTTGTGCCAAGTGCAACAGAGCTGAACTAATGAACAAGAGAACACAATGGACAAAATTTAAAGTGCTCAAGAAACTTACAACCCAATCAAGAAACCATAAAACTTTTCGCTTTCGCAGATCACGTATTAAAGGAACACGGATCTCCACAAGTCTTTTTGAGTTATATACTCGTGGTTGGCCTTATGTTCAGATACGAGGGCATGATTGAAATAAAATGATGATTTATACCAGTCTGATAGCATATTTTATCAGTTCAACAAATCGATTAGCACTTGTGCTTCGGATGTGGATCCATGATTTCTCATGGTTCTTCCTGCTCGGGTAAAAAACGGAGAGGTTGCACAGTCAACGTGAGAGAAGGAGGAAGGTGGAAGTACGTGGAACAAGGGAACATGAACACGGAGAATAATGGGAAAGGAAAAGAAGGACGACAGGAAGTGAGTAGAATTTAGGAGCTTCCAGACCACCGTTACATATTACAGAAGAAGAAGAAGAAGGAAGTTGAGGAAGTCTTAGGACGACGGTGATCATCATCATCATCATCATCATCATCACAATGAGATTCAAAGTAGAATTAAGGGAGAGAGAGAGAGAGAAAGGCTGACGGTGGCTTACTATCAATGCATTTGAAGCAGTGACTGAGTGGAACCCCAGGTAGAAAGCACGGAATTGGGCGTATATGGCTGTGTTGAGAACCCAGTCGAGGTAGAGTCGGACATATTCTTCTCGATTGTCATTAGTGACTGGAACATGTTCTCCGTTTTCCTTCAGGTTGTACGTCATAATTCGATCATACTCTTGTAATGAGGCCTGTAATACAAACTCTCATAAAGGATTTGAATTACAGTCAAGAGGGAGCCGGCATTTTCTCCGTGGAGCAGGGTACACAAGAAGGACACATTCTTGTTCCAACCACCGCACCCCGCACCCTCTCATCATCGTGATGGTGGTTCGCAGTTGATGATCTTGAGGCTTTCTATCCACACTATCATACAAAATATGAGAACCCTGACGAAGGAACAAGAGAGAAGAAGACATGAAGAGGCAGGGACAGAGAGTCAGAGAGAGAGAGAGTCTCTTGAATTTTAAATCGTGAAACGAGAGGTCTTTTTAGTTTCACAATCATCCAGAACAAACCCTACATTTACTCTTTCCGGTCGACTTTCAACTGGCATTTGATTCAGGGAAACACGCCTAGAGAAGTGGGGACTCTGCGTAGGTTCAATCAGACGAACCTTCACACACATTCACTTCTTACCTGGAAACTCAGTCCCATGTCTTCTTCAACGCTACCTTCGTATTTGAGCAGCTCCCGTAATCCATGTGCAACGTCCTGTGAAAGTCAAACAGGAGTGAAGTGTGTTTTACCCTTTTTACATTTCCTCCCTCTTTCCTTTTCCTCGTTTGTTTGGATTCTTAAAAATTACTACCACTACTATACAAATTACGTTGAGTGCTCCTTCCTTAAGGCATCTAGCACGAATGTATGTCAGTATCAACATCAATCAGCTAATTTATCGTGTCATCTTCAGACAACATACACACACACACAGAGAGAGAGAGAGAGAGAGAGAGTTCTTCATTCTGTAAAGAATTCTCATTCTTTCCGCTCACTGACTCCTCTTGAACTAAAACTTTAGAATTTTTATGAATGTAAATGTGATTAAAGCAGATAAAAAGGGAAAGGAGAAACCTATTAGCACGCTGGGAGTCTATGGATAGAAAGTAGAGAAAGAGACAGAGACTCCAACTGGCCCAACTGTGGAGCAGTGACGAAGACTCCTGGGGCAAATATGCGTAAGGAGAAAGAAAGTTATTTCGACTCTCGCTGGTGTTAAAAAGACAAAGTGAATTGGTAGACCATGACGATAGGTTCCTTGGGAGAGATCGGAACGAGGTGAACGGGAATGTTGCTCCACAGTTGACACTCTCGACTGGATTTAACTCTCGTACTCTCTCGTAATCATTTTAACGAATTGATTTTATCTGCCAGTTATGGCTGAGATTAATTTATGGTAGAAAGTTACGTAACGAATGAAAACTAAGGATTATGAATCTTCGTGGAAGCAAATGAGGGACTGACTGTAGGGAGCGCAGAAAGGTAACTTTGGAGTAGAATTTAATTCCATCACTTAGTAAATTCAGGAGACAGGTTGAGGTCGGAGTCTAAAAAGATTGGAGGATGCAGCGAGTCACCAGCTAAAATAGCTAATTGATCAACTTAAGAGCATCAAACGAACTAATTCTGCCTTGGAACTGGGCGAATTTACTCTTGGGAAACTCTCTCACCCTTCGCTACTTTTGACATTGGCTCAGTCTAATTATAAATTAGTGGAGTCTGTAGAGATCTAGAGAATATGTATTAATCCTTTTCTGACTCAAATCGTAAATATGTCTTGATATATCTTATTATAGTTATCTTTATACTGTGTGTGTGTGCTGGTGTGTTGGTCATTTACTGAAGGTACAGTCAGATGAGCTTCTTGGATTAGAAATCTAGTCGTGCAAATGGAAAGAGGAGAATAGAAAGAAACGATTACCGTACAGGCATAATTTCTGCGAGATCTTCGATAGTCGGGTCCTTGGTCACTCCTACAGCTGCACTGTCCAACGGAGGAACAACAGGAGGAGAAAGCAACTTCCGATAACAAATTGAAGGGAAGTGGAGATCCAAAATAATCGAATTGTACACAGCCAAGCCCATCAAAACACCTAGGTGCAAACAAGTAGACGGCGATAAGGCTCTCTCTCTCTCTTCAATACTAACTTTTCAGCCGAGATCTTTTGTTCGATTAGTCTAGTCACTTTCTAAGGCGAAATTATGTTGTGTGTAGACTCACTCAACTCACTCAGCAACTTCCCTGTCTTCTCTCCACAAAAGACGCCACAGCAAAAAGTTTTCTCTAATGTGTTATTTACAAACTAAACAGAAGAAAGTCTTGGGGAACAAGACTTTTTAGGTTTGCCGTTCTTTTACTCCACTTTCTCTGGAGGTACCACAACTACATCACAAAAATTAAGCTTAGAGGCCAACTCATCCAGTTCCACGTGATGAAGGAGACTTTTACGCGTAGGAACTCTGACTTTCTTGCTTATTTATCACAAATCAAGCTGGTTAATTACCGGCAAAAGTCATTTAAACTTCTCTGCTGCTATACAGTTTATAAAAGTCTTTTTTCATCGTTCTCTTCATCAGATTTATACAAAAGTTAGAAGAACACGAACTGCGCACGGAAATTGTCTACTAATTGAAATGCTGATATCAGGTAAATTTTAGGAGTCCGAAATTGTCTACTGAGCGATTTCTAACTAACGTTCGTTGAGATCTAAAAGAAACGAATGATGGACGAATCTAAATAGACGCTTATTTCACAAAGGTGATTGGAAGGAAAGTGATTGGAGTAACAAAAATGTAAGAATACGGCGATAGAGTTTCCAAGATTCGCCATATCTCTTGATATTTAAGAAGGATAGAAATGGATGTGAGGTAAAGGAGAATAAGATTGGGTGTTTCGTGTCCCAAGTAAAAATGTCGAGAGGCTACATGTACTCAATCACAAGGCAATATATTCAATAGTCCAAAATGAAAATGACTTTTCTCCTCTCTAAAAGAGAAGCTCAACGAAGATGAAGGAGAACGTGGCTAGAAAAATGATTTAAAATCCGTGAAGGTTTTTCACGGAGAAGATACACACACACTCTTGTGCTAGTTGAAGAGCCTTCTAACTCTCTCTTCTTCCTCCACGAAGGTAACCAAAGGATGGAAAAATAAAGTCAATACAGGGATAGATTACCTATGAGATTATACTCTCGAAGGCTTCCCTGCTGAGCTAGGCTGAACCAGTAACATCGGGAGTTGGGATAGTAGACAAACATTCCATATTCGGGCTGCAAAATACAATTGAAAGATTTAGTTCCAACACTTTCACCGGGCTTTTCTCCTTCATCCCCGATTTCCACTTTTCCAACCACATCATCTCTTCGTCCACAACAACACTCTCCTCTCCCTTATACTACATATATTTATTTATATCTATATATATATATTTATTTTCATATTCTCCGAGGTTATCGCGTATCTCTGGGTGATAAAGAACCTCTTAGAAGATTCTTTCAGATGGTTCGCAGCTCCTCTTGCACCAACAAATAGTGTGTTTACTCAAAGATTAATTCACTCTCTCTCTCTCTCTCTCTCTTTTGTAAGAGTCCCATTCGCACAAACATATAAACACCCTAATCCCAGGTCATCAAGGTTGCTTCAATACGCTTTCACGCGACAAAACTCCACAGATATGATCCTGTGATATATATGTCTCCGTTCCTCACAGCAGCTACACAAACTAAACTCACATCTTCTTCTCGCAGTTTAATCCATTGTGATCATTATATTTATCCTCCTTCTCGTACACTCACATGCATCATCATTACCATTCTCTCACTTTCTCGACCTCCCTTCACTCCGCTTAAGTACTCACTCATCAAGTGAAACCCACAACATTTAAATACCCCCAGAGATATTACATAACAGCCAACAGCTATTCTCTCTTTCTGGTTGAGTGGGTGTTCACACTAACCCTTCACAACACTACTCCCACGGCCATACTAATAATCAGACTCCACTTAATCTTCATGTGGCAGTAAACTAATATGTACGAATGTTAAATACCCCTTAATGCCCTCCTGAACTTGAATACATTTCTCTGTAAAGACACTCACTCAAATCTTGTTTCAAACGAAGTCTCACCAACGAAACCTAAGAGCTATTCTTACAAATTAACTTCACACAGACTTTCTTTCGCCACTCACAGTTAAGGATAATTTACTCCACTTTCTTTTGAGTAAAATTCAAATAGGACTTTCTCTTTCCACACAGTTTCTCGTTTTCATTCGATAAAAACGCTACTTGGTGTACTTACTTTTGTAGGCTCACTCGCAGTTAACTTAACAAACATTCAACGAATAAGTCTCACTACCAACTCAGTTTTTTATTCCTAGCAACTTTGGTGGTAAAAGGGAAAGAACACGCATAGTGCATTAGATTTGTGCCAGAGGAGCCGTAGGGGATTTCGGACGCAGCCAGTTTTAATTCTGGCAGACGGGATATAATAATATTACAATGATCATTGGTTACATTCAAGTAATCCTACGTGCAAAAAAGATGTGAACTCATCGTTCTCTCTGGATTTCCCAACTCACAACTACAAGCTCCGCTTTTCTTTTCTTGTGATCTCCAGACAACACATTTTACTAGGACACTCGTGTCTTTCGAAACTTACGGGCTATTCGACGTAGATTCCTTATAGCAGATGTATGCAGTACACATACCTTCACCAATTACTATAATGGCAACAATATACAAAACAGGGTACAAGCGAACAGGTCCTTAGAGTGACAAATTCATACCAGACAAACTAGATTACTAAACTACTTTCAACTGTTGATGGAAAGTTACCTGAAATATATCGCGTATGAGTAATAAAAACCACTCCTTCGTCAATCCACCCATGTCCAAACCAGGTTCCCCGACAAAAGAAACTCGTAACTTTTTCTTCAAATCTTTTTGTTTCGACGCAATCTGAGGATCAAAGAGAAAGAACGAGCAAGGCAGATAAAAGTCAAGGTCTGTTGATGCACTTTGGAAATTGCATTAAATGATCTCAAGATTGAACGTTGTTGGAATAAAGGAGCGTGTGCTGATATCGACATACTCCAGAAATTACTGCTGAGACAGAAGTTAATTTTAGACTCACTTCTTTGAGGGAGTCAGGAACCAAGTAGTTTCTCCGTACATTTATATTAAGAAAAAATATATCGATTTGTGGGGTTTGATGGCGAGCAACTTTTGCGACGAGGGACCTCCTGGCAACCAATATCATCTGATGTTCTGCATCCTGACAACCAACACACACACACACACACACACACACCATATAACACATTGACAGGAACAAATTTAATCAACCTTTCGAAAAGGATTTTGGAAGGAGATTTCCCCCTTGAATTGAAACTCTACCTTAGTAAGTATAATGCGTTTCGCGACAATACTCAGCATAAAGGGATATTGACAATACGAGAATTGACCAGGTCTCTCCGGACTCTGCCACCTCCAGTACTCCTGCATTAAGTCAACATGGTCCAGTGCACTGTTATAAAACTCCGAGTAATGAAGCAAAGCCGGCTGACACCCATTGTTAGCCGCATCTACGTTATAAAATACACCACACGAATATTAGCACGCCCAGGCTCTCCAAATCCTCCTCAGGTCAAAAGTAAATGTCACAGCACAGTCAAACTGTCCTTAATATTGTTTAACATCTCTCTCGCATATAAATGACGTGTAGATTTTTCTCGTCTACTCACACCCGACAAATTCACACGTCAAAGATATCCGCAATATATAAACACATACACACACACACAAACACTTGTGATGCCGAGACTTCTCTGTCTGCGTTTGTAAATGTAGTTTATAGGCTTATTATGTATGCGAAGAAAGTGAGTACGTTGCCACAAAAGTACCACTTTCACTTATATCTATCTGTCTCTGTGTACCTTTCATTGTATTTTGTGGATATGTGTGTGTGTGTGTGTGTGTATGCGTTGGTGTGATTCATTCATTGAACGAGGAGAGACAGTAGACGGAATAAAGCTGCTGCGGGTGGAATGAGAAGGAATGGATTCATAGAAGGTGGGTTACAAAGAATATATAGCCAATCTAAGTCAAAGTAAAGAGTTGAAAAGGGGCAATGAAAAGTAATACAGCAACTTTCACAACTCATTTCTCATCGGGGAGATTGAGAACTCGTTGCCTGCAACTGACTGACTCGTTTGACTGGGTGTAGGTTTATTGAGAGATGTGCGAGTATAAAGGGATGGTGAGTGTAGCTGGAAGTGAAATGGCCAGGGAAAGTTCCCTAATAGGTTTTCACCAACTTCGTTGTGTGTCAGGCCCTATTCGATGGAACGTAACTTCTTTCCTCTCTCTCACTTCACTATTTCTTACGCAACTTCTCTGATTACTCTGTATTATGACAAGGCGTAGATTTATATCGCAGTTTATGAACCATACTACTAATGCTAATTTGGAGTAATTAATTGGCTCATTATTTTGTGCGTGTGAATTGTATACCCTCATTGGGAAAACTTGGAACATTCTTTACACAACTTTACTCATGAAAATACATGAAAGTTTGTGTGGGGCGTTTCATCGTATTGTTACTTGTTGGCATCAACTATCAAAATCAACACTCTTTAATGTTTGTGTGCAAAATATATGTTGGTGAGAGGATGTTTTGAGGGTAAATACTTTCTGCGGGTAAATACAGTCAGGATGAAGTTTGCACTTTGTGTTGTAGGTTGTCTAGTCGTTCGGAAATCATAAAACGTGTAATTAAACTTGTGGGTTGTCTTACTTATCAAGGCGAGTACTCTGGCAGCAGCAGGAATCCACCATTTAGATTTGGAAAGTGGAGGTAAGCTACGATCCGCTGGGGGAAACTGCCTTATCGTGACAAACTGTGTCAGCTGTCTTACAAGCATTCGAAGACGACTAACTTCCAACCTATGAAAATACGGGCAGCAGCAACTGGTTAGTAGACGTGTGGGTGACACTGGAGACAAATTGATTTGGGTAGCTTATCTAAGCGACAAGATTAGTGGGACTTACATTCTGAACCAGTGAACAAGCATTTGATGATCAGTGTTGGGAAGTGAAGTGACATGACGCAAGACATGAGCCAAAACGGTGTACGAAGATTGTGCAGCAAAAATAGGGTTTTGTAGAATTATGAATAAAGCTCGAACTTTATCCTTAGCGTATAATCTGAAATAGGAGAGAGATAAGAATTAAATATTCTTCTGTGAGTTGACATCTTCCATATTGGCAATTACAGTTGCACAGAATGGAACAGACGTACGTGAGTGTGTGTCTGAATTTAATAATCAATAATGTGTCACTTTACTTTCATGCTCAAGGCCGTGCATTAAACATGTGCAATATATTACTCAGACTATACATGATGTGGTGTTGAGAGAGAGAGATTCGCCTGCAAGTTGGAGACAAACGCAATTTTGAAAAAGTAAGAGTAAAGTGCTATTAGACTTCTGAGGCGGATCTTCTGAAGACTTTGAAGATAGGAGGAGAGTAAGGAAGGCTGGGAAGGATTGAGGTGACAACAGGTGACTTAAGAAGATATCAGTTGGGCCATACGTTTTGGAGCATTTGCGATAAATGCAGATGAATTGAAATCGAAACAATTGGTTTGTATGTGGAAATGAGTTAAAGCGCACTTCTGGATGATTCAATACGAATAAGTAATTGAATGAAAGGATCATTCGTTTTGGATGAAAATGTTGGAAAGCCAGGAAAAATTGGTTTGATGCATGAAGGAAAGTAGCGAAATGTAAACTAGTCCCATGTTCGTGAAATGGAAATGTAAACGAGCATCGATCGAGTCTGAGGACACAAAAGAAATCAGAGATTGAAGTGCCTTTTTCTCTTTACAGGGCTTCCTCCACCGGGTTCTCCCATAGAAATATTGTCCGTGTATTCAGAAAGGATGGAGATGAAGGTGAGAATATCTCACAGCCCCATCTCCTTTTTCTTCGACGGCCTCTTCAAAAACGAAAAATTTCACTTTTGCTTCTTCTGGAGGAACTTTATTTTAATCCCAATGTGATAGACAAAGCCTTTAATTCTATGAACCTTTCTGTGTTTGCCCATTGATCAGAGGAGAAGAAGAAGAAGGAGAGACGAAGAGAGGCTTGTTCACTCTCAGAAAGAAACTATCTCACCTCACCCAAACTCTCATTCCTTTGCCTTCATTTCACAATCTCAATGACGTACGACACATCCGCATTCAACATTTTATACCCTCCCTCAGTTTCCTTCTGCTCTTTCCGAAGACAGAATTATTTCTTCAGATCACGAATCTCGAACTATCCAATTTGCCAGGGTGCAATCAATACACAATGATGACCTCAGATGTTCGTCTTCCCCAGACATCTAATCCTCGTAGAGAATAACTTGATCCCAATAAGTCTTTGCTTTAATGAGTATACCCACAGCATATACCCGTGCCCTCACATCTCCTCACTCGCCACGCAATGCGTCATACAGCGTCCTCGATCGACATGTAGACCAGTTTATGTTTGATTTCTCTTTAATTGCAATTTACTTTAATTACTTCCTCCATTCATTGGCATTCTGTGTGGAGGAGTCTCTTGTGGCTAACTCATTTCGAAATCGACCTCGCTCTCCCCCACTCATCTTCATTGTACACTCGCTTAAAAGTTTCCAATATTAACAGATATATAGAGATAATGTGCATTTAGCTGAGAGGGAAATGTCGAGTTTATTTCTAGTGTCAGTTTCAGATTGATTCTGACAGAAGTCTTCATGCAAGAAAGGATTCGACTTATGAGGGGAAGCACGACCATCAGGTTTTGCATGTGAGATGAGACGACAACAAAGAAAAACGCTTACTTTTGTTTTTCATCCAGAAGAGCATTCACAATGGATTTCAGTACAGTTTTATGGACCAAGGACGGCTGGAACAGAAACAAGAATTAATCACTTCTACTCCCATTTGAGAGGGAAGCGTGGGACAAATCATGCGAAAGGAATATCATACAGAATTTCGAAGAGCATCGTTTACAGAGTATACGAATTCCATGTTAAGCTCCGGCTCTTCTAAAAAGTTCATATCCCTTGATGACTCGTAGTAAGATTCGATGGGGAGTGTTTGCTGTGAATATTTTTTGCATTTTAAGTTAATCACCAAGATCTACGGTGTGTCGCAGTGTGTGTGTGTGTGTGTGTGTGTGTAGCCACAGTAGACAGAGACAGAGACAGTGAACAGTGTGTGTGCGCATACTGCATAATTGATTCTTGTGTTAAAAAGGTTTACATTCTGAATTTCAATTCTACGGATGTCACCCACCAGCTTCTCTCTTCGCTCTACACACTTCCCGAACATGCAAATTGTTAACAGCAGAATTCTACCTGTTGTAGGCTTAAACTGTCACTTTTTGTCCTCTTGCAGTGTTAGCACACACACACACACACACGCTTTCACTTTGTCACACTCATCCCATACATATAAACTCGAACTTTCCCTTACCTTAAATGTACCACATATATTTGCATAAGACTCGTACGTCCGAGAGTAGAAGAGCATCAAATTGTTATAATTTCCCGTTTGCGTTGCTTGAGTCACGCCTTGCCTGCAAAATGCCAAATGCAAAATGTGGAGTGTAAGTGAAATCGCTGAAATGAGTGAGTGCCGAAACTCTGGTGCATATAGTGGGCGAAGTCAATAATAGCTGCGTGTTCACACAAAAACAATCTAAAAATCTGACTATCTTTTATGCCCTTTCATTACTCACAATTCCGATTCCTCTTTGACTCTTACAAATGTCCTACTTTGTCTTTCTAATTAGCCAGATGAAATACCTTCTGTGACAAAGTAAAAATGGATGAATTTACACAATGTAACGAATAATACGCTACTTTACTAGTTTAATACGTGTAGACTTGATAAGTCAATAATATAAAGTCTTTAGCATACGAGAATAATGAGTGAGTGAAGCTAGACTCATGATAAACAGTCGTTAAATTTAAGGTTGCAGGAATTATACTAGAGAGAAAGTATCTTCTCTGTAATTGAGTGCAGGGAATTATGAGTTGAGCTCAACTTACAGAAATTCCTCTCGATTCGTTTGGGCTGTTGGATACGCTGGTTGCAAAGCGAGAGTTGTATCATTCATGCCAGATCCAAAGCGAAGAATCGTCCCCTCTTCCCCAGGGCTTCCTTCGAATCTTATTTCCTGGTCCTACAAAGGAATTAATCAAGTGAATTATGCATATCTCTCATCAGGTTTGTTCGGGAGATAACTAACTTTATAAGACTAATTGGAGGAGTAGACTAAAGACATCCAACCAATGATAAGCTACTCTAAAATTCTAGTGAATTACTTGAAATAATACGAAATAACTTTAAAGTCATTGCTGAAGAAATACGAAACATATGCAGACTATCGACTTTAAGGAAATATTAGTCTTTGAACTTGAAGGTTATTATATACGCAACAATTTCCTTTAAAGTTTACGTTTAATTGAATATCGAATCCAAATTAGGTAGAAATTTGAGCAACCTTAAATTTTGCAGGGTTCTAAATTCTACAGTCCCTAGACTAAAAATCGAAATTGAATACTAAATGATGGTGAAATTTAGGAGCTGCTAAAGAAGGATTGCTGAAAGGGTCGGATTGCACATTTAAGTTTATTGACGAGTAAGGCATCCCGGCTTACTTTGGTGATGGGAGGTAATGATGTGCAAGATGTGGTTGACCCCGGACGAATCATGATTCCATGAACATCTGGCACACCAACACTCACCCCACCCAACCGTCCAACCATTAAACTGCCAATATTGCCACTACCATCCTACAAAAAGCCACAAACATCAACAATAATTTGAATTACTTTTTGCGAAATATCAAGAAAGAATTCACGGAGAAGGAAAGACGTGTTTTAGACACAAATGAAAGTTTGGAAAGGACTCGAGCAAAGCTTAGCTTCTACATTTTAGGCATGGATACACAGACAGAGAGGAAACACATACACATCCACCAATAATACAACGATGCAATAATAAATGGCTATGTGAAAGATGTATAGGAGGAAATGGGAGTAGGCGAATGATGAATTAGAAAGACATTGAAGAAAGCAAGTTGGATTGTGAAATGGCCTTTGAAGGATGAGATGCTGGGAGCATTAAACAGGAACTTATGGTGGGAGTAGCTGGAGCAGAAGCTCTTTGGATATTACACTATCGTTTGCATGTTCATTCAACTAAAAGGAAGATTTTGATGGGACCGGAAAGAAAAACTTTCTCAAGCAAGGTCAGCCCACGGGACATCCATAAATCAGCTGATAACCTGTCTATTATCTTTCCCCAAGCCACTTCACATTGCGGTTACACGGCCACGGTTATCGCGGCCACCTTTCCAACTCAAATATTTAGGGCTGTGGTGGGTGCTTTATGGATGACCCCAGGGTATCCATTGATCGATGAATATTATAACAAGCATTGCAGAAACAACGATAAACAGCATTACACTTCATTTTGTGGGGTCTAGACATCTTGAGAAAGAAAGCATTTTTTCATATCTTGTGCACTCAGGGACTGATCGTATTAAACTGTGGACTAAAAGCTAAGCTCAGTGTCATTACGACGACCTAAAGTTGTAGCGACGGCCTACATTTAAGATGAAAGTGCGCGTCCCATTTTTGAGAGAATGTGTCGGTGGTTTACGATGTGCCTGTCAGAAATGATGCTACTTTGGGAAAGCAATTAATGAACTTACGACAATAGGTAGACGTAAGTGCCTCATAGGATCATTGGAACTAGAAGGAATCGCTCTAATCTGAGACTCCTGGTGAGTGTAAGTTGCCCCACAATAAGGACACACTAGTCGTCGACGACCTTCCACACTTTTGCTAAGTGTTACTGTTACATGACAAGAAGGACACGTTACGCTTTCACTTGTGGACGTATTTGTAACTGGACCAAGTCTACTTGGGCCATCTCGATGACCATGGGTGACTCCAGGGTGAATTGTATCATCTCCATGCATAGAGTCCGTCATAACAAGAGCAGGTCTCTGGGAAACCAAATAAATGCTTGAACAACCGTTGGAGTCGCTTCGAGGAAGATCTCCTTTGACGTGGCCAGCCCTACTGTCATACTAATTACTTACGAGGACAATGAGACGTGGAAGGGGAGGAAATATGAGTTCCCAGTTCCAAGACGATGGATCCATCTCCCTTGATTAGGTGTGAGACACACCACCACCGATACCGATGGATGACAATGATAGCCTCCGCGTCAATTCCGAAACTGAACCACTGGCACACTTATCCATAGGCAAAGTAGGAGAAGGAAGTGGCGCTTGTGATGAGTTCACAGATTTATTACGGCAGCCGTGCGTTTGCCACCAAATATTCCAGAGTGAAAGCAGCAGCAGCAGTCGAGAGGGTTCAGTCATTAGTGTGTGTGTCTCTCTCTACTACGCTTACTTCTCCGATGATGACGCTACATTGACGAGCAGTAGCTTCATCGCATAAGCTTGTTGACCATGGACTCCGTTGTGTTGTCTTGTTGGCTGCCTAGCCAACAAGCTCAAAGGGAAAATACCTTTCCCACACCAAATTCAATGAAGAAGGACGGCAAGCACGTTAGGAAAATAACTTGAGTGGTTTACTTCATCTGACTGATGGCATTTGGACACATAAAGTAGCAGTTTAGGTCCTTCCATTAAGCTGTGTGAGGAACAACGGCACACCATTTTACACAGCAGAGATACAAACACACATTTCCTTCTCCTTTGGCACTTCAGTCGAAACCCACTTTCCTTCACCCATATTCTCCCCCGTGAAAGTTACATGAGACTCCACAAACCAACTTGACATTGTAGCATCTATTATCTCTGTGTGAATACTTAAATTAAGTGTTAGAATCCTCTACTGCCTAAAGCAACTCATCCACTTCCAGGAAAAGGTCATTTCATAGACCGTATACACCCACAATGGGCCTTTCACCTATTCAAGATGTGCAGTTCATCTCATTATTACGCGAATAAAAGATGATACGCACAATTCTTGTAGCGTCAGAAATATATTCACGTTACGCTTTATTATAGAGACTACAACCCTGACATATATTAAAACTTTGTAGATAGAAATAATTTAATGGGGGAATATGGACAAACGACGGAATACAAAGCATGTGTGGTATACTTTGTCAACACAGTAATTAGTAAAGTTTGGTGGTAATTGATTTCATCATACAAGGTTCTATTTATTCTCCTAGCTGTTAGAATAGTTGTCCTACTGTGAAACTACTACAGGTATCAAATTTAGCACACTCATGTTCCGAAAGGTATTTTGGTATGCACTCAATTCCAATCGATAGTGTGGTATTGAATCCCTACTTCCTATCTGGAACACGAACAAAAAGTATATCGATGTTTGTAGTGCAAGCTAAGGAGGTTTTATTATCAGCCAACTGTTACGACGAAACCTGTCGAATTCCCGTAACTCGCATCTTACTTTTTCTTGTCAATAATTCAGCGTTAATTCTTCCTGTTTTATTATAAACGTCTACGCTAGATAAGTCTCTCCCAATTCTACGTGCGAAATTTATTTCTGGAAATCGATTTATGGGTATAGTTGCATTTCATATTCTATTTATTCTCAAGAATAGTTGTCAGCAGTTGACTGTGAACTACCCTGGTTTGCACGTGTGTCAATACAAGTACGAAAAGCAACATGAAAGTAATACGCATTTTGTGTCCATTGAGAATTATTCTATTTTCATTATTTTGTAAATGTCCAGATTTTTAGAGATAAATTGATTTTTTTACAAATTACTTAATGCCACTGCTTCTTTCTATCGTGCAAAGAAAAAAGGCACATTCGTCATGTGGCTCAAGAACTGTCTGCGTATGAATCAATATAATGTTAAAAAATAGCTGGAACTATTTTTTAATTTTTGAAATTCTGTAAGAAAGAAGAGTTCTTTGTGTTCTAGTATTTACAACAATAGAAATCTGTATGCATACAGAAGATTTCAAATTCAACTTCAATTGGAAATATAATCAAGAATTTGATTTGCTTGTTGGAGAATTTGTTTGTCGTCTTCTTACTTCCGCACCCTGAGTTTGTTATTCCCTAATTGGCAATCTTCCTTGAAGGAAATTTGCATGTTATTTTCAATCGCAAAACATTGATCGGAACAATCGCACAAAACACAACCGTACACATGCACACACGTGCATTAACATTAAGTGAAAGAATTCTGCAAAGAACAACGACGGCATGAATTCCTCTGTAATATTTATCGGTTTAATTCCATGTTTACTCGACCACATGCAAGTCGTATACAACAGAGAATGTATTTTCTGCGTGCATCGGGACGAATCGAAAACAATAAAGCTTAGCTAAACAGTTTTTAAACTGCGAAACACTCAAAAAAGAATGAATCTGTATGCAACGATTAAAACCATTCTTACGAAATTCAATGTGACTCTGTGACTACGAAATTATATCCTAAAGTATTTGTGAATCCCTGCATAATTCGTCTTACCAGAATTTTCCCTGAAATCCGCACAATTCATCAAGAAATGTCAGCTATTGAATTCTACTTTGCGTTGTTGCATTCACAATTGAATATCCACAATCCACATTATTCACACCGTCCCAGACATATCCATGCTACTTCGCCTCACGAAGATTCACAAGTCTTACTTAACACGAGAGGAGTTGGACAATTCAGATTCACAGCCAAACGCAAACGTGTAAAATCCCAATTCCCTATCTCTCAATCCCAAGATTCCCAAATCTCAAAGATCCACGAGGCAAAAATATAGTAGAACATCTGCCGAGACATCTTTGGAGTTGAAACACGAGCGAACTTTCCCCTCAACTTTCTCGAGTTCCGAGTGAAAAGCTTCGTGAAATGCAGATGGACTCGATGTAAGGCATCCAACATGCTCACCACTCACCACAACTGACAGAGTGGGATTGGATTATGAGTCCATATGATCTCTCCCACACATGACGGAGGTCTTCAGGATTACGAGAGGAAGCCACAACCCACATCACTGGAGATCTCCAGTGTGCAATGAGATAAAAGAGCGTTGAACTCCCCTGAATAACATTGACGGACTCAACATCAATGACGGATAATTACACAACCTACAATAATTATTGTACTGCTCACGGTAGAGCGTAGGTGACTTTTGTAGCCACAAGAAAAGTCTTCTGGAACAGCCAGGAAAGTATTAGAACAGCTCACTCGTCTCATTTCCCTGGAGAACTCTGCTTCCTGCATACATGTCACACACACACTCCTACTGGAGGAAGCTCTTAAGATCATTTCCTAATAATAATGTATGTTGTTGTCAACCTCCTCCTCTTCCTCCTTTGTCGGTAGAGGGATATTCTTTCTACAAAGAACTATAACAACATCTCCAACCTTTCTGGAAAACTGCATCTGGTTGGGTAAGGTCAGATGAGAGAGAAGGAATCACCCTACATGACATTAAATAATCGTGGC
The DNA here is from genome assembly GCA_034696625.1 of Isotomurus palustris. Lineage (NCBI taxonomy): Eukaryota > Metazoa > Arthropoda > Collembola > Entomobryomorpha > Isotomidae > Isotomurus > Isotomurus palustris. Next base: position 127,837 of record JAQGAD010000025.1, on the reverse strand, counting down.
TGTCTCGCAAGAGAAAGACATGCAAGAGTTGAATTTAGGAAGAACAGGTGAAAGTTAACTTTGTTCAATCGAAATTCTGCACAAGATCCATGAAAGTCTATATAATACTAATACTGTTAGAGATGGTTGACACTGACGACGTAATTTAGCATGCAGACGAAGTAAACTCCATTTATTTGGCGACTATCTTTGTGTAAAGGAAAGGTGAAAACACTTGGAGGCCTCCGCGATTATGTCTGGAAGCGTTGTGTGTGATGGATATATCCTTATGATTCCGATAAACGGTGTGGGATAGGGTGAAAGTCATATTTCCGTAATTCTATAACATTTCTAAAGAATTTAGTTGGAGGGAAGAAGAGGAAAGCGTCGGCGCATTTGGAACTACAAAGTGTGACAACTTTCACCTTTTACGTCTCATTCAGTTCTACTCTTACTTTCACAAATGCGAGATTCCACTTTCCTTCCTGGCGTGTGTTTGTCTTCTTCCAGTCTCTCACTGTGTGTCCGACGATAAGCTCTCGCGGATTCAACCAGAACATTCATCGGTCTTTTCATTAAACCAACTTATTCACCTGCATTTTAATTCAAATCATTCAAAACGGAGGGAATTACTCGAAGAAGGATGTCTGACAGCGGGGACTCCAACAAGTTGAGTCCTACCTGTCCGGAAAAGGTACGTTTTTCACATTTTTCCACACATCTCTAGCGATTTACCAAGTCATGCAAATAAGAAAGCAACAGAGAATCATTACTGGCTCATTATTTTTATCGTACTCTTTGACTCTGATGCTACACAATTATTATTACTCTATAGAAAGTTTTGTAAAGACTCTCCTTGTAACTAGATAACTTAGAGAAACATGAGCTCATAGTGTACACAAACTTTCACTCATCTTTCCACGAAGACTTGATCATCTTCGCAGTTGCATGCATATCTTGTCTATAGCTCAGAAAGTTGGGAAGAAGGCGTGCAAATGAGATTGAAATGACGCACTATACGCGAATGTTTGTTTGATTGCTCGTATACTTCACTCGAACACAGGAGAAGGATTTCAAAAGAGATGGATATACACTAAAATATCTTTTCTGCGCTGTTGGGTTGTCTCATTGGCATTGGGTTTTTGGGTTGTGTGCTGTACTCCGCATTATTATCCTCAGAAGGAAGCCTTAGATTGAAAGCTTCTAACTTCTATTTTATATATTTATATCCGTTCTCCCCGTCCCTCCCGAAATCATCCACCACCACAACCAGACAAATACAACGCACTCGTCCTTACTCGTTCACTTTCTTCACTTTCACTTTCTCCATGGGAATCGCCGTATTCTTGCGTACATCCTTTCCATTCTTCACCCTATACAACGATGACTTACACATTCATACATACATACATACATACATGTACTCTTTCCTTATATGCGTCGTACACTTTTATTTCTTTCATATCAGTACTTGCAGTCTGTTGTTTTGTTTTCAAATGTGTGTGTGGTGTGTGTGTGTGTGTGTGTGCATGCGAACTAAAATTATATGTATCACCCTATGAACTTTCTCACAGCCACCACCACTGACGTTTCTTCATTCATTTTAGATTCGGCAGATATTTCGCGAAGTGGACGATCTTTATCGAAAAAATATTTTCTTTCCTCGTATCCTCATTCACCATTTGCTCATTCTTCTGGTAGACTACTCTCGAACAATGTTCTTTCTCTCTTTTGTACTTCGTGTTGTTCAAACATTCCTCTTTTAGACAAACTAGGCTTGTTTAAATGTATACATGCTTCCTGCTTCTGTATTTGGACAATGAAGTATATGAAGTTGTTCTAACAAACTTATGTACTGATTATATATCTAGTTGTTCTATTTGTACAGCGCTATTCAAAGATGTGGGATGTTTTCAACGGCTAATTTTTGGTCTTTCATGTTGAATTATTTATTCACTGTGTTTGCTCCTAGGAAAGTAGTTCTACGGTATGTGTGTTTGGATTTTGGATGTGCTGCTTAATTAGCAGCATAATAATATTGTTAGCATTTGGCATACGCTAATAAACTGTTTAATTCCAAGTATGACTATTGTAGCCCTGCGAGTTAGTGAAAAAGGGTTACGACATCGTATGCATAGATCGGAGTAGAATATCATTATTATATTGCTTAGCTTAGTTTATGCAATGTTATTACTGTCAATCGTATCCGACTAGTTAGCTGTGGATGTTGCACAATGGGAATGGATGGTGAAAGCAAGAAGTATATTATTCAGTACAAATTGCAACACAGAGAAAGCTAATGAAACTTCAAACGAAATGAACAAGAGAGAATGAACCTTCATTAGACAACACAGAAAATAGTTTTGGTCTTTTATGGGGGTTCATGGATATTGCGCATAAACTTCACTAATTCTAATTTACACAAGATCGCGGAGGAACAAATATACCGGTAGTTAGAAACTGCAATACGCGCCTAGTGTAGTAGGAGTAAGTCGTGAGTTCCAGCGTAAGAAGAATTTGGGAAATACGGAGCTTTAAAAGTTCAGGAAACCGAGAGAGAAAAGCTAAATGAGGTTTTGTACGGTGGAAATGAGTATGGAACGGTCATTTACACAATTACTCTGTGTGTAGACTTAGCTGAGGAGCTTATGATCCGAGACACGACTTCTCGAAGCATAAAACACACATATACATGACGTGATGTGACCGAGGAAGCTAAACTTTTTACATTCTCGGGTATTTGAGGACATACCTAAGTACAACAGACTAAAATCCTCTCATGAAACTTTCGTCGGATTGAGTTATGGATTATGTCAGACGGAGCTCTCTAAATGTTTATTTTCGTTAGCTTCGTCTTCGTTACGTAAACAAAGACTACCTATGTACACTCTGGTCAGTATGTGTGACAAATGTTTACTTCGAATTGACTCGGTGGTATCGAATTTTAAAATCTCAATTTGTCGCGACAGTGTCCTGTGTCCTGGCTAATCTCTAATTTTACTGAGCTCTGCTATTTCACTGGTTTATGACTTTTCAGTGACTGAGAAAAAGAATTATCTAGGCCACGGATATCGCTTCTATTTTCAAATTCCTTAATGAGTTCGTGACTAAAGTCCTGAAATCGTTGGTGCGTTAAGTGTTATTGTCTGGTTTCTGGTCATTGATGGTAAATATGTGGACACATTAGATAGAGATCACATGACATTTTACTTTCCACATAACTCTGTGTGACTAGCTTCGTTAATTGTGTTGTTGAAAATTGAACTTTCTGAATCTGAAAGCTATAAAATCGTTTGTGAAGGGAGCAATTATTTTTAAGACCGTGTCAAAAGGAGCAATTTGAATAAGCTTTTTTATAAGAAGGAAAACACTTTCGGTTCAGAGGTTCAGACTTGAGATTAGTGTTTTTATCTCACGACTTGACAGGCGGCATCCCATTATAATGGATAAGAGGGTGCAAGACTCACAAGAATGAGAGTAGAAGTTCATAAACAGTGTCTTAGTTAGTGCTTCGAAGTAAACTAATCTGCTAGCAATTGACGCATTAAGATTTGGCAAATAGTGTATCCCACGTTTGCAATGTAAACTATAGTTCATTTACTGAATATTTAATGGCAAGCTATTATATTCGTGGGCTTGTCAGGCGCATATTATGCATAATTAGATCAACGAAACTGAGCAACACATTCTGTGGAGATTACGCGAAAAGCGATAACACTTATTTTTCACATGTTGAACTTGTCATTAACATAAGGATAGATGGGTAGATCGGTAGATGAGAACTACGCTTATTCATAGAGATATTTGATTCTTCTTTAGCGGCTTGAACTGGTTGGGTTTCACTGGAAGCATGAATTTAAGTCAATTCATTTATTGTAAGCTGATTTATCTTGAATGTCAGACCCTTCATCATCAGATTTATCGTCTCCTTCAAGTCAAAATATGAACCCAATGATATTGAAAGAGTCCAATGCAATTATGCAGCGTGATTCTTGACATTGTTGATTACTCTTTCGAAACTTTCTTGCGAACTCATTGCAGTTTTACATCAACAGTGTAATAAACGGACAAATATAAACTTCGTCATGCGACCATGCGGTGTGTCGGTGTGTTTGCTTAGTTCGTAGTTTGTGTGTTAGTACTAATTAATCCGATTCCCAAAGCGCATTTTGTAATTGTCAGCAAAAATTGACGTTTTTACAGGCTCACCATCTGGAGTCGTTAATTGACCGGAGAAAATGAATAATTCAGTGTGTAAAAGCTGTGTGCAATAAAATGCTGACATTAGCTAGGGACATAGTTTAACATGTTTTTGAAATCTCCCTAAAGCGTCATTTTAAGTAATGAAGTTCGCATTGACTCGCTTAACTGCTCTTCTTCATGAGCTAACCAAGCGAAGCTTAGCACATTAATAGCTGAGAAACTTATTGAACTTATTTAAGGTGATAGTGATGATGAACAGAACTTGAATTTCTGAGAATCGCGATCACTGGGATCAGAAAAGAATATAATAAATAGTAAAGTAATTGTACAGTAGTAGTGCAGATATTCTTTTGATTTAAAGTTGTGTTAGCAAAATACTACCAACTTTAGTCAATGTTACTTTTAATATGGTAAACAATACCTGCTAATTATTCTGGACAGTAAAAAACAGTAGGGAGGGTATAATTGAATGCTTGGGCACATTGGCACTTGGCATAATTATAATATCACCCTTTATGTTTTTGCGTGAGCTCAGTTGGAGTTCGAGTGTTTGCATTGATACAGAATTTAAGTTCAGGTCAACGTTCCGGTTATTTTAATGGTGTGCCACTGACAATTTATTCTTCCCAAATTAAGCTCACTCCTCCTTGCTAGTCATCACAGTAAAAAATGTCCGTTCTTTCAGAAGCTCCGAGTGTTGTTTCTTCACATTATACGCTGTCATTTAATCTATGAAAAGGTAAAATTATATCGATTTCCCACCAACTACTCTTTACTGATATCTACAAGAAACAAAATTATTATGGTTTATAATACCACTAAAACCCGGAAATATGCGTAATAACAAAAGTAGACTGGCAAATCAAATACCTACGAGCTACAAAACAGTCCAGTAACTTGGAAGAACAAATATTTCTACTGCTTTTATTCCGCAGTCTGTCAACAAGTACGTGCAATTAGTTTCACCATTTTATTTGTACAAGAAACATTTCTGCAATATGCAACTGCCTAATTCGTCCTGCTCGAACACCTTATACTTTACTATCCATTCTTTTATCTACATCGCTGAAAGTATGAACCAATCTCGGATGCAGTAAAGTAGTTTTGTGTGTTTTACCAAGAACCAATGTTTAATGTTCCATTTCTGGATACGATGTCAAATCAAAACGAAGTAAAGATTATGATATAAATCACGAAGTGAATAAATGCATTTTGAAGCATACTAAAAATAGATCTTTCAATTCCGGAAAATGCAATCGAAAAGCAATTTTAACCCCTAAAAAGGCTTCATTTTTAATAAACCCTGGAACAGTCCTTCCTAGTCGACGCGATCGATGTGTAGGAATCTAGATTTGCAGTGTAATTACTGTCAGTCACTGTCTCATACGAACTCGATACTCAGCTTAATGTCTTTCTTCCATTAAGCCTGACTGTGCTACACTCCCGTTTATTTACCGTAACAATGGAGCAGTTATGGGGTAATGTTTTATTTGAGTAGGTATCAATTTCAACGTGTGCTATGTGTAGAGGAAGTTAGCTTCATCGTCTACTCATTGATAGGAAAATGGGGTGATTAGAAGTCTGGCAAGTAGTTAATAGGGAGGTTAACAAGGGAAATCGATAATCCTGGAGGATTACAGGTGAGGCGCTGTATGAAATAGATACATCCCGTGTGTAGCAAAAATAAGTGGATTCGTCGGTCTTGTAATATGACACGAAGAAGAAGCCTTGCAGCTAATAGAATGAGAAAGCTATAGCAGTAGTAGAGATGATAGAAGGGAGGTGCGGTTCGTCGGTATCAGTGTCCGTCGAAACAGAAAGTTATCTCATCTATAGCAGACGAGTATATATTTTTTACCTGCATTAATGGATTGAAACAGGTCCTTGAACTGCTAAACGAGATGGTGCAAACTTAAGGAGAAATGTTAACAGCCGGAGACTGCGAACCGTTGTGGACTTGCTTCCACTTGAATCATCTCTATATTTATTGTGTACTTGTGTGCAAGTCTTGTGACTATGAGTTATCATCTGTAAGCCTGAGCGTTAACTTCATTATGCCAGAGAACCCCAACCACCCAAAGGATTGAAAGGATGCATAAGAAATTACAAAACAATGTCTTCTGAGCCTTCGGCAACTTGAAGACGAGACTTGCTGCATCAACTCTTCTCTCTCTGTCCCATGCCTGTATATAATTCCCCCAGAGTGGATGATCACTGGTGATGTTGGTCCGAGTGAAATTGCCTATGCAACAGCAACAGCATCATTCGTTTCATCACACATGAATAATCACATAACAATGGTAGATACATACAAGTCCTGACTACTGATGACTGCAGATATGATAAGTCTGCGTGCATATAGATAGATAGATATATACGAGTGAGACGGAGGTTTGGTGAAAAAGCTCACATAAAATGAGAGGCATGAATCCACTGGGAATATTGTAAGCTGAATCTTAGTTAAAGTAGCTTTAGACTGGCTGAGACTCGATTGCACGGAATATTATCGTCGTCATTATATACATGTACTATGTATGTAGGTAGTGCTGTCTGCCTCTCTTTGATTCTTACTGAAATATATAAAGCACGTAAGACTTTGCACTGCAGATGAGGGATCGAGGTTTGGTTTAACTTCCCTAGCGAGTTGATGGAGCTATGGAACATGGTAGGCCGGATGAGTATTGAAAATGGAGATGGTGGTGGTAGGCTTAGTGTTAATAATATTACGTACATCCATGTTAGGATCTTATCATTAGCTGGAGAGTTAAGGAAAGAGAAGTAGTACACAAGTGAATATGTGTGTGTGTGTGTGTGTATGTTTATCTGGCCGGAGAATGTAAAAATCTGGAAGGGTGGATGGATGTCTATGCATAAATGAGGGAAGAGTATTACTATAGACAACTATTTAGTACCAGTTCACTCTCCGTTCTACATCTCTTAACGCTCTCGCACTCACACTAAAGGGTTAAACTTATACACTCTAGGTACGAACTTATACTACCATATCTAATTTTTTTAACCCACAAGTTACTTCCAAGTTGATTCTCATTTCATTCGCACAGTGATTTTCCATCTCTTGACATCTCACAACTCCAAAAGCACTCACGTAAGAACTCTCGTTTTAATTAAGTGAAGTGTCTAAACCTAAGGGACGATCACCAGTTAGTGAGGATTAGGCATACGCCCTCATCATCTCAGACAAAGGTAAGCGGAAACGCATACACACACACTTTCCTCCGAGAAGCATTTAAGGCTTCTTCTTTTACATATGTTTCACTTCTGCGTTAAGGCAATCGAAATTGAAACTTGTTTGAGGTTTTCCCTTTCCATGTCGATACTAGAAATGTCAGCAGACTGTCAAAGTCAAGTCAAATACTTTGTTGCACAAAGTGAAAAGGCTTTAGGAAGAGATACACATTGCAGATGGAGGTTGTCTCATATGAGGCCCAGATGAATTGGCAAGTTGTATTTATTAATGTAGTGCGGCAGATAAATCTGTTGCTCCCTATAGACTAATATTATAGACGGAGATTTCTTGTGGAAAGTCGAGACATTCATAAAACACACACGGCATTCATAGTTAATTGAATTGTTCACGAGACACTGGACTCTAATGAAGCCGTAGATCGAGTAAACATCTCCGTAGAGAGGAATCATGCGTCCTAAAGCTCCTCAACGCAATTGGTCTAAGGCTTCACATTGTGTTCATGTGTCAAGTAAATTATTATTCATAACCGCTGTAGAGTTATGCTATTACGCGACTAATTGAAGTATTATTGCAGAGGTTAGATTTTCAATGTCACTCCGGTTAATACCACCACCACATAACAACTGCAAACTAATGTGAACTGCACACACAAACAGTGAATGAATAATGAGACGCTACAGGAGCATAAGGCGATTAATATTTAGTGTGTCCATGAGGTGGAATATATTAAGATTCTCATCATTCTTAAAGGTGTTGTTGTTACTTTTACTTTTAGGCGTGTTTTTATTATCTTTAACGGCATATTTTAGCGAATTAATTCGATGTTTCTATTAAAGTTCGGCTCTCTGCGTTTTTTTCACGTGGGAACAACCTACTCTCCATCTCTTGTTCCACAAGTTGCCAGCACATTCTTCGTTCTAAATGTTTGGCAACAATACCAATACAAACACACACGCAAAATTAGAGGTTTCAAGTTCATTGATTAAGCGAAAGTGTAGTTGTAGTAATGTAGTTAGTATAAGGCACGTGTGCTTTTCATGGATATAAATAGCGACATCAGAGTAAATGGAAACGATGGAACAACATGAGTTGCTGGTGCGTCTTCATTGAGTATGCATGGATAGTAAGTAGTATTAGTAGTAGTTGGTGACAGAGTGACACGACATGCAACGTGTACCGAGTAAAGTTTACTTCAGGAATACATGTGTGTAGCATATTTGGAGAAAATAAGATACTAAAAGAAGGCAAAAATAGTAAATGACACGTACTAAAGTAATTAATGATATTATTTGATTACTGTTCATGAACAGTACAGGGCTGATTTACATTACATGTCATTGTTCGTGGGAGTTGCAGAAAAAGAGTCTTCTCTCATTGCACATTGGCTTTAAATAGAATCTGAAAAAGTTTTTGCACAACAATTCGGTAAATAGTTTCGGGGTAATCGTAATATTGCATGGCAGAGATGAAAACTGCGTAGAAGTTAAGTGTCATTGTTCTACGCACGTAATATACGAGCATAATTGCGTCGAAGTTTAATAACTACTAAGCCCTTGACTCTGAGGGTTTATTATTTGTTTATACATTTTCCCATTCACTTTCGGTTCCAGTTGAGATAAGATTGGCAGAACCAGCCGGTAAGGTATTTTTGCAAACAGGGAATTGAGTGCGGTTAATGTGCAATGCTTAGATGTCCTACAATGTCAAATGTACGAGAATAAAGTACACAACTATATAAGTTAGGTTGAAGCTTAGGGGAATTGTTCTCAACTTTTTAACTTCGCAATTCCCGAGACAGATCCAATCCAGCCAGTCTCTCCTGTGCATTCAATGCCAAAAGTAGTTTAGCACGGTTAGGCCGTATATCGAGTTATTTTCAGACATGAACCGTTTTAGTTTTCCATGCGATTTCAAACATTTATAGGCTGGTCCAACTTCCAATAGAGTTCCACCATTCTTATGACGTATGTGGGTGTTGGTGTGTTGTTTTCACCCACTGGTTCAGTTTATCGACATGTCGAAGGTTTTCCAAGAGAGTTCATGAGACAGTTTTCAAGTTTATGGCTCCAGTAAAATATGATGAGGATTTGCCAAATGAAACCCCAAGAACCATTTTTATAGAGTTGGATAGCGTGACTGTGACAAATTTGATACACTTTAACTCTTCAATGCACGTGTTAGTGTTATCAACAGTCAACAATATCAGATTTCACCAATACGCAGATTGATTAAATCCAACGATAAACATCACGAAATGTTACTGTAATAATTAATAAATATACTCTCGTAGAATCATCCAACATCAAAATAATTAAATTACGGCTAAATTGGGAATACAAAATTAAATGGATAATTTATTTTAATTAAGTTGGTTAATGATAAATGGAGCATTATGGGGGTGCTTTACGCACATCAGGTCTATCGCATACACATCAGTATCAGAGATGAATGCTTTACATAATATATGATAATATTTTACGACGGGTCTACCTATTCAGTTGTATTGCTCTATGGGGAGCATTGAAAGTGCTGGAAGAGTATAAAGTATACTGTATATCTATCCGTGATTTATATCGGACACTATTATACATCTATTGTACACTGAACGTTGAATTCTTCGTCGTGAAGTCACAAATCTCATAAAATTTTAATGCCAACCGCATCTCACTCGGGAGTAGGAAATAGTATCCTCTGGAATACTTAGGACTAAGCAAAGTGAACTTTTATACGAAGACATTTGAGGATACATTCACGTCTTCGTAATTTATTAATTCGAATTCCGTGTTAGAAAGACTTGCATGACTTTTCGATTGCCTTACGTACACATGTATTGATGTGAGGGAGTGAATGCTGATAATTGAAGTCCGGAGAAACTAAAATAATAAAGTTGTACAGCAGTTGGTAGCGTCTCGGGGAAATCTAATTTGAGGTAGACGGGAAGAAACTAAATTAAACATGAGACGAGCAAGCACAGATCGAAGAACAAGTCAGGATGCGACCAGGAAGAGGAGTGTCGAATGGGTTCGACGTGGAAGTATGGAAGTCACCAAGCTGGGGCCGGTATGACTGAGCATTCCCTTCGTATCTCACAAACTTTTATCTCCAATCTCCTCTGACTTAACTGACAACAAAAACTTATTAACTTAATTATCCTCATTGACATCAATGTGCTTTTGAAAAAAATCCGATTTCTTCCTCGGCTTGCTTGTCTTATGCTCTCGCGAGAGTTGTTTACCAACACTCGTTCCTACGACCCATCTTATTCACTCCTACGTAAGTATTCTTCGGCCTAGGCGAATTTTTTTGTCTCTCTCTCTCTCTCGCTCTCTATCAAACTGATGCTATTTTATGTATGTACTAACTTTACACTTGATGTCTAAAATTCTATTCTCACCAAACATTATCTCAGATTTCAGAGGCTTTGGGGAGCTAAACAAAAGTATTATAATGGTAGTAGCTAGACTATCCATTTTTATTCTCTCGGTAACATTTCGTTCGTTTATGTGACTGCTAAATGGTTTTCTGTGAAACTGGGAAAGAAACTTTACGCACTTTGATTCATCCTTTATTTCTTATTTCTTAGTCAGAACGAACCTGAGAGACGGGCAGTCTCCATGCAATTTTAAACAAGCTGACTCAAAGTACAAGGTGTGTTTGACGTCAGAGATTTCTCGTTTAAATGACTCGTATTGTTCTGCTTATAAAGGGTCATTATTATTCTCCAATCATGCCTTACTTACTTTTACTTTCCTTTTCATGGATACTTTATTTTATTCCAGCTTCACAGTTCTCTCTCAATAAGTTTCACCTAATTGCTTCACATTGTGTCTTTCACTTGTATAAAACCCACGCAAATAACATTAAGCAGGCTTACCCCTTCCATTCATCAGTAGATTTTCAACCTGTCGACAAAATGGATGTATGTGAGAGTGTTACGCAACTAAACACGGGTGTAAATGTGGTCATTTTATTCTCTGACTCCACGCCTTCTTTCTGAAAAAATCTCGATCTTTGACTACATTTATTAATTGTAACTCTGTAGCTTTTGACTGTAATGATTCCATTTTAATTTGAGCTTAATTCCAATTTACAGAAGCACATTGTGCCCACAGAGCGATGTGGACCACTCAGCGTTTACGTACAGGTAAGGAAATCTATTCCAAAATTTTGAAAAAAGTGGATTTGCTTATTGTGTTGAATTTTCAAGTGACTAAATATGGCAGTCAATGATTGAATTCATTTTATAATTATAATAATATTATGATTTAGTCGTTAGCTCAAGTTTTCACAATTAGCATTATTGTCTGAATAACGAATAAGACATAAATAGTTCGCTTTGTATATTAAATACGCATAGTCACATTATCATCATCCCAATCTACACAATTTTTAAGGTTTATTATTTAAGGTACAAATTTTTTTCCAGACTTCGTAGTTACAAAAAATAAATTCCTATGAACATAAGTATTTTACGAATAAAGTGCGCAAATGGTTTAGTAGTTCTCAATGTTCCTTTTGATTACAGGGAGATCTTTCGCAACAGGAAAAGAGGGCTGTTTTTCTAACTGTTCACGACCTAGGATGCAACCGTAAGCGATCTCTATAAGTCAATTATTCTTGTTTTTGGATTATGCAAGAAATATGCACGTTGGTTTACAGACACTTCGTTCCACGACTTTGTGGAGCATCCTTGCATGACTGAGATCAAGGAAAGGTCTGTTTTCATCCATGTGGATATCCCCGGACAGGAAGACAATGCTGGTGATCTTTCCGATGAGTAAGCTGCAAAATCATTTGTCATGGGAAAGCTTTGCAGTAGAACAGGAAAGCTGACAAAGTGGAGGCTTGCGGCATTTGATTAAATGTCATTTGAAGTGTTTGAGAGTGGCTTTCTCTGTTTACAGTTTCCACTTCCCAACCATGCAAATGATTGGAGAAGACCTTGTTACCGTGCTGGATTTTTTGCATATTAAGTACGTGATCGGATTGGGAGAAGGAGCCGGTGCTAACATTCTGCTGCGCTTTGGAATGGCCCATGCATCCCGATGCCTCGGACTTATCTTGGTGAATGTGACTGCTGGCAAAACTTCCGTCATGGACTACTTCAAAGATAAGGTGTGTCTATATATCCGATCTATCTTGATGAATATTATGCTAACAACGTGTAAAATGTATCTTTTACTTTCAGTTCATGAACTGGAAATTGGGACAAGTTGGTCACAACCCAACTACTGAGCAGTATCTTGTTTTCCACAAATTTGGACATGTAAGTGGGGTTGCACATTATTTCTCAATGGAATGATTGCTCCATTATGAGGAATCTAAAAGTTAAAGTAATTTCCGGAGAAGTTATGTGGAGTGGAAGTGAATTGTGTAATATTTCCTTCATACAGAATTTTTTTGTAGCAGTAGAAATGGCACATTTTTAAGCCTAAGCAGGGCAATTTCATTTCATTACAGTTCTTCAGAAATCAATGTAGCCAATTGTAAAATGAATCCATGCTTAAGTGCCCCAAGCTGAAAGACTTTTGAAGGCAGCAATGGTAACAGATTCGTCGTTTCTGTTGCTCAACATGTTTCCGTGTTAGAACTTTGAGGCTCATAAAGCAATTTGAATTAATAGGAACATTCGTGACGAATTCATTCTCTAAGTGCTTTTCTCATTAATGTACTACCAACTGCCAGTTGAACAGTTTGATGTAAATGCAAATTAAAATAATTTAATTGAATGCGACGAATCAAGAGGCTACATGGAATGATGGAATAAAGCACCCTGAGAATTTAACAGCCTGTGACTAAGAACTAGATAATGCAGTCACTCACTCTGTATAACAACTTCACACAAATTGAAATTGGGTGACACGAGAAGATTTTCCACATGCGATTTCCATTTCCAGAGGAAATCATTTTGCGAGTTTCGAAGAAATTTCTACAAAGTTTAAATCGTTTCTTCTTTTTATGTTTCCCTGTCGCTCGCCCCTTCTTAACGGCAAAAGAAAGTTGAAGAGGTAAAGTACTCATGATTTCCACAAAATTCTTATCTGCTTATACTATTTCTTCACTACAATTTAATGTATGCATGTTTTATCAGTTTCTGCCTTCACTGGGATGCTCTCTAACTCTACTAGTTTTGCATTAAAGTTTCCTATTTAATATAACTAACGTATCAGTAGTACACACCGTCTTTGATTCAGTGTAATTACAAACTTTCTTCATTAAAAGATGCAGTTGTTTTCCTTGTATTGTTGATACTGCACACAGTATTTTGTATTGTTCAAAACTTTCCGTTGAACTTCTCGCGTTCTACTTCGAGTCGTTTCACAAAACTACTTCAAACCATTCTCCTTTATTTCTCAGAACTGTTCTCAATTCTGAATTAAATATTTTAAATGAAATACGAAACTTTTTGGAACTGTAGTTGAGTTGTAGATTGTTTGCAAAGCATCGCAAGGGGTATGGACGGCGTAGCTTTTATCGTGCACCTACACAGGATTCGTGCAGTGCTTAATTAAAGGAAAAGAAATGCTATTTCAGTAGTAATTTCACGGGCTTAAATGTTTTATTGTCATCGTGTGAACCAGAAATAATAGAGGGGCTTAACGAAGTATCAATATTACGAATTTTATTGTTATTTGGGGGTTAGTTTATAGCAAAAGAGCTATATTGCCGTTGATGCGCAATAATGTTAATTGCAATATATGTAGATGAGTGATATTTAACCTGATAACACTCATTGCAGGTGATCATTAACTGGCATGCTAACTGCAAACTGCGATGATGGACATCAGTCAGGCAGAGCTGTGCAATATTGCAATTAGATATTAACCTTTGCAGTCATTTATAATGAGTCATTATTAATGATTGATTGGTAAACATAAAATTTTAGATAGTTCTTCGTATGTATGTAGAGCAACTTGGGGCTTTGGTTATTCATGTTTGTCACATGTCAAAAAGAGACGTAACGTAACTGTCAAATCAGCCTACTCTGGAAGATTATTCCTTACTGAAGGATAACTTACCATTGAGGTACAAAGATGTGAATTTAGTTTACTTTTATGTAACGCACCTTGTCCCTTATTGACACGTTAGAATGAGTGTGATGCAGAATGTGCCATGCCGAATGTGACTAATGTTAGAAACGTTCAAATTTTTAGTAAATTTCTATTGCATTTTAATGGTATAATGCTTCAATGTAAACCCTCGAGTTTCGTGTACTGTAGCAATTGGACAATGATCAAGAAGTGCTGAAGGACCGAGAGAAGACCATCCTTGACTACCAGGCTAAGCTTCGATCAGCTATCAATGCTAAGAATCTGAAGCTCTATGTCACTGCTTTCCTCAAGTAAGTCTCCTCACAATTACGCAATAGATTAAGTCTTAAGAAAGTTTTAATTGACAATCTCGTGGTTACTTTTCTAGTCGGAAGGACATAACTGGAAACCTGGAGAAGCACTTGAAGATTGACACTTTGTTGCTGGCTGGAACGAAGGGATCATACGGATCAACTGTGCAGCAGCTTCACGCAATGATGGACAAGCAGAAGACCCAATTGCTTAAGATCGATGACGTGGGCGATGTTATGAATGAATCGGTGAGGCTCCTTTAGACTTAAAACCTTGTCCAAACTTTGTGGCTGAAGATTATCGTAATTACGACTAATGATTGTGGTTTCATTTAGCCTGAGAAAGTGGCCCAGAGCATTTTGCTGTTCTGCAAGGGACAGGGACTCCTGACTTCAGTAGCGATGCCTGGAGTTGAGCGTCAACGGACTTATTCCGGGGGCGAAGGATCTGAAGGAACTCCTGCTCAATTGCTGCGACAAAGAACCATGAGCATGGAGGAGTATGACAAGCCGAACATTCGAAGACTGTCGATCACAGCCATCCAGCAGAAGGAATAAAGAAGAATGAGTGTCATTTCAACAATCCCCTCCACATGCAATCACTTATCACCTCTTTTTTATTTCATTAGCGGCTTCGCTATCGTAATTTTTCATGGGTGCAAAAACAATCCCGAGATATCAGGTCCTTTAAAACTAAGTCCAACAATCACAACAATGGTCAGCTACGTACAAACTACAAAGTTATAAACACGGAACGAAATTTTTGGCCTTCTGCTGCATGCAAATTGATACACATACACAGCACGTGTTAGTTTTAACCAATAAACAATCAGCAACTGTTTGAACTAAATGTAAAAAAAACTATTTCTATTAGATTGCTACTATTCTTGAATAAATTTTTCACCAATAGTGCAGTGTATAAAAAAGCAAGCGAGGCCTCCAGTAAAATTTTGAGTGACACAAGAGGTGGAAGTGGAGAGGAATGCAGCTTGTTATATTTAGCGTATAAAATATATGGTTAAAAATATAGTTTTAAAATGGTTTCAAATGTTAGTGATTTTAGATACTCTTCTAAAGTGAGTCAGGCCATGGTGCAATTATTCTAAAACAAAGTTTAACTGTAGAGGGATGGGAGTATCCAACATTCTAGAGTTGTGTGCTATATTTTAGAACAAATAAGATTCAGTAGAAGTTGTAGATTCAATTAGATACACACTTGTAATTGTCATATTTAATCATCTTTATCATTATATTCATATACACAATATTATATTGATTAAATGTACGTACTGACTACACCAGTTGAAATGCTGAGATGCAAAATTTGCCTGTATCATTCATCATCTATGTGAAAACAATAAAAATTTAAAAATAGTTTGAGTACTCAACAACATTGCGTGTTGCTTTTTAATTAATCACATTTCCTACGGTTCGCCTTACTTTTAACTCCTTTTGAGAAGCACATGAAAGATTCCATACAAAAATCGCAACTTTTTTCATAGGCTGCCGTGCAGAAGATTTGAGAATGAGAAACCCTTAAAAATTCAGGTTTCTATTCATTTTAATGAAGTTTCTTTCAATCATGCTGTGCAGTGGATTTTTACGAATTAGATATTTACAAAGTGTAGCATCAAACATACGGATGATATATCGGTGGATCGTTCATGTCTAGACGGATACTTAACCATAAGTTCATTGGCTGGTACCCTTTGACCTGGGTCACGGTCCACACTATTTAAAAACCCTTATGTTTAATCTTTTGCGCATGGAGCGGGCGCTTGAGGAGATAGGAAGTGGTTTTTAAGGCCTCCTGTGTTAAGAAGTCGTGGGTTTTTTGTTAATTTGGGTCCTGTGAGAGGTCAAAGGGTACCGACTATGACAGCCCTCCTCATTAACAATTGCTGTTGAGGACTGACTTCTACAACGTACAACAATTCAGGTACTTACAACATCACACTGAACTCGTAAGGTGTGTGTGTATGAGACTTATACAATTGCATGACTTCCTAAATATGAAATGCCTAAGTTCGTCGAAGGAATTATGCGTTGTTGCTTGGCTAGAGAACAGAGAAGACTTTCCCCGACTTCGGATTGAGTCGGAGTTGCAAACTGTACTGTGTACACACATGCGAACCAAATTCAAAAAGTAGGAGATCGGAGATATGAAAAGAATTCGGAAACTTACACCCGGGACACGGTTGAAAGGTGACTCTTGTTTTGTCACTGTCAAATAAGATAGAAAACACTGCGGACAAAACGCGTTGAAGTGGATCGAAGGGAGGAAACCGATACGTGTGTGTCCTGCCACTAGAATGTAAGTACTCTGTGTAAGTATCCTAAACCCTTAAGGGTGCATCATTGGTATTATCAGCATAACAAGTTGTGTAGTAGTTAGCGACACTCAAGTAATCTTATCGATTTACTCAAATCATGTGAGACACGAAAAGACCTTTGTAATTAATTCCATAAGCACAAAGGTAAGCCAGATGCGCACATTCAAACATTCAGCATCCCCCCGCATATCCTGACACCAAAGAAGAAACGACGTTTCTTTGAAGAGGAAGACGGACAAAAGGAATCGAGAAAGACTAGAAATGATAGAATGATAGAACTGTTGTGTTGAGAAGGCTAGAATTTCCTGGAGATCTTATTGTGTGGTTGTTACAAAGAAGGTGACAGATTTTGGGTTCTAATTGATTTAACACTCTCATTGGATGAGAATTGAAATGATCAATGAATAGTTAAGGTCTGGTCGCATAGTGTCGTCGTTGGCTGAGTCTTTGGTGTGGTCTTAGGTGAGAGCTGGGCAGCTGTAAATTCCTGAGCGTTTTTCACGAGAGAGGACAATCAGTTTGGACAGGAAGGACTAAGGAACGAGATGCTATTCATCATCGTGTCCGTATGCTTGGCCACGGCTTCGGTCTTGGGGTTCGGAATATTGTTCATACTTTTGAGACAGGTATGTGTTTGACAAACAAAAGAGCATTTGTAAGTGCGAGCCTAAGAAAAGATAAACCCCATTGTGGACTTTTGTTCACAAGACTCCTTTCCATTTATGAATAAGGTGGTTTGGGTAGAGAGACGAGATTCCTCCAATTATTATTAAGCAGCTTATCCATAACCACTTGTCCTTTTTATGTAAACTGAAGCGCCTGCAAAAGAAGAAGACTTTCCAGACCCGAACAGAAGGCAGTCTCTCAATCGGATTATTCCATCCTTATTGCAATTCAGGTAGTGGAGGAGAGCGAGTTTTATGGGTGGCCTTGAAGTGTCTTCAAATCAGGTAAAAGTACTCTCCTCGGGTGATGTGTCTCAAAAACTTTTTTAAGCTCAAAGGTCCGTTCAGTTTAGAGGAGTTATAGAGTTTAGAGAGAGCTTTCAGTCTCCGGGTCCCATTGTGTCTTTCTCTCTCTCTCTCTCAAGAGACACGACACATTTTAACCCCAACAAAGTTTTATTTTATGGCAGGTTCAAAAATTCAAAAAAGCACTTGAGAAGAGGGTTAAGTAGAGTTTTGATGCTGGTGCAGGTATCCTGGCTCGCAGTTCATCTTGTACACTGGAGACACAGATGCTTCTCCAGAGGAAATCCTCGCGAAGGCCAAGGAACGCTTCAACATAACTCTCCCATACTCCGTCGAGTTTGTCTATTTGCATAAGCGGAAATGGATGGAGGCTGCATATTATCCGTATTTCACACTTTTAGGCCAAACCATCGCATCCATTTACTTGGGACTAGAAGCCTTGTCCAAATTCGTTCCCGGTAATAAAACACCTTATGATTTATGCACTTCCCATCAACTGCCCCTCTCTCTCTCTCTCATCCACTTAAACTCCAATGACAGTTTACCACTTGTTTTGTAGATGTTTACATTGACACGATGGGCTACACATTTACCCTTCCTCTGTTTAAATACCTCGGGAATTGTCGCGTAGGCTGCTACATCCACTCACCTCTTCTCACCTCAGAAATGCTCGTGAGATATTCCTCGCCCAGATCGGAATTTGGTTATCATCGGTCGTCCCATGTCATCTCCTCCTTTTCGCTGAGGGGAGCGATAAGATTGATGTATCATAAAGTCTTCTCCAGATTTTATAGATGGGCAGGTGGATGCAGCGACATTGTGATGGTAAACTCGAGTTGGACGGAAGACCACATCAACCACATTTGGCAGTGCCCTTCGAAGACGTACAAAGTGTTTCCTCCGTGCGACGTGGATGGATTCAAGGGACTCGTCAAAGATGAGCTGGACGAGGACGACGAAGACAAGGAGGATGCTGGGCTCATCCGGATAATTTCTCTGGGGCAATTCAAACCTGAGAAAGACCATCCTCTTCAGATACGCATTTTATATCAATTGCGAGAACTCCTTCAGGAGGATGAATGGGCGAGGGTCCGACTCGTTCTCGTAGGAAGTTGTAGGGACAAGGAAGATGCTGCACGAGTGAAAGACATGGAAGACTTGTGTAAACATTTGTCTGTTGAGGAGAATGTGGAGTTCAGAGTGGACGTTTCTCACGAGGAACTGAAGGAGACTTTGAGCGAAGGATTGATTGGGATTCACACCATGTGGAATGAAGAGTTTGGAATAGGTACCTCTTTTTTGTCCCTCAAACTACTTGTGTATCTTGATTAAATCTTCCCTTTATCTCCATCGAATAAAATGTCTTCTGAACACACACACACACAGGAGTGGTGGAGTCCTTGGCAGCCGGCCTTATAGTCGTCGCAAACCGTTCTGGTGGGCCCTTGATGGACATTGTGATGGAGTATGACGGCTCCAGAAATGGATTCCTCGCTGTGGATGAACATGACTATGCAGAGGCACTCAAAATAATAATTCACATGACCCGGGGGAGTCGCGGAGTTATCCGAAGACAAGCCCAGGCCTCCGTCGATCGGTTTTCGGAGCGACAGTTCATCAAGTCATTTCTCGAAGCAGTTCAAGTGTCTTTGTTCAGATGATGATGATGTTAATAACAATGTCCTGTGTGGCTGGAGTGTAAATAACAACCTACATCACACGAGATAATGTTCTCAAATAAAATTCTCTTCCCTGCTTGTTGATTATTGTAATCGGTGGAGAGGCTGTAGGCATTATTCTCCTAATCTGGTCTCCACACTGCCCCATCCAAGTCCCACCCTCTATTACACAAATGAAATAGTGGCGTACACTTGCTTATTAGGAGACTCAGCTTCCATTCAATTTAATCCGTTCTTTCGGACATATTCCCTTTCGTAGACCGGGCAGGCTCACCTCCATACTGGTTGACGGGTTGCCTTGTCATTGATTTACGAAGGGTTGTTCACTCAGGTAAGCCTCAGCATGAAGAAAGCTCACAACTACTCACGAAGAGTCTTCAACTACCTTCAACTACCTTCAACTATCTTCAACTACCTGCACAACCACCACCACCACCACCTCAATGGACTCACGAAGAAGAAGAAGAAACCAAGTTACTTAACTCTTAACTCGTCTTAACTCGTTCTGCTGGGAGAGAAAGCGAGGAATAAGGATCAGAATATTAATAACGATGAGAGAAAAGACGTGTAAGGAAGAATGAGCCCATTAATAAAGTAGCACCCTCACTCAGAGAGACATGACTTATGGGCCATTCCTAACATGGCTTGTTCAGTGGTGTGGGAATCCCTCAAAACGATGACATGAGCATTTGGAGATGATCTTTAAATTCAAGGAGGCATGGAGTGTCACAAGAGTGAATACGCGAGAGAGAGAGAGAGAGAGAGACTCTCAGAGATTCACCTCCAACCAACTCCGTCTAATAAAAGAGGTGGCTGCGAAGTGAATATTTCTTATGCAATAATAAAGCTTCTTTGCCTGCGATGAGACTTTGTTTCTCTGAAGAGCGATCCTGAACACAGCAGGATACCAGCTGAATTGTTGTTTCTCTCAGCCCATTTTTACCTGTGCACTTGACTTTCTCACTTCTTCCATACTCACATATGGTGGTGGTGGTGGTGGTGGTGGTGGTGTGGTTGGATGTCTTGGATTGTTGGATGGAATTCGAAGTACTTACTTACGTGAATAAGAAGAAGAAGAAGAAGAAGGAGAGAGAGAGAGAGAGAGGAAAGGGTCGGTGGTTGTGCTGGATGATATTTTATACGGTGGTTGAGGCGAGAGAGGGTTTTGAATGGTCTCAGATACCGGAGGGTATCTTTTGACAGGTAAAAAGAAGAACTACGGCAAGGCAGGGGAATCATGGGGTGGAGGTTACATACCTTTGTCACAGGTATGATTGGTTCATTAGGCTAAGTATTCTTAGGTTGCCTCCTACTTTCTTCAATCCCACAGACTTCTTCTTCACTCTGTCTCCAAGCCTTTGCAGCGTCGAGAAATGTTCGAGGTATACTGAGACACACACAACACACACACATCCCGACATCCCGGACCGTTCTTCTTCGCCTACCTCGTCGCTCCATTCTCCACAACAACCTGTTGTTCAGGTATGCAGGATGGATGAACCTTACTTCTTCCCTAGATTATTCCTTCGCCACTCTACAAGAATGTGCTCAGCTCCAACTTACGGGGATATGTTACCATTCCTCCAACACAAACACAACAAACAATCAGTTCGTATTCTTACCTTACCTCGTCCACAACAACCATCTTTCATCTCCACCCATCATCATCATCATCTCAATTCTGTCACCGGAACATTCTGCCCGTCCTCTGCTCCATGAACCCCGAATCGGACTTTTTCTACTCCACGTTCATTTCACTCTCCACCCCTTTCCACTGCATGTGTGCGTCTAAAACACAGAATTTCATAGTACAAATTCATAGTGACCATAGTTATGTGTGAGCAGTGGTGGGCTTTCGGTTAAAAATCAGAGGAACTAAAAACATGAAAGAAGTGAGAGAGTAATTAATGAACGAGATTAATAATTCCCCACTTCCTAGAGATGTGTTAGATTAGATGATGTTGGATCCCATGAAACAATTAAAAAGGAGTGTAAACCGTGAAATAATTACAAGTTGTGAGGTTTACTGGACAAAACAGACTTATTATTTTGAGATTCGCCAATGATAATCCAATTGTTGGTAACAATTAGGAATTGACATAATAATTAGTGAATTGTGTTCAGTGAGAGTGTGTGTCTTCGTAAGCAGTGGTTAGAATATAATTAAGTGTGAAGTTACGGTGTGAACGGTGTGTTAAATTTGTTGCAGAAAGGCGAAGAGAGGAAAAAGTCTTCGGAAGACACAGATGAGCGAAGGTGCACAAAAGTGTGAAATTGCAAGGGAATTAATAGTTTGCTGTTGAATTAGGAGTTGTGTTAACAAGTTGTAGGAGAAATAGTGTGAGTGTTCCAGTAAAGTGTGTCTGTGTGTGTGTGAGTGTGTGTGGGTGGTGGCTTAGAAATTCATTGTGTGTGACGACTGGTAATAATTAATGGAATTATGTATGCACATAAGTAAAAGGGAGAAATGATTGTAGTTCGGACTGACTCAGAAACTGTGTTGTGTGCTTGGCTGAGCAGTGGAGATGAGCAGCAAAGATCTCCAGGTGGATTTGAATCGCGTGAAAAATAGTCTTTGACAATGGGGATATGTTGAGAACGAAGGAATTTGCAGCAAGTCGGAGGAACGCAGTCGAACTTTGCTGGAATGTTGTGATTATCGGAGGAAGAGAGGAAACATGACTATGTCAGGCTGTGGCAGCCCATGCTCTGTGCTCCAATTGTACCGGCTCTTGATTTTTACTCTTCTTGCGAATCTCACAGTATGGAATGCACATGGCTATGCAAAGGAACACAGGGATGGAGGAAGCCTTCGTGTGTACGGGTCGAGGTCTGTCGACATGAGGGTCGAATTCGACGTGGAGGAGGGAGTTCCTGTGGGAACATTGGTGGGTGGAATCCCAATCAAGCCAGGATTCACCTACAGGTTCAATGAGAACTTGGAGGAATTCAAGTTGAATAGCACTTCTGGGGAAATCAGAACGAAGAAGTTGATTGACAGGGAGTCTCTTGTAACAGATCATTTCGATGTAGTCATTCTCTCCAGCCAACCTACGTATCCTATTGAGGTTCGGATATTCATTAAAGATATTAATGACTGCGCTCCAACGTTTCCTGAACCTGAGGTCGCAGTTTCTTTCCCTGAAAGTGCCATCAGTGGCACCCGGGTCTTCTTAGACACTGCCGAAGACAAAGACTCTGCTCCTAATGGAGTTCACACTGACTACAAAATCGTAGAAGGAAATGAAGACGGCCACTTCCGGTTAGTTGTCACCACAAATCCGAGTGGAGAAGCTCCATTTCTCCACTTGGAAACTACAGCTCGACTAGATCGGGAGACGAGGCCGTTTTACAGACTCAATATTTCAGCTCAGGATGGAGGAAATCCTCCCAAGTTGGGATTTCTCATTGTGAATGTGTCAATCAATGATGTTAACGACTTCCAGCCGGTATTCACTCAAAGCCAATACTATGTGTCGCTTAATGAAAGTGTTCCTGTCGGAACTCAAGTCCTCCAAGTTGTGGCAACAGACAACGACATCGGAGTGAACGCTCGGATCTCATACTACTTGTCCGAAACTGAGGAACAATTCTCCATCGATTCCGAAACTGGAATCATAACTACAGCTCAAGCTTTGGATTGCCCCAAAAATTGCCAATCGGGACAGAAGAGCTGCCCAAAGAGTTGTGTCTTCACCGTTTTCGCAAGAGACCATGGAACTCCGAGACAAGATGGACGAGCTTATGTAACAGTAACCTTAGTGGAATCGAACCACCCACCGCTTATCAAATTCCGCTATTTTCCACCCACTGCCAGTAATGCGAATGTACTAGAAACGGCTCAGAATGGAAGTGTCGTTGCAGCTATTTCAGTTGTGGATATGGACGAAGGACTCAACGGAGAAACAGTCGTGGAAATTGTCTCAGGGAATGAACTGAGGCACTTCACTCTCGAGTCCACCCCGTCCTTCCAGCTGGTCAGAACAAATGGAGTTCTCGACAGAGAGAAGATTTCCCTGTACAACTTAACTATCACCGTACGCGACAATGGAACACCGCCCTGCAGTTCAACAGCATTTTTAATCATCGAAGTAAACGACAATAAAGACCCAGAAATCTCCTTTGCAAAAACTGAATACTCCGCTGTCCTTCGTGAGAATGTCCCCGTAGGAACCTACGTAGCCAGCATAACAGCCACAGATGAAAATACTCGCACAAAGTCTCAAGTTATTTACTCCATTGTGTCTGGAAATGAGAAGTTGTGGTTTCACATCGAACCCAGCAGTGGACTCTTAACTACGAGAGCTCCACTAGACAGAGAACAGCAAGGAATCGTCAGACTGAAAATATCCGCAAGAGACGGAGGTCCGTATCCCAAGTGGGCTCACGCTCAGATTAAAATTACCATTTTAGATGAAAATGACGAGTCTCCGCAGTTCACTAACTACCGAACTGAAGCCTCGTTGCCTGAAGATGCTCCTCCAGGTTCTGTAATCTCAACGATGACAGCAGTAGATCATGACCAGGGAACAAATGGCACGATCACTTACTCCTTAAGCGCTTACACCGAACTTGCTTATCCAGCCCATTTCCACATCGACCCCAATTCGGGTAAACTAACAACTCGAGCAAGACTTGATCGAGAATCGGTCTCGAAATATGATATTCAAGTGATTGCAAAAGATCAAGGCTCTCCTCCTTTATCCTCTACTGCTATGATTCATCTCTCCATCAAAGATGTCAACGACAATGTCCCCAAGTTCTACCCTCTCGAGTACTTCATCTCCATTTCTGAAGACATTCCCGTAGGGAGCAGCGTAGGACGGATACTCGGCTCAGATCCCGATGTCGGTATAAATGGCGACATCAAGTTCAAATTAGTTTCCCCCTCAAACAGTAAATTCACTGTGGATGAATCAACAGGCGACATTAAACTCCGAGAAAGTTTGAGGAGTTCCAGAGTGAAAACGTTTCAGTTACAAATCTCAGCTACTGACGGTGGTGGAAAGACAAGCGAAGACAATGCGATGGTGGAGATCGTCCTGGAGTCTTTTGACATTGAGTCACTTACTTTCACAAAAGAAAAGTACTCATTCACCGTCGTAGAAGACGATGGGCAAAGGAGTTCAAAGGAGGTGAGAACCATTGGTCAATTGGACATAAAGAACACCAAACTTTCATTGGGAGACATTAAACTGACAATCATCTCGGGAGATCCCAATGGAGTTTTTTCAATTGAGAAGGAAACGGGATACGTGAAAGCCACGAAAGGCGTGGATCGTGAGGAGAAGTCATCCTACACTCTTCAGGTACTTGCGAGGAAGGGAAGTATGCACGGATCTTGCACTGTTACAATTCTCATCACAGATCTTAATGACCAACCTCCTCAGTGGAATTTCGAGAACCTTGATATTGTCCTACCCAAAGATGCTCCCGTAGGAGAGAACATTGCTGTAATTAAAGCAACCGATTTGGATGAAGGGATTAATGCTCAGATTAATTATTCACTCTCTGTGAACCCGAATAATTTGTTTTCAATTCGTCCGTCAACTGGTCTCATTACTTTGACTAAATCAATTCGTAGGATGATCTTACGTGACTTGATGTTAGAAGTTGTAGCTACTGACAATGGGAACCCTCCTCTTTCCTCTAGGAGAGCAGTGCCTGTGAAAATCCAAGAGGTTAACGTTCATTCTCCTGTGTTCGATCATTTTGCTTATGAGACTTCCTTATCCGAGTCTACATCAGTGAACACAAGGTTCTTCTTACTCAAAGCCATGGATAAAGATGTCGGAGTGAATGCCGAAATTAACTATGAAATTGTGAGTGGAAACGAAGAGAGAAAGTTTGGCATCTTCCCTGATGGAAATCTCTTTGTGAAGTCTCACTTGGACAGAGAGAAGAAGGACTACTATTCCCTCACAATTGTGGCCAAAGACAATGGAGTTCCTTCGAGATCTTCCGTGGCTTCCCTGGTAGTTCACGTGATTGATGAGAATGACGTGACCCCCAAATTCATCAATTCTACTTTCACATTCTACATTGCTGAGAATGAACCTGTTGGAACCTACGTGGGCAAGGTACTCGCGTTAGACGGAGATGTCGGAAGAAATGCAGAGTTAACTTATCGGTTCTCATCCCCTCAAAATGATTTCTCTCTCGATGCTAAAAATGGATTCATTAAAACCATGAAAGTGTTCGATAGGGAGACTCTCCTGCAACGCTTAGGACATGCTTTTGTCTCTCTCGATGTTGTTGTGCACGATAATGGACCTGTACGACTTAAAGATAAGGCCCAAGTTATCATCCATTTCACTGATGAGAACGACGAGTCTCCTACATTCTCCAAATCCCAATATGTCTCACAAATATCTGAAGACTCTCCAGCAGGATCTCCAGTGTTAAGAGTGAGTGCAACTGATTTGGACGAAGGACTTAATGGGGATTTGTTTTACTACTTGAGTGATGGAAATGAAAAAGAACATTTCCAGATTGACTCCGCCACGGGACTTATTTCCATTGCTAAGCAATTAGATAGGGAGGTTCAGGATAAATTCATTCTCACCGTAATTGCACAAGACAACGGGGAGAAATACTCACTCAGTTCTTCTGCAATTGTAACTGTGGAGGTTTTGGATTCTAATGACTGTGCTCCGCAATTTAATGAGTCATTTTTGAGGTAAGAAATGTTTTATTTGTTATATGGCACATTTTGATAGCATTATAAATGGATTTATCGCATTATAACTACTTATTAGAACTGTGCATATGGTAATTACACACAGTAACAATGACTTTATATGTACTTTCAGCTTACTCAATGAAGACGAAGTGGTATTACAGTCTCACAGCTCTATACGGGTAATAGAAACAACACCAGTCAATACTAAACTGGTTCAGTTAGAAGCTTCCGATTCAGATCTTGGTCTCAATGGGCAAATTCTTTATACCATTACGGGAGGCAATAGACACGATACTTTTAAAATTAGTAGTACTACTGGAATTCTATATCTGAACAAACCGTTGGATTATGAAAAATATACGAAATACACACTCAGTCTCACTGCAAGTGATTCCGGAATCCCAAAACTGTCAACGTCAATCGAGTTTCACGTAAATGTGGAAGATTTTAATGACAATCCTCCGCAGTTCCCAACAACATCCATTGTGAGACAAATTCAGGAAGGAATTCCCCTCAAGTCTCCAATTGTCACAGTTACTGCTGATGATCCAGACTCCGGGAAGAATGGAAAAGTAAAGTACTCCATAAGAAATCAAGAACCACCAGGAAGTCACTTTGGAATCGACCCGGGCAACGGAATAATCCACACGTTAATGCCAATAGACAGGGAAGTCACAGATACATTTAGACTCACAATTGTCGCTGAAGATCAAGCGATTCCTGAGTCTCAGCGTTTGAGCTCGGAGAAACTTGTCACAGTAATTGTGGAGGATGTCAACGATTGTGAGCCAAAGTAAGTCACACGTTATGTAGATCGTATTTGTTAGATGCCTGTTTATGTTGTTCGAAAATATGCTTTAGTGAGACAAACACATGTGTGAATGGGAGAGACCAAAAATTAAATGGTAATTGCACTTTACAGGTTCACTTGCTTCAACGCAGCTCTCCTTCGTCAAAACTCTGAGGCATCAACGGAGATAATTAAAATCAATGCAATTGACTTGGATTCAGAATCTAACGGCATGGTGACTTACGACCTTCTGAGTGGAGATAGCAGCCTCTTCGAATTAGATAGGATCACAGGATCCTTAACTTTACGACGATCTGTTGCAAACCCTCAACCACGCTACCAACTGACCATTCGTGCAACAGATGAAGCGATTCAGTCGCAAAGAAAGTCATCTGAATTTTACCTCATGGTGCTTGGAAGTTCAGAAGAGTCCAGTGTAAATGGACTCAGCTTTGAAAGCCACCGTTACAAGGGATCCATTTATGAGAATGAACCTGTCGGATCCTCCATTCTCACAGTGACTGCAACTTTAGACCAACCCCAAGACAATTATAATATTGAATATTATATCACAAACATTACTTCGTCAGACGGGAAATTGCAGAACCGACTTTTTGACATTGATGTGAAACGTGGATCTCTCTCGACAGCTGCAATTTTGGATAGGGAAATGAACGCCTGGGATTTCCATATCGAAGTGCATGCCATTCTTGTTAGTGCCCGAGGACTGTATACAGCTTCCACTATGGTAAGAACTAATTTTTTCTATTAACTCTTCTCTGCTCCTATGTTCAAGAGATCTACGATCTGAATTAATTTAACTCTGATGGATTACATTTTCTTATTAAGAGAAAAATGGTTCACTAAGGGTGAGAAAATCTACCTCATAATCATAACTCTTGGCAAAAAAATGAATAGTAAGTGAGTTAAATGAGATGACACTCCGGAGCTGCTAATCTCACAAAATGGTTGTCCCACATGTGATTAATGTTATGGAGCCCTCGGAAGATGCTTAAGGAATGGCATCTCGCATTGATTGTTATCGACAGAAGTCATATACTTCAGTTTGAAAGGTTAATTGCAGATAATTGCTCTGATAAACTATCTTAATGATGGCTTCCCAGAAATCGGAACCCCAGGGTGACAGTGGCAACTGTTCATGGGAAAATTTGCGAGGATTTCTTAATGCTCACTCTTGCTGAGCGTAGTTGTTGTAGTTTGTGCGTAGTAAGTTTATTTCGCCCGGGTACTGTGGCCAACTAATTTTATAGAAATATGAAATGTGAATGTTATTAAGGATGAGTAATAACACGCAGATTGAGACTGGAAAGGAGCGAGTGAGAAGTTGCATGAAAAGTAATTTGGAGAGGGTAAAATTTCGCTTCGGAGGAGATCATGCAGAGTTGCTCAGAGTAAAAATTTTGTACCTTGAATTTATTTATTACAAGAGAAGAGAGAGAGAGAGTCTGAAAAATTTTCCGGTTATGTAAGTTTTCTTGCGAGTTCTTCGCTGCAGGATACTTGCAACGAGTTATCGCGACGAGTTATTATGAGACAGCAGAGTCAAAAATATATGACATAATATATTAAACATCCGTCTCTCCATACCTTCTCTCGCAGTCTGCCCTTTTCCATTGACCAGTTTTTCATACTAATCTAAAATGACTAATATTTATGAGATATTTTTTGCAGCATACAAGCCCAAACCTAATTTAATGATATTTTTCAATTCGTTCCTCCGGGATTCCATTTCCAACCTCCGCTCGACGCTCTCGTTTCATTCCTCTCTTTCGATCGCCTCCTTATTCATTCTTCTTGAATCGAGTGAACCTCTCTCTCTCTCTCTTATCAAGTTGTTGTTGTGGTGGAAAGAAATAGAACGCGCATTGTGGAAGGATTTTTCTTGACAAGTAGAACCACCCACAGGGAAACTGACGTGAATATCCGTCAAATGCTATGCGAAAATTTCTTTTAATTGCTACTTTTATCGAATCAAAAAACTGTTTTGCATTATCTCAAAAAACCCGGTTTTCATAGTTTAGTAATTTTCTGCAACCTCTGCTGCGTTGTCTGTGGCATTTCCCTCTTGACATTTCCATCAGTGGAATTCAGTGAAAATTTATTTTCCGACAAACAACAACTCGGCTCCCTCTTGAAATATCGTTGAAGTAAATGATTATTCCATGAGACGCTGTGAAGAAGTCTTGGCCTCAAAATGAAGCTAAGTGGACGGCAAACGGTTTAGGAAAATGTGTTCTGTCATCAGGACATTATCATAACTTAGTATCTTCAAAGATATTCGAGGTCTAATTCCAAGAGTGGCCATTTGAACGTCTGTTACAAAATTAAAAGAGAGTAGGGGCTCAGTTTCGTCTTCTCCTGACCCTGCGTGGGGCAAAAAACACTATCAACTTGGGTTTAAAGGAGTCCGTAAGAGATGAGTTGCTTCAGAAAATATGACATTTTAAGGGTATTTGATTTTTTACGTTAAGAAGCTTATCTTTATTGAACTTTTCGAAAGTCATGGTGAGAGTGCTTACATGCTGTTCAAAATAAATGTGGCTTGCTGAGTCCGTGTCTAGTTAGAGTCTGGGCTCTCAGAGTACAACAAGTAAACACTCCTTGAGTTGTACATAATAGATTCATATTTTCACAACAGACTTTGTACCACTTCTCTCTCTCTCTCTCCTTCTTCTGCAGTCCACCAAAAGAGTTGAACAAGTCTCACAGAGTTGGACACAAATGTGATGACTTGACATAAGAGAAAACATGGAAATGTGTAGGTTCTATCTTTCTCTCCACACAAAATGATGAACAACTACACAAATAAAAAAAGACCACGTATGGTGAGATAAACATTCTTCGCCTTCACGAACATCGCTTTCTTCTTTCGAGATCATCAAGTTTAAACTTCAAATAAACCTTTATGCTATCCCTTCAGTCGTTACAACTTAAATTACAGCATCACTCTGTGCTCAGTAAGCTCGTCCAGTCCCGAACCGAACTGCATTTAGAATAATATTTATTATAGTTGATCATCCGAAGACTTTCTTCTTGTGAGGCTGTCGTTATTGTTCCGTGGACGGTTAAGTGTATTAAGTAATAGGGATGATTAAAAGAATTGCATTTGCGGTTATTGACTTGATGAAGCTGAAATGAATTGATTATGATGCGGCAGGTAGGAAGGTAGGAAGGAAGGAAGGAATGGAGGAAGGAAGGAAGGGTTGATTGAGAGAGACTTGGGCAGAGGGGAAGATGAGATGATCCCTTGGGTCTCTCGTGTTTAATCGAGTTGGAGTCATGGAGCCTTTGTGGAAGATTAGATGGGGAAGATTGGAATGAATTGTAGCAAACGGGTTGTGAGACAGGTGGGCAGTAAGTAAGTAAGTAAGTAAGTAAGCACTTGTCCGTACTCTCTGGTTGTGGTGGATTAGTTGTTGAGATTTTGGAGTGAGTTTAAAGAAGTTGAGATGAAGAGAGACTGCTGGCAGTTCAAGGACCAACTCTCCTTCAGGAGACTCCAACTGAGCTGAGCACCCCGCTGATGCCTTTTTCGTTTTACTGGCTTAGATATTTGGACTCACCTCTATTATATCTTCGCTTCCTCTAAATCACTCCCGTCCATGATTATTACTATTTCATTTTTCTACCTTAGACGTCTCAAAATCTTCGTGTGAGAAGGAGGCATTCCTCAGCCCTTTTTTCGTGGGACCCTTCGCCCAGCTTTTCCTTCGTCAGTTTATACATCGCTTCACTCTCCCTTCTCACCTTTCCAAAGGGGTTATCGATTTCCTTATGCCCGGCGAGAAAGCACGCGCATTTCCTGTATCTCCCTTCATTATGCATTCATCCTTATTTAATGCCGTCTCTCTCTCTCTCTCTCAGTTAGTTGAGGTTAGTTTATGAAGGCTTGTCGTTCTGTAAAAATTTACTTTCATGGAACTCATCACGTACAATCCCGTGAGAGAAGGTCACCACCAGAACGGAGGAGAGATGCAATAGGACGAAAAAACATGACTCGAAAACAATTAAGAAATTCGGGGTCGTGAGACGAATGTTAACAGCCATGTCATAAGTGAAACCATGTCATTCTTGTTGTCCAATTGAGCGCTTACAAGTTCTTTCTCATTAATGGAATTAGTCAGTGATTTTACGTGTTTTTTCTTCGTAACTAAATAATATCTGCGGTGCAATCAGCACATACATATAAACCTGCGTTATTCTCAGGCTTCCACTACAACTAATTGCTAAAGATTCCTTTAACTTCTTTTTGTATCTTGACGGTGGTTTTATTACCCATCTGACAGATAAGCATTTATGGCTACCTGCTTGCCACTTCTGACTTGCACCACAATATCTGCATCGCAGGATTGGCTGTGCGAAAGTCCGTCTTTGATACTTTTTTGAGCGGATGTAGTAGTATTAGTGTACGTAGTGTATGTAGCAGCAGCATCAGAAGCACCAGTTAGCTTGCA
The DNA here is from genome assembly GCA_034696625.1 of Isotomurus palustris. Classification (NCBI taxonomy): domain Eukaryota; kingdom Metazoa; phylum Arthropoda; class Collembola; order Entomobryomorpha; family Isotomidae; genus Isotomurus; species Isotomurus palustris. The sequence continues at coordinate 96,175 of JAQGAD010000025.1, read as the reverse complement.
CGACGAATTCATGAAATACAAGTTATAACGCATCGCACTGTGTAAAACCTGACTAGTTAACTTGCATATCAGTAGGTACAAATGAGCCAACTATAAAATGAAAATGAAAGCTTTCTTCATGCTATCTTTTCGCTATTTGAGTGTACAACACTTTTACTACTCTTGAAAGTCAATAAAAACAATTAATTTTCACAGTTCCAAGTGTAAAATGTGCCGAAAGAATTTTCTAATCTAAATGCCCCAACACGAACAGCAGCTAAACAACTACTTTCATCGCAGGCAATAATCCAATGTAAAAGATTGCTACGAAAATGAGATAACTTTTTATATTAGATCCGTGCGTGAAGTAAAGTATGCCGATTTGCGAAAGGTCAATACATCTCTCATTCTTTCAAGCTTTCGGCTATCCTGTGAACTCGTTCATGTCCAGAAAAATTCTATAATTATTACTCTCTTCATTGAGTAAAATAAATCATACGTTTAAGCGTACTCAAATCTACTCCCAGAATTACAGTATTTGCTTGGGAAAATATCCTACCACGGTCGGCCCATTACATCACTTTTTTAAATACTCCAACTCCATAACATCCTCCATCAACTCAGGCTTCTATTTCCAAATACCAAGTTTCAAATTCCGAATAGTAAATCCAATCCCAACTAATTGTATAGAAAACAATTATCAAATTTTAATCACCGGATTATCTCGTTATCTTATTATTGTGACTTTTATGCATTCACGTTTTGTTCTTTTACAATGTTATCTACAAGAAATTTCGTGAAATTAATTTTTCGCATAAACAAGCTCATCTGACGTTACGACTAAGTGTGAGGCAATAACAAAAACAATTAAGTATTAACTCCACACAATATAATGGAGTGGAATAGTCAACAACCATTCAAATGTAATTATCGCATTCACCTTTCGTGTGTTCAAATCCGAAGAGAAAACTTCTTACGCAGCAATTTGAACCCGTACAAAACCTAACCCGTATTTTTCATCTTTGCATGCGTAAGTTGGCTTGAAAATACCTTCCCAACTTTAAAAGCAAATGTGGCCAGGAATATTTACACATAATATAATATTCCTTTAATTTCGGTGTCCACAGCGTAAAAACTGTAATAAAATTTGTTTTAAATTTCTCTATATAATAAAGATAAATAACTAACACCATGGGTTGGTTTCGGAGACATGGAATGACTGAAAGAGATATTTTACACGAAGTAAATGGTATTCAAAGTGAGGTCTAAAGAACCAACAGGTTACCCTTCTAGTTTCTACTTAAAAGTTTGGTCCAGCTTTGTGTGTGTATCTCTGTGTGTCTGTCTTCCTCTGCTAACTTGCTGTGGTTTTCATTGGAGCCCGGTACTTACCGCACCTCGAATGCAATCCTTAGCTCATACATGCTCAAAACTTGTTTCACAAGATTCCTGCAAGATTAAAGTCATATCGGCATGGATGCCAATTTGTGAACTTTGTACACTTCGTGTATCATCACCACCATCATTCCAAATAATAACCGATCTTTCGTTAATAAATACAGATATAGATGATATTAATGTTCCCACATTATTTCCCCGTACGTCTCCGAAAATAGGTTACACACACACACATACACACACACACATTGTCTTCAAACCTGTGTAGACAAGATGTGTACAGACTGATGATGACCCCATATAGTCAACGGATACACAATCAAAGAAAATCTTTCTGCCACTAATGCACTGCTGCGTTCTGTTATATTGAACTGCTATTGTCTGTATTAAGCCACATTAATTATCATGTTATGCTGGTTATGATAATCGAAGGAAAAGAGCATTTAGGAATTTTTGTACGGAGAGAAGTCTTCTATTATCTTTTCCACCCTTTAAGAATTCCGTGAATTGTGGCTGGCATTGCGCTTTAGTTATTTAGCGGTGTGTTAACATTATTAGACAGCTCAAACTTATCAAGAGGACATAATAGTGTTGACGACGGTTATAAACCTTCACATGACGACTTTCCGGTTCACGGTTTTTGAAGGCGAAGAATGACTTTGAGCAGAGTGAAGGTAGATACATTCAAACCCCCTGGAGAGTTCATTTATTGATTAAATTTTATTTTCCTAGTAGAGCTGAGTTTGGTTTGGGCACTAATATTTTTCTTTTACAACGCTTCTCTCTGTCGCTCATCATTTCTTCACAGTTTTTTTAGAACAAGTGATTTTGGAGATAGCCACAAGACTCCTCGACCTTCGTCGCAAGTCATAATAATCAGACTAAGGCTCCAGCCAGAATGAACAGTCAAATAAATATTGTGTGGCTGTCGTAGAACATGATTTGGTAAATGGCTCTAGACTTGCGATATTCAGACATTCAGAGAGAAGAGGACGAGAAAAATTACTCGTAATATATGACATGCTGTGCTTGTCAAAGAAGAAGTGTATTTTCACTATAGAATTTTGAGATGATGATATGAATTTTTTGATGTAGATGTGTTTTGTCATACGAGGCTAACTAACTTCTGGTGTGGAATGTATTTGTGCAACTGTGAAGAGCAGATATCTCGCAGTTGACATTTCATTGTATGTCGTAATAACTCACTTTGGCCAGGGAAATGTGAGGATGGAAGATGGGTAGAGCAGGTTAGAGATGCAGAAAGACCAAAGAAGGGTGAACGCTTAGTGATTTTAGTAAATGGTAAAATCCATATGATTAAGGGAAGCATAAAGTTAAACTTTTAATAGGGGATAGTTGCGTTAATTAATAGTCAATAGAGAATAATGATGCACGTGAGTTAACCACTAATCGCCCCACAGCCATATTCGCTTGCAAGTTGAACTGGCAAAGAGTAGCTTGACTTGTACTCTTGAAACTGCGTCTGACAAACTACTTTTCTGTCCGAGGGAGATTAGTTGGATGGAAAATGTGGTGCAACACACCAAGTTGAACGAGAAAAGAGTTAAATCTGAGGATATTATAGTCTACTTGAATAAGCAGGTTCTTGGAGGTGCTATTAATCTTATAAGGACATGCTCTTCAATGAACTTGAATAACATTTGCTCCTTTTTAATGCCCAAATGGATGTTCCGAAATCTTGAGAAAATACGCGTTTTCAACGTGAATAATAAAGGAGATTCAACCCTTTTCTTTACAAATATTCCGTCCCCTCACTTCTTGCAGTATGAGAATCTTCCACGCTATAATATACTCCCTGCCTCCCTGCCTGCTCACACATCTGCACAATCATTAAATGACTTAACTATGGATGCATTGTATTTTTTCCCGATTGTATGCACTTGTTTTTGTAATAAATTTAACTGTCGTTCAGACATTTTTTGCAATTACTTCGGATGATTTAGTGTTTAGCGGATAAAGTACATTGTGATATAGAGTCTAGAATTTTATATCTCTTTGCTCTAATGGTGAATGTCTTAGGTTTTTAACTAGTGTAATGAGAGGATGAAAAATATTTGCTTGCAGTCACGTCGAGTCTTAATTCTTAATATCTCGTTTCCTTGTGTGTAACAGATTGATGTGGAGGTATTGGACAAGAACGATACTCCACCTTCTTGGCCAAGCAAATTGCAGCGACTGAGTATTTCCGAAAATGCTCCGGTTGGACAGCAAATCGCGACGCTTACAGCCACCGATCAAGACACCAAGGGAACAATCACGTACTCAATTGTGACTGGAAATGACAGCAAATTCGAACTGGACTCGGTCACCGGAGTTTTGAAAATTATTGACACTCTTGATCGTGAGGCAGATGAAGAGTGGAGCTTGACAGTACGTGCTGATGATGGAGTCCAATCTTCTGATACGCAAGTGTCGATAATGGTAAGTTTTTTGTGGATTGCTTTGCCACGGGATGCAATAAAATTAATCGGACCAAAAGCCTTACTTATTAGTCTGTGTAGGGTGCTTACGTTAATGGTAGTTATATGGTAGTTATGTTATGGAGCTTCTTACTGATGGAAACCCGGATGAAAGTGGTTTGATTGGATTTCGGTACAGGTGACTGATACAAATGACAACCCACCACTTTGGAGTGCTCCAACGTACTCATTTGATATTCCTGAGGATGCCTCACCCGAACATGCAGTTGGCACACTGAAAGCAACTGATCGCGATAAAGACTTGAATGGCCATGTTACATATTCTATATTGTCTGATTGGGGTGATGATGTGTTCTCACTAAACCCCGAAACCGGAATCTTCACTCTCACGACAACCCTGGACTACGAAAGTGTCCAGCACTACATCTTTGTCGTACAAGCTCAAGACATGGGTGTTCCAAGCTTGTCCTCCACCACTACCGTCTACCTTAATGTGGTCGACTTGAATGACAACGCACGTAAGATCCCATTTTGACTCCTGTCATGTTTCATCCCCATCAATGTACTTTATCAGCACCCTCTCAGATTATGTCATCATTTCCTTCCACAGCTACTTTTGATTCTGTGAGCTACACTGCTGATATTCCAGAAGATGTTCCCGTCGGTCATCTCGTCCTCAGTGTACGGGCTACTGATTTGGACTCAGGTAAATAAATCCTTTCGATTTGTACGAATGCCAAGTGAGAAGGGAAAAAGTAACATGGCTCTTCATTCCGTTGTCACAGGATTGAATGGACTGGTTGCATACTCAATCACAAGTGGGAATGACGAGAACGCATTTTCCATATCTGAAAATGGGACAATTTTCACAGTCAAAACTTTGGACAGAGAGAAAAAATCATCGTATCAACTTCAAGTTGAAGCGAAAGACCAGTCTGATGTCAAGCCTCTGTCTTCTACAGTTCAGGTATGGGCAGCATGAGTCATTTTGCTACAAACTAGTACCTTTTACAGCAATGATATCCGCTTAAAGATTCTCTAGTATATTTCATAAAGTACCTCACTTCATTTCTAGGTTACTATCACGATCAAGGACGTGAATGATATGTACCCAGAATTCATCTCTTCTAACACTACCACAGTAGCGGAAAATACTCCTTTGAACTCTGTTCTATTGATTGTCAAAGCGATAGACAAAGATGAGGGCAGAAACGGCTATGTCGAATACATTTTGCACAACGAAAAATCTACTTTCAGTCTTGGAATGGTCGATGGAATTTTACGAGTTACAGGAAATATTGACAGGGAGAAAAGCAATAACTTTACTCTCAAGGTAAGAAGACCTCGCGCATTCTTCGTTTTTCATCCAACAATATGAATCATCGACAGAAATGTATGATTTTTTGCTCTTCGTTAAAAATAATCTAATGATAATTTCCTCAGATAACTGCTCGTGATAGAGGAGAACCCCCAAAGTCAAAAACGGAATATTTGTTTGTTAAAATTCGGGATAAAAATGACCACGGCCCTGTGTTTGACTCTAAGCAATATAGTGCTGCTATTCCTGAGAATTCGTCAGTAGGGATGAATGTGCTGCAGGTATATTAAAACATGGATACAATTACTCTGTTGTTGTCTAGACGGGAGATGACCTTTGCTAACCATCAATATATTTGTAAATGCATCCATTAAGGTATCCGCGACAGACAAGGATGAAGGAATGAATTCGCAAATCAGATACTCCATTGTTGCTGGAGATCCCAATAGAGATTTCGTAATAGGAGATGATTCAGGGATTTTGAGACTCGCTAGAGGACTAAACTATGAAAGGAAAAAGGTTTACAGTATTACCGTTCAAGCTGAAGATTTAGGGGAAGACCGTCATTATGACACAGCCGTAATTTCCATCACAGTATTGGATGTCAATGACAGGTGAGTATTTGTTGACATTATTGCATGCATTTACGTTAACTTCCAAACGTAAATGAGTATAACAGGACCTGCTAGATGTTGACATTGCTAAACACACATTATACGCATACTCCATTATGTTTGTTTTCTGTAACAATGCATAGGGCCCCAACTTTCCTTGATTCCCCGTACCTCGCTTATGTACGAGAGAACTTGGAAACGGTTCCAACGACCGTTCTGTACGTCAATGCGTACGACGCTGACTCAACAAGCAAGAACCTTCAAGTGAGGTACTTGTTGAAGGACGGCGATAAGGATTCGTTTCGAGTGAATGCGACAACAGGAGAAATCACCGTCCACCGAGTCTTGGATCGAGAAAGACAATCGGAGTATCAATTGACCGTAGTTGCAATGGATACAGGTTAGTTAAGCGTATTTTTATATTCTCGCATTATTACGTGCATTTGTGTAGTCATTATTTATTCACAATGCCAAGCGAATCATCCTTGGCACTCTCAGGATTTGCTTAGCCAAGCTGTCTGCTTGCCTCTATTGATAATTGCCCTTTCGGTTCTAAAAAAGTAATGATGTGAAATGTGCAGCCTTAAACATGTTGCATGTTCTCTTTCGCCATGGGAATGAAAAGGAAAGTGGCAATTGCAATTACTTACATTTATTACAGTGATTCACCAGGTTTCATAAATTGATAAAAATAAAAATTCCTCGTTTAAAAAATTCCTACGTAAAACGTAATCACATAACGGTCGTAGCATACGCTTACACTTTAAAGATTCTGTTAACACGGAGGAAAGTTTAATACTTGCTCTAAGCAGTTTACAAGCTCTAATAAGTCATTAAATAATATGTTGCTTCTTTTTTGGAAAGCATACACACACAGAAAGCTTTGAGGTCCACCAACCAATGCCGAGTGAATACTAAATTACCTTCGCTTTGGATGTGAACTGGAGATTGTCTTTCTAGGTTCATCTCCACGTTAAGATGAGGCTATAAAATATTGCTCACTGCACTCCTCAGCCAGTTAGTTTGCCTATAAGCATTGTGCATGAATTCGAACAGGTTCATGTTCTTTTCTATTAAACGAATACATGACATCGTTGAAGACTAAACCCACCCGCTAAGCACTGGATTAAAGTATAGAGCAACTATAGGCGAAATATTAGCCTTGCGACATGACACTCCACGCGGACATATTATATACGCTCTTTGCATCCCAGTCTACCAACAAACAAGAAAGGCAACGAATAATCTTAAATCAGTCTCATTGGAAATTTTTTTACACCAGAAATTATGATCTCGTTACGAGATAGTTTTATCTGTGATGGTTAAGTTTTACAGTTTAAGTGAAGCGACGTGTAAACTACCAACATTCAAAGAACTTTCCTCTCTTTCGACCGAACGTGGTTCTTCACAGTGATGAAAGCGATTATATTATATGGTATATTTTATACACACTCGAACAACAACCTATCCACCAAAAATTATTATTTCACTTCCATTCTTTTACCTCTAATGTAATACTATCATGTACGGAGTCTCGAGTCTCGAGCATAATATATTTATATTGGAAAAGGATTCCTCCCAAAGCAGAACAACAACTTACCTACACACACCTCTCATATGCCTCAACAAACAAACATGGCGTTTCTTGCTTTTTCACTTTTCTGGAAGATGCTTCCCTTCTAAAAATGCACATTTACGTTAATTGGCAAAGCCATTGTTTCATTCACAGATTAAATAAATAGGCAGGATGAAATTTAGTAGTAAGTCCCACTCACTGCAAACTTAGATCTGGGAAAGAGTTGGCAGTGAATATAAAGCTCATTAAAAGAAATCTGCATACACATCTGAGCAACAAAGTGTTTAGAATTTTTATCGTGTACTTGGGAAGTTATCAGATTGAACATTAAAATAATTCTCGAGGAGTGAAGTTATGAGAACGAATTCTTGAGGAGATCTGAGGGAAGGCAGAATTAAAAGTGAGGATTCAGAAGTTGTCTTGGTGGTTCTTCGTTCCCTGTGTGTGTACCATTATTATTATCCCTTCGTCCACCTTCCTTCATCCACCTTTACAATAACAACTATTTCATCCAACCTGCTTCGTTGCTGTGTCTGCTGCTCCTATGAACATGAAGTGCTGTGAATGCTATGAATTGCTATGTGTGTACGAACCTGTGTTAAATATCTTCCACTACTTGTGCATGAGTAAAATGAAAACTTATTTTTTCTCGTCCGATGCAACTCTTTCCTTTTCTTTCTCCTGAAATACCTCGCTGATTTATGGCCTGGCTAGGCAACATTATTTCGCCTCATCTGGTTTTCAGCTTTCAAAGTAGATTTTTTAGGGATGAAAATGGAAATGAGCAACGACTATTAGTCTGTAGAATTGAATGTAAATCAGGAATTCATGACACAATCATGCATCGAATGAAACCCTATCAGGGTCTGAGTTTTTATTGTTTTCTCACACAAACACTACACACAATGTACAGAAAGACAGAGAGAGAGAGAGAGAGAGAGAGTTAATTCTCCGTGCGTAGATGCTCATTATTCGAAGGGATCATTAGATGTGTTCGCTAAAAAACTAAGGAGATGCGTGCGTAAATAAATGTTTTATACTTTTCTTTGATTTAAAGGTACTCCTCGGCTCACAGGAACTGGGATGGTTCAAGTTCTCGTTAGTGATGACAACGACTGCGATCCCATTTTTGATCAGGATCGGTATGATCTCTTCGTTGAAGAGAATTCTCCGACGGGAACTTTGGTCTCCACTCTAACCGCAGTCGACTTGGATGATGGCCTTAATTCAAAAATAAGGTGAGGGGAATAAAATCATTAGTTTTTTATGGTTACAACTCCGACTTGTGTGAAGAGGTAAATGGATGTGTAGGTGTTGACTTAATAATAATTGGCTTTCGTTCGTAGGTATTACATTCAAGGAGCTCAGTCCTTCCCATTCGAAATCAATGAGCTGACCGGAGAAATCCTCACAAAAGGAGAACTTGACAGAGAAGCCAGGGAAGAGTACAAGTTCAATGTGAAAGCTGTAGACTCCAGCCCAATATTCCAGAGAAGCTCAGAAACAGAAGTTACAATTACTCTGAAGGATCAGAATGACAATTTTCCGAAGTTTAAACACTCATCGTATTCCGTAAAAGTGGCTGACAACGTTGTTCCTGGAGGGTACATCTTAGGGGTTTGTGCAATGGATGCCGATTCCGGATTAAATGGACGTGTTCGTTACTATCTTGGAGGCGTTGACGCCGATAAATTCCAAATCAATGATGCAACTGGTGTTATCAAAGCAATTCCAGCTTTGCTAAAGAGTTCGAAAACTCAGTTTACTTTGGATGTCCGAGCAGTAGACTCTTCTCCCAAGGAACCACTGTCATCTTCGGTTTCTGTTAAAGTGGAATTGGTTAACGCAGACAGGTTTCCCACAATTAAGTCTGAAGCTCAAGAATTCTCGTTCATGGAAAATGTCAGCAACTCAGTGATTACAACGTTGGAAGCGCTTCCTGCAAAAAGTTCTGATAGAAGATCTCGTCGTTTTAACTACTTCATTGGTGGTGGGAACTTGGGCGATTCATTTGCAGTTGACAAGACCTCTGGAAAGTTAAGCATATCTCTATCCGGATTGGACTACGAAAGTGCGACAGAATATGAGTTGTGGATTGAAGCCAGTGAACAAGAGGAACCTGATTTACGTGTGGCCATTCCAATAAATATCAAGGTTAAAGATGTGAACGATAACGAGCCTATCTTTGAGACTAAGATTTACAACGTAAGCGTTCCAGAAGAAGAGCCCGGACCTAAATTGGTAACAACGGTACTTGCAACAGACAAAGATTCAGGTGTGAATGGAGAGATCCGGTATATGCTGAGCAAAGAGACAATCAAGAAATACGGGAAATTGTTTGAAATCAAACGTGAGTCGGGAGAAGTTTTCAACAAAGTCAAGTTGGATAGAGAAGATCAGTCCCACTACATTTTGGAAGTCGAAGCTTCAGACTTGGGAGATCCACCTAAAACTGGAACTGCCACAGTTATGATCAATGTCATGGATATCAACGATAATCCAATGAAATTCACACGATTGTTCAGCGTCAATGTAACAGAAAATGCTCCAATAGGTACGTTCGTAATTCAAGTCACGAGTGTAGACAAAGACATCGGAGAAAATGCCAATTGCTCGTATAGCTTTACTGACAACGCCAGTGGAAAGTTTGCTATCGATCCATACAGTGGCAATGTAACTGTTAGTGCTTTGTTGGACAGAGAAGCTCAAGACGAATATTTACTCAAAGTTTCTGCAGTTGATGGATCGTGGCGAGCGGAAACTTTGCTCACAGTAACGTTGGAAGATGTGAACGACATGGCCCCTGAGTTTGAACAGACTTCGTATGACTTCAATATTCCTGAAAGTGATCAGTCAGTTTCATTTGTGGGACAAGTTGTTGCAACGGACAAGGACAAACGAGGTCCTAACTCTCTTGTGACTTACGGTCTTAAGCAGCAATCTGATATCTTTACTGTAGATCCTGTGAGTGGAGAAATCTTTACGAAGAAACCTCTCAAGTATAAAAACAGTTTGAAGAAGTTTTCTCCCGAGAACGAACACAACTTAGTCATCACAGCTGTGGACAGTGGAAAGCCACCAATGTCTTCAGAATGTTCTATAACGATTAGCGTCGTGAATGCGAACAATCATGCTCCAGTGTTTGAACAGAAATCCTACTTCAGCACTGTTTTGTACAACATGACACTTGGAACTAAATTGCTCCAGGTCTCTGCAATCGACCAGAATGACTTCGGAGTTAATTCTGAGTTGGAGTATTTGGTCATCGGAGGCAACGGCTCGGAACTGTTTACCATCCAGAAAGAAACAGGATGGGTTGTGTTAAGTGGAGATGTAAAGGATAAGCTCTCAAAAACCTATTCGTTGCAAATAAGAGCGACAGATAGAGGAATTCCTCCACTATACGACGATACAACTGCCGTGATGGTTGTCACTGGAATGAACATGCATTCTCCAGTATTTTCCTCCTTGAGCTATCGAGTTATTGTCCCTGAAAACGAAGCCGTTGAAACAGTGATCGTCAGCGTGAGTGCTTCTGATCAAGACAAGGGGCCAAACGGTCAATTACGATACAACATCAGTAGAGGCAATGAACAGGGTCGATTTGCGATAAACTCATTGTCCGGAGCGGTAATAATTAATAAAAGCTTGGATTACGACACCAAGAAGGAATACAGGCTGGTAATTTCCACCACAGACCTGGGCTACGAGCCACAATCAAGTGAAGCTGAGCTGACAGTAATTCTTACAGATGTAAACGACAACCCTCCGTACTTTGAAGACTTGATTTACAAAGCTTACATAAAGGAAAATGCCCCAATTAATTCACCAGTCTTCACATTAACTGCGAAGGACAAGGATTCTCCTAAGAACGGAATAATTCGGTATGCCATTGTTGGAGGCTCTGGAAAGCATGCTTTCTTAGTTGACCCGTCGTCAGGAGTGGTCAGTTCCAACAAAGTGTTTGACTACGAAGATCGGTACGAATACCAACTGGACATCTTAGCCTCTAATCCAGATACAAATCTGCACGGAGCTACGAAGCTATCGATAAATGTAAAAGGCGTAAATGAATTTATTCCTAAGTTCGTCCAGCCAGTGTTCCACTTCACTGTGTCTGAGTCTGCCCCAATAGGCTCTCAGATTGGAAGTGTTCAGGCTACTGATGAAGACAGTGGGGACGACGGTATCGTTTACTACCTTCTCGTCGGATCAAGCAATGATAGAGGCTTCCTCATCAACACCAACACTGGAGCAATCACAATCTCACGAAGACTTGATCGAGAATCCCAATCCAGAGTTGTCTTGACAGTCCTCGCTAAGAACAGTGGATCTATCAAAGGAAACGATACAGATGAAGCTCAGATTGTCATCAGTGTCCAAGATGGAAACGACCCTCCAGTATTTGAAAAGGAGATCTACAAAGCTGACATCAGCGAAGATGCTCCTGTTGGGTCCCTTGTTGTTAGCGTAAAGGCAAATGACATCGACGTCAGACCTTCTAACAATCGATTTACATACGAGATATTAGAAGGCAACCAAAATAAAACATTTAAAATAGATCCTATCACTGGATACATTTCAACGGCAGGTTTCCTGGATCGTGAGAAAATTTCTCTTCACACTCTGAAAGTCGGAGCTGTTGATACCGGACTTCCTCCACAAACTGGAACTACGGTTGTTAAGATAAACCTCCTGGATGTAAATGACAATCCTCCAATGCTTAAGAATTCTTCTCTGGAAGGAAGAATTCCTGAAAACGAACCACCCAACACACGAGTGATGACACTGAAAGCAGTAGACATGGACATCAGTCCAAATGCCGAGCCGTTCAAATTTAACCTTGTTGGAGGAAATGAGGTCTCGAAATTCAGAATCGATACGAAGAATGGCCACATCTACAGCACTGCATCCTTCGATAGGGAAGCTACCCCTGAACTCAACATTATTGTCGAGATATCTGACAACGGAACTCCTACGCGTAAAAGCCGACAAGAAGTGAGGATTCTGGTGCAAGACAAGAACGACTCGCCTTCACAACCTCGGAATGGAACTGTGTTAGTGTATATGTTCAGGAACAAACTCCCAAGAACTAAGATTGCAACGGTTGAGCCAATTGATAAGGATGAAGTCGGGCAGTACACTTGCAGACTTGAGAGCAGCCAAGATGTGTTCAAAATTCCTACCAATTGTGATCTTCAGTTGACACGGATTCCTACGAATCGACGACAACTTCTTCAAGTCTCAGCCGACGATGGAAGACACGCAGAAGTCAAATCTGTTATGCAAACGGAATTTAATTTCATTGACAACTCAACAATTAAAAATTCTGTGGTCATTCGAGCGTTCTCCACAAATTCTGCTAAGCTGCTTGAAAAATCCTACAGCAATTTGGTTACTTTCTTCAAATCGATCTTCACTTATGAGCCACAAGTCTACAGTTTTATTTCCAAAGATAACGACACCGATATCGTCGTTGCCATTTACACCGGTAGCGAGTATCTTGGAGTTGATGAAGTTACAAGTGTTCTTGTGACTCACAAAGGCAAAATTGAGTCTATTGTGGAGGCGTCAGTGATCATCAACTACTCAATCTGTACATCTCAGAATGTTTGTCAGAATGGAGCTTCCTGCAAGCAGTCGTTGAATTCATATCCCACACAAGCGATTGTGAACAGTCCACTTTTGATTCTGTCGTCCCCTTCTGTTCAATTGGAATACAGTTGCCAGTGTCCCTCTAGTTTCACAGGTAATACTTATTCACTATGTATGGTATGAATTATGAATGTCATTGTTGAATCTCTTAATAATCTGTGTTTCTAAAATTCCAGGTGCGAACTGCCAACTGCGTCGGGAACCTTGCCAGCCAAATCCTTGTAGAAGTGGAGGAACTTGTATTAAACAAGGTTTCAATTTCACTTGCATATGTCCTCCAGATAAGCAAGGAAGAATATGTGAAATGGAACGTAGCAGTGCTTGCGAGTCGAATCCCTGTCAGAACGGAGGTTCTTGCCAAGAGAACCAACAAGCTGGATCGTATTTCTGCCTTTGCCGTCCTGGATTTTACGGAAACTTGTGTCAGACAGCTTCCAACGCGTGTAAACCCAATCCTTGTCTAAATGGAGGAGAATGTTTTAATCCTGTCGGATCTTCATCCGCGTTCCCACGATGCAAATGTCGAACACACTACTACGGAAGATACTGCGAGAAATCAGCATTTGGATTTAGTTTTGGATCCTACATGACTTTTCCATCGTTGGATCCTAATACCAATGACATTGCAATGATATTCTCAACTAATAAGAAGAACTCATTACTTGTATACGATTTTGGAGAACAAACTGGTGGACGATCAGATTTTGTAGCGCTTCAGCTGATAAATGGAAAGGCCACTTTTTCGTACGGAGGGGCAAGAACTGCGATTTCAAGTATTTCAGTAAATAAAACTGTCACCGATGGCCAGTGGTATCGAATTATTGCTACTCGGAATAGTCGAGTGGTTTCCTTGACTGTGTCGATGTGCAGGGAAAGTGGCGAAAGTTGTGATGACTGCAAACCTGGAGAAGCAACTTGTTACGCCAATGACATCGGCATTTCTGGGTAAGTGTATTTTAAAACAGAAATGACGAGTTCCATGTTGAAGGACCTGACGTTTGTGCAAACAATTAACTTGTCTCTTTTTCCAGAACTCTGAGCTTTAATGGACAACCTGTGCTTATCGGAGGGGTTCGAGATGTGGAATCAATTCTGGAAAGACCCGGGCAAATTCAGACAGACGACTTTGTTGGATGCATTCACAGTGTCGTTGTCAATGGGCGTCATCTCAACATGTCCACCCCTTTAGAATCTCGTGCAATTTCAGATCAATGTCAGAGAGTAGAAGACGTATGCGAACTTTCTAGCTATCAAGTCAAGAACAAATGTGGATATCAAGGTCAATGCATTGATCTGTGGGACTCGCACATATGTCGTTGCGACGGTCTTATTTCTCCTAACTGCCACGAGTCTTTCACACCATATTCCTTTTCATCCGGGTCTTACGTCGAATTCCGAGCAGGAGACAAGTACAAGAGAAGTCAGCTTTTACACGATGTCTATTCGGATTATGAGCATCAAAGGAAACGACGAGAGATTTCTTCGAAGAGCTTGTCTCTCAGTTTCCGTACAATCCAACAGGATGGCATTATTTTGTATGCTGCCAGCGGAAAAGACTTTACTCTAATAGAGGTGAGTAGTATAGCCTTTAAATAACTCGTGGAGGACTGATTCACTCTTAAGCTTCAACGCAACACTAAATAAATCCTTATTCGGTTTACAGCTTGACAATGGGGAGTTGAAGTTCAGTTTCCGTATGGGATTCAATCTCCCAATCAGTATGCGAATATCTGGAGCCTCCGTCACCGATGGAGCATGGCATGTCCTGAAGCTCGTTTCCCAAAATCGTGCGTTGAACTGTTACATTGATGGACAGAAAATGGGAGACGAACTTGACGCTTCTTCCGCTCATGATTTCTTGGATCCATATTTAACTGTGTTAGCTCTCGGAGGATTTTCTGAAGTCAACATTCCATCAAACAAAATTTATGCAGGTAAACTGTCCGTTGTTCAAAATACAATTACCAAATTGCAATGACGACTGTTATATAATTGTTCCTGTTTTGTTTTGTGCCTTTGAAGGTTTCACAGGTTGTATGACCAACTTCACAATCAACAACGAGCTGCAACCTCTGAATGGGTCTGGCAGCATATTCGACGAAGTAAACTTCCACGGAAAGCTTGTTCGAGGCTGCAGTAACGCAATTGCTGGAGCAGCTACAGCCCCAGATCCCCTCAGTATTGGAGTGACATTAGTCATAGTTTTCTTCGTGTTCCTTTTAGTCGCCATATCTGTCAGTTTTGCTGTGTTCCGCCTCCGAAAACGAGACAAGAATCCTCTCCATTCAGTCAATTCAGCAAGCAAACCATCACCTCAAACCCAAGGCCCAGGGGATGTAGTTCGCAGTCACATTTTGGATGGAGAAGCTGAGGCTCTACGTAACTTTGTGAGAAATTCGAAAAAAATCAGTGGAAGCAACACTTGCTATCAGAAACCAGATATAATTGAGAGAACGACGTCTACACCTCCCCACAACAGTAGCAGCAACAGTCCAACGAACAATGCTCTGATGAACAGTCCTAATGGAATCTCGATGGACCCAGAACTGCCAGATTTACCCGAACACTACGACCTAGAAAACGCGAGTTCCATAGCCCCCTCAGACATTGATATAGTCTACCATTACAAAGGATTCCGAGAGAACATTAGTGCGAGAAAGTCGTCCCCTTTCCGGCACACCCATCATTTCCCAGGAAATCTGCAGAGCCCGGGAATCCGCCAAAGTCCCATTTCGAACGTGTTGAAAAGCACTCCGTTAGCGAGACTTAGCCCAAGTAGCGAGTTGTCTCAACAAACTGCACCCAGAATACTCACTCTCCAAGACATCAGTGGGAAGCCACTGCAAAGTGCTCTCTTAGCGACGAACCAAAAGGATCCTATGAGTCAAAGTGAAAGGAGTCTGAATATCAGCCAGAGCTCTTCTAGAAGTAGTATGATACACGCATCTTCTCAAGGAACTAAGAAGAAACGGAGAAAGTGCGGTGGTGAATCAGGAAATACGATGACTATAGGACTGACTGCCGAAGAAATAGAACGGCTGAATAACTCAAGGCACAAAAACAATTCTAGTCTCATCAGCACTCTCGACGCCGTTTCCAGCTCTGAGAGTGACGATCGTCGAAAGAACAATTTGTCTAATCTCTTAGAATCGAAACCAGAGAGGAGAACCCATTCTCGAAATACTTCTAGCGAAGAGGACGAGTCTGGCAATGACTCCTTCTCGTGTTCCGAATTCGAGTATGACAACGACAAACGCGACTTCCGGCAACCTCATTCGCACATGATGTTCTCCAAACACCCCCAGGACGGAGCTCCAGAAGGCGAAGAGTCATTTCGAGGGTCTCTGTCCACCCTGGTCGCCTCAGACGACGACCTCTCTTACATTAATAGTTATGCCAAGGCCCCCAATCATCTCCCCGGGGGTCCTTCATCCATCGGTTGGGATTACTTGCTAAACTGGGGCCCCAATTTCGACAACCTTGCAGGCGTATTTAAAGACATCGCACAACTCCCCGACACCACCACTCCCCACTCACACAACATCCCAAGTAGTTCAAATCTTCCAACTAACATTAACCTAGGAAATAGTAGTTCCAGCTCAGCGAATCGCAACAGTCGTTATCCTACCCCTAGACCTAGTGAAGAATACGTTTAACTCTTTTTTATTCAGTTTTGTTTTGTATTCAGTGTGCCCATTTCTTGTCAGTTTGTGTATCGATATTAATGCTTAATTGCCTAAACTTATCTCTTCACAAAACTCTCCATAATATTACGTTGCCTTTACCTCCTCCACACACATCTCATCGTTGCTTTCGAATATTCGAATTGTCATCATCACCTACAGCTTCCAAACTCCCAACTTGTATGTCTTCATTTCCAGACTACAAAACTCTCCCACCCGACAACTACAATTCTACAATGTTTCTTGTATTTAATTAAGCATCCACTTACACCTCCGTGTGTACGACTTTGTTACCATACTTAATTTCTCACATTTCATTTTCTCATTTTATTTATATCAATCATTTTTAATCTGTATGTGTAAGAGCTAAGATAATTTAAAAGTGTAAGGTGGTCTTATTTGTTACATAAAAAGTTTTCTGCGTTTGTGTTAAGTACACAGCCAGCATTGTCAATATCAATATTAATTAAAATAGCTTTGTACAGTATTATAATTTTAACGTACGTACATGCTCAGAATGTTTCGTAGTGTGCCAAATTTTTATTTCTATAGTGAATAAAGTTTTAAATATGTTTTTCTAAAATTACTTTATCTAATCAATATATCTCTTATTAGAAACGACATTATGGCTCAGGATAAATGAAATAAGATAGCTTCATCAATCAATCCATCATCATCCTTTACATCTATCTTCAATGTTGTGTTTATTTTTGACATTCTGCAAAGGAATCGTACAATATCGGAATGTTTCAGTGGATCCGATCATCCGATTAAAAACACTCTCATCTCAATTTTGAAAATAGACATAATATTTCATAGACACTCTTTCATAGACACTATTTCATAGACGTAGGATTCAACAGGCATAAAAGTTACTCTGGTCAGTCTCACAATCAATTTTTCATGAACGAATGGACAAAGAGGGAACGGTGAATGCAGCAGCAGTGGCATCTGCGGGAAAATGAGACGGGAACCGCGCGTAATTCAAAAGGCAGAAAAGTCAGATTTTCTCTTTTGTATGGAAGAGTAAATGACACAGTGTAGTGTGGACATACACTCTACTCATCCGTAGGGTTTTATTATTATTGTTTTGAATAGGGTTTAATTAATTACTTTTCGAAGCTTAATTATGCGATCAGGGCATAGGTTCATGAGTTAACATCTTGCACACTGCCAGGTGTAGGGGACGTCCGGTTTTGGTAGGCCGGGAAACATTAATTAGGCTTAGGTGACCCAGAGAGAGTCATGTGTGGCGAATTTTCTCGCAGCCTAATTAATTGATTTTTGATTTACATTGTTTACAAAGTGTTAAATGTAGATTTGCTAGGATTATTAGCTGCATGGTGTTGATAGTAGGAACATTTTAGTTTTTCAAATAGTTAGTACAAAGTACAGGGAAACAATGCAATTTTCTAGGTCGTAGGGCTCAATAGCTGTCAATTTAGTTGTTAGTTTCTAGCCTAGGAGGTAACGTCGTTTTTGGGCAGTTCCTAAAAGTCTGGCTGAATAGGCTGACAATCAAATCATACGAAAGTACAAATATAAAATGCAATACGTTTAGGGTATTTAGGCAATTGGTTAATTAATTTTACTTGTTTTTCTACGTGCTCCAGCGGTAGGTAGTTTACAATTTGTTGGTTGATAAGTAAACATCAATCAGTTTTAAATTTTCGCACATTGCGCTTTTGACTTTCACACTGTCAAACTTAGCAGATAGAAATAGCTTAAAATGTCGTTTTCTGGAGGTGGAGGTGATAAATTGAAAGACAGTAGGGCTGCAGGAGGCATAGTTGTAGAAAATGCAGATAAATATAAGCAACTTGAAGGCCTCGAAAAGCTTTTCGAGAGGGCACATGCAAAAATACAAGAACTTGAGCGACTGATAAGTCGTGTGAGTGAATTTAATATTTTGTTTGGATGAAGTTTATGTACGTGGGTGATGGGGGTGTTACAATCTAAGTTTTCTAAATCTTCTGACTCTAGGAAGAAAAGACGACGAATTCGAAAGTGAGCGATGTAGGATTGCACTCAGCAATGCAACGACAGGAGAAGTTGCTACAAATGTCAAGAGTTGTGCTGAAGAGAGACGCTTTCGGCACTAGCGTCCCATGGGGACACGCCTCTCCTAACAAGTGTCACATTCCTAAAGCAGGAGAGAATCTTCCAAAAACTCCAGACGTCAGACATGGGGCTGGTATTTATTTATCTATTGAATTGACAACCTTATTCATATCGACAACAACTGCATGTATTAAAAATATTGGCGTGTTTAGGTATACCGAGACACTCTTACGGACTCGATGATCTGAATGTTAGTTGCACTCAATCCCACACAGGTGCGAAAATGCTGTGAATTATCTAGTTTGCAACTGTTACTGTTACTTACTTTTACTAACTCAGTTCGCTTATAATGTTTAGGAAGACGGGAAGAGGAGGAGATGTACAGGAGAACTGGGGCAATCCCAAAAGTATTTTCGAAGTCTGTGCCGAGGACAGCGCTAGAAGAAGGAGTTTTAGACAGCACGTTCATCAGAACTCAAACAAGTTCCCAAAACCGAAAAAAGTCCCATCCACGAGGTACAGTACTACCCCGTGTAATCTAATATATTTTGTGCAACCGAAAAATTATGGTTCATCCAAAAGTTAAATAATGGGTCTTTCGACGTATTAAAGAATTATTTTTTCTTTTTGTTTGTCCAGGAGTAGAATCACATGCTTTACAACGTATGGACATCTTAGAAGATTCTAGCTTTAAGGATGTACAAGGTTCATATGTAGGCATGGAGCATAATGGGTGAGATATTTAAACAAGGTACACGTTTGTGTGTCAGAACCTTATTAGCACCAATGTTTTCTGTATTGAAGGTACGGAAGTCTCGACCGTAATGCTGGTAAGCGGAATCGACTTGTGACTGATAAGCAGAGACGACATACAAAGACAATTGGCAATATGCCTTTGTCACCTATAACAACAGTCAATGCTGAGCATTTAAAAACACCAAAATATGAGCTCGGCCCTGATGAACAGTATTTGTTTGGACTGCCGCACGTAGCAAATGTACAAAGCTCGAAGCTTAGTAGGACCATATTAGCTTCATTGTCCCACACTCCATCACCAAAAACTCCCGGTCCAAGAATAACAACTGAAGCTGACTCTCTCAATCATCTGGCATCTGATTACTCGATTGTTGCTGCAAACCAGCCCCACTCTAGTTTCTCAGGAAGCTCGCTATATGTTGGACCCAGTCCGACACAAAATCTTACGCCAGTAGCTTCTAATAATAACAATGGGGAAGAGATTAACGTAGAGTTAAGGAACTCATTTTATCACCCAAGACCTTTTTCAGCTGGAGGTACTAAACCAATTATCGATCAAATTAACCTCTATGTCAATACTTAGTGTGCAGTCTCTTTAATTGGAAACTTCGGTTTTTTAGGAATGTCACCAGCCTCTGGAGCTGAACGTATTGCTAATGAGTTCTCAGCAATTAGGCTTGAAGACACCTTCTCTGACGATGTTGTGGATTCCGCAAGAAGTAAGGGTTTGAACATGAGGACTCATTTGCGAATAAAATTTGGAGTGTTTACTTGGAGTTTTATTTGAAGCTTTTACTAATGAGGTTCATTTTACGTAGACCGATCGCGGGAACTTTCAGTGATCAGCAAGGAATCAACTAAGCCATTTGAGATGGCTGACTATTTTAAATATAGTAGCAAGTTTAGAGGGAACAACAACTCTCAGTCTTCTGGTATGAACTTTTATATTTAATTTGTATTAAAACCCTTAATTTTATACGCATGCTGTCATTAGATGCCACGTCTGGATCCCAGAACGAGCAAAGTAGACTTAGTCTATCATCCGGCTCATCATCGTCATCCTCCGCAGTCGATGCAGGCTTCTCAGCCCGAAGCCTGATATTGAAAAGATACTTCACTTTGCCCCATGAGGATAGCACAGGAAGTTTTGTGCCCACAGCAGGAGAAACTAACTCTGTTCTCTCGGCTCACTTATCTAATTGGAGTAATTTAAGCTTAGAGGCCCAAAATTCTCTCCTGCATGAGTTCGTTGCAACCGAAGAGGCAGCTGTTCTAAACAGTAGTAGAGTTTCGGGACAAAATATGCAGGTCCATACTCCACAATACCCGTCGTCTGACCAAAATGGTAACAGTGTTGTTACTGTCGAAGAAGCACCTCAGCTTCCTCCTCGACAGCCGAGGTAAATTGTAAAATTGACTGAGTGAAATTTAAAGTTTGGCTGAATTGACACTTGCTATTTTTTAATGAAATAGGGAGAAAAAGGACAGCACACTCGAGAAAATTCGTGATCCGGAAGGTAGCGATCAGGCGTGGGTGATGGAGACTCCAACGTTTGTGTGATAACTTCGTATTCATGGGCATCTAATAGGAACAATTCTAAACTCCTTTTCGTAACAATTTTTTCCAAAGAGGTTTCTATAACAATTAGGTAGGTTAGCTTTGTAGTTACATCCTAGCTATCGACATCGTCAATTGTCTGGTTAAGCTGAACTAGTACCTGTACAATCAAGAGTCCAGTCGCGGACATAAATCGTCTACAATGTTCTAAATTACCTCATTAACCATAAATGCAACCCGAAAGATGCGAAACTATATAATGCAATGAACTCTGGTCTAGGAGATGCCAAATGTATGTTAGATTAACTCCAATTAAAAAACTACCACTGTTATCAGTAAATCTTAATTAATGAACCGAATCCAGTATCCAATAAATAACGTCTTCGTTTATACACGTTTCATATAGTATTTTTGTTTTCCTGAATAGCTATTTATTTCGCAAGAATAAAGTTCTCTCGGAATCAGACAATTCTTAAATTGCATAACAATTACGATAAGCAGACCACAGATAGATTTGAGAAAACATTAATACATATGACATATATAATACATATAACGAAGCCAATTCACTTAATTGATTGATGCTATGTTAACTATTCAATAATTAAGTATAAAACAGTAATGATGAGTGATCAAAGGTAATAATGTTACTGAAGATGCAAGGAAATAAACTAATGCTTGCTACGTAGGCTTGTTCTCGTCCTCAGCCTTAGCGCACGCGATTTTGGAATACTGATTATAAACATAATCATTAAATCCCTCAATGTTCCTTGCAATTTCAATAGCTAAGAATTGTATCCGAGTGACGAGTATCGTATTTTCCTCACTATATTCCTTGGTACAGTCCAGTCTGAGCAAAGTTCCAAAACTATAGTCTTCAATATCTTTTAGAGCTTCGCAGAATGCTCTCCATTTCTAAACAAAAACACAGAAATTATTAACGCATTAAAGACTGAACGGCAAAATATGACTGGCGCATTAAGTTTTAACACTTAATACGCTTGTTGACTTACTTCCTTAGCTGCACCAGATTTTAAAGCTTCTTCAGTAACATTCGACAAGGAGAAGCTGGGAAACGTTGCTTTGAAAAATGAGTATATCCTTTTATCATCTGTCTTCGTGAGCTTCAAAAGCTTTGGATCCACGGAGGAGATTAACTGCAAAGAATGAATTCTCTTAATAAATACGACGAATAGCAAAGGACACTCGCATCCACCTATCAACTACATTTCAATTTTTTAAAGTTAATCGACGTACATTGAAGTGAATGTCTGCAAATTCAATAGTGCGCATCACCCACATAGACTCCACCGAGTCAGCATTCACATATTCCTCAGCCGGTCTTGTCAAGTAGTTCGCTCCTTCTGAAATCGCTCCTGCGTCCTAAACACAAAAACCATTGAATACATTAATACATTAAGTAATTAAGTAAAATACTTTCGTAAATACGTAATATACACCATCCCCTGTAATAACGCTATACACTGTCTTTATACTACAAGCAAACTTTTTAACTAATGCTTGCCCCTCTGCCGGCTTGTGTTTTGAAAAACTTGACAATAAAACCTTGTAGATATTGAACTAAAACCGTACTAATAAGTGCCAAGCATGAAATCCTTAACAATGCAAAATTGTAACAGAAAAGTAATCCCAGTTTTTTTAGCAGAAGGAAAAAACTTCTCTCCATGGGCCTCACGAAATAAAAACCACTCATATCCCTTAATTAACACACTCCCAGAAAAAAAATCATTAACTTACAAGTCCAGGGCTGAAAGACATCGCGATTCATAAACCCGATCGGTTGAAACTAAACTTTAAATTTGTACAAATTATGCTTAAAATAATTATTTTGTATGATATTTATCACAACGTCTAATAGTAGATGAACAACTGGTACAAGTATAACAACACGTGGGGATGTGGGAATAACAGATTCTCGGCTTGTCAGCTCAGCGTAGTTTGGAGAGGTGCTGAATTGTATACACACATTGAAAGGTGACAAGCTTAATAAGGTGTATGAGGGGGAATCAATTAATGTTAATTGTCAATAATTGTTGATGGAAACAGGTCGTATGATTGCCGAAAAATCAGCAGCAGTCACAGAATTGAGAGTGACGAGGGAAGAGGCGAAGACGCGTGTTTGGGTCTACTGAAGATTCAAAGCTCGACTCGCCAAGTCAGCTGATTTACATCATTGCGTCCACCCTTACCTACTTTGTTCACACGATCAACTTACATTGATTCTATTGCCTATTTCATGATGTGATATGCTCACACACTCAAGACCTATTAATTAATTTTGAAGAACTAATGATACGACTAATGCTTATCTAATACAGAGCATAGTAATTTTTAGCTAATAATGTCGGGTGTGCTGGTAGAATCGCTTTATTCGTTTTATACATGGACTGCTTGCGTTTTTCTTTTAACAGCTTACTAATTAAGACACACGACCCTCTCAAGTACGAAATACAGTATTCGTATTAACTAATTAAATGCACCCTCAGACTTTTTTTTCATATTATTATATTAAATTGATTTGTAAATAAGCGATGAGCTACAGACATTGAAGAAGTAGTTCACACCGTTCGTACGGCAAAGAAAAACGAGTCGACAATATAGCTTTCTCCGTTAAATTAATTATAGCTTCCCATAATTCTCTCTTGGTCTGAAAAAAAACGTGAAGTAAAATGGTTAACTTTTCGCAACTATATTATACTGGTATATTATACTGGTCAGTACTCCTTTACGATAACATAATTGCTACTCCAGATTTTAAGAATTTTCATCGAGAAACCTGGCTGAATCCGACGCCCCTCACACCTGTCGCCAACTTTACTAACTTCACATGCTTTCTCATTTGTGCGCGAATAAACAAATTTCAATTTCACCACGCGTCTCTGAGAGCATCGTGCTCAGCATCCTCCATCTTCACAGTTGATCTCGTTAAGTTGCAGTCTAGAAGTGAGCTGTTGCACTACTTCCGTGTGTCTCTCGTGGTTACCATCGAAGTTATTCCGTAGTCACTCAATTCACTGCGGTTATTGGGTCCAACGTTCGAGATACAACGTAAGTTATTGGGGAACTCCCGAGTTTCCCCATTTAAAAGCGTACAATTGAAAAATTGATTTTGTTACATTTTCCGTGAAGATGGATAAGAAGAGCTCTGTCGACGCTTCCAGTCAATGCAAGACTCCAAACGCCCAGCGAAATATTACCGAGGAGGAAGTCTTCATGAAACGCCTTGAGGAAATGAGTCTTCGGGCAATATATGAAACGGAGACTCGGAATCAGTATGGTGTCGATCAAGTACGGTTCTGGGTAAAGGCAAGTGTTTTGTTTATTGCCTGTAATAAGGAAATTTTCTTAGCGGAAGCATAATTAACGTAATTAAAACCGTTTATTGATTGATTGTTCAGATATACCGGGACAATGTGTTCCTTGCTAAAACTTCGTCTGGATTTATGTCGAAGTCCGTAGATTATCGGGAGCTTGCCTTTGACCAAGCTAATCGGCGACTCAATGCCATCGCTATGTATAATCGGCATTTGCCATCGTCGACGTACAACAGGGCAGGTACAGCCAAAGCTCCTGCTGAGAACCAGGAGCAACGGGACGATTATACTGATCATAGAAATTACTACTAATGCTGTTGTTTAGGCTATGTCATAATTTCATGTAAAACAGTAGTTAATAATGCTCAATCCTTTTACTCATTGTACGTTCTACGTATTTTAACGTTCGTCATTTTTTAAATTAATAAGCTTGTGACACTTGAAAAAGTTCGTTTTACTAAAAATAATTTTATATGTCCGGAATGCGATTTATTGTACTTGTACTCGATCGTAAGCTAAAGCTGTGAACTCGGTACGTATATGTATTCCTTCTAATGGTCATTTCATAACGTCAGGTAGTCGGAAATCTACTCGTGGGAGGGACCGAAATGATCCCACTAGGATTGTGTAATTAGGATTAACTACTTTTTTGTCGTTAAACGTTTTTTTCCGTCATTGAAGTGAGTGTCCGAAAATTCAATACAGCACCTACATATACTTCACTGAGTATGATCTTTATATATGTCTATGGTCATCATTCACATCTTCTCTAGTCAGTCTAGTCTCACAAGGGCTCATACGCCAACTTGATTGATTTAGTAATAAAAAATACTTCTGTACAATTTCACAGCTCAACCTGCAGCTCTCTTCAACTTTGCTATGTATTAATTTCAATGCATTCTTGAATTTAAAGTGTAAAACTGATACGGCACGGGTCTTTTCTATTCGGACACGGGTCGTGATGAGAAAGACCTGAAGCCTTTCTTCGTCTAATCTTAATTTGTTTCTTCCGAGTCTCTGTTATTGCAAGGAGTATGTATGAGCAGTCATTCCTATGTATGTACGATGTGTACACTTCTTCAAACCCTCGACACGTACACGTGTGCCTCTTTCACCCGATAACCTACATCTAAAAGCTTGTACTTCATTACCGTTCCGCAACTGTTACTTCGTCTCAACTTGAATGCAGTCATCTGAAGAATCAAAACTCTGGATTTAAAAGTCTAACATCAATAATGTGTATACAGCCAGAGCTAGAGAGCAGTGAGCCATCTGCTCTGGACTTTTTACCTTGCCGAAGTCATGAATGCACAATCAATTCTCATCTGCGCCAACCAACAGTTAGTTTTGTTTGTAAAGACTACTTACAACCAACAAGTCTTCTGAACCTGCTTGCTTATTAATGTTAGGGTACAAGGTACACTGTTCTTACGGTCGTCACCAAGACGGAGTTTTTCAGAGTCTGAAGATCAAAGTAATAGAAGAAGCATTGGAGTTGAAGGTTTGAGCTTGAGGAAATAAAGAGCATATGGAGAGCACGCGATGGAATTCTCTGCACTCGTCGAAGGGATTCTCTGTGTATCGTATAGAGACGACCTCTAATCATTCCAGCCTTTCTAGTTCACTTGGTGTGTAATGATAAAGGATCTATCATCTTAACCACTTGGTCTCATTATTACCCCTGCCTGCAGATTTCTTCTCTCTACACCTGGCCGTCTTCCTGTTAAACATCTGCTCGTCTTTTCCATCACATCTTTGCTTCGATTTCAAAAAGATCAACACATGGACATCCACGAGTCCATTTTACTCTTTTTCTACCTCGCCCATCCACACGTAAAATAGATGAGTCTTGTGCCCAAGATTTCTGAGGCTTGAAAGATGCTCTGTGTGCGACTATTGTTGTTGCTTGAGTTGTTCCTTCACACTTAAGAGATTATTATTAGGCTAGGGAAAGCATTAGACGGAGATAATTTGGCTTTGGCTTGTGCTAGGTAAGTTTGCATTCAGTGAGCATAGTCTTCATCACTGTTACGAAGTATGTAGTAGGAGCTGTAGAACTTCTAGACCTCAAGTCCAGAAAGATAGCTTGTAAATCTGTAGAATGAGACACTTCTCGCTTCCATTTTATCATCTTTTGATCCATTAAAGTGCCTGTCTCAAAACATACTCGAAATGTATAGCTTTGCAGTGCATACGAATAAAAAATGATAATCGTAAAAATGCTTAAGAAATACGATCGCAGACAATTAACCAAGCTCATGGTGAGTGTGGTTTCGACTCTCCGCCTAATGTACTTTCAGGTTTGACTTTTAAAAATAAGAAAAGTCGGACAAGGCAATAAAATTGTAATTGTTCTCAAATTCCCATCCTCCAGCTTCTATATGTGCAGTTAAGCAAGGCAGCCAATGTGTAATGTATTAAGCTGAGCATGAAAGTTTTTCACGGACTGTGTAGGGCGCTGAGGTGGATTCAGAAACTTGTGTGTATAATAATAATCACTGATTCGTGAAATATAAGTCCACGTCACTCGTCAAACAGTTTCCGAGCGTATTCGTGATTTAAACTGAATAATAATGAGTTTAGTTTTAATTTCCATGTACAGAAAAACGAACTCCATGTAGAAGAGTTTTTGAAGATGCGTACAGAGTTTGAAGAGTAAGGAAGGTCCTATGCGTGACTTTTTAATGATTTGCACCATCTCAAATTCCTCCCTTTCTGAAACTCTGAAGTGTAGGATGAGTGAAAGAGAATCAAGAATAATAATATGATGCCATAATGACTGAAGGTGTTATTATGATAAATTTGTTTTCGTATGGGTCTCGTATATGGATGGAGAAAGGG
Source organism: Isotomurus palustris (assembly GCA_034696625.1). Taxonomy (NCBI): domain Eukaryota; kingdom Metazoa; phylum Arthropoda; class Collembola; order Entomobryomorpha; family Isotomidae; genus Isotomurus; species Isotomurus palustris. Next base: position 68,960 of record JAQGAD010000025.1, on the reverse strand, counting down.
TCGGGAGGAACGCAAATAACATGTATGGGTAATACCATTAGCAACTTATGAATGAGAACATAATTGGATCATATAATGAGATGATAGTCAGTTGGGCTGATGCATTGTGTTTTTGCATACGCCATTCTCAATTTCGCAGCATCTGTCACGCCAACCATAGCTTGATCTTCTTAAGAGCACTTCAGTAGGGCAGCAGGTGCACGCGAATCTAAACTGGACTGGACACTGGATAAAATCTGACATGCATTTTGGCAAACTTGAACGGTTGCCTCTATAGCAGCTTCAGCTTATATGTTAGTAGAAGTAAATGCACTCCAGCCTCACTAAGGTGGACTGTAAAACTGTTGCTTTGAAAAATAAGTTATGTGTATTTTGAAGGCTGTGAATCCGCAGTGCCATTCTCAAGAATTACATGCCCAATTGCCTAAGGATGGACAATAAACGAGCAGCTTATTATGTGGGGCAATGATACAAGTTAATTCTATCGTGTCTTTCCTCTCCGCTTGGGCTAACAATATTATATGCAAGTATTTTATTCCATGTGATTGTGATAGCATAATTTAGTTTTATGTAATTTCTTAATGTTGAAGTCAGCATCTATGGGTTGGGACTGGACATCTGGATTTCTAGGATATCTGAAGCTCTGGATCAGATGACAAATGGTAATTTTAAGAAATCAAGTTTGAGGCTGAAATTAGTGGACGCTGAAAGTGAAAGAATCAAAAGACTAAAGACGTCCGCACCCTGCGGAGACTCCACATCTTGTAAGAACATCGAGGGCACACACGACAAAAAGTTTGAAATTACATATTTTCCACATGTGGAAATACAAGTAAAGTTGTAAAGCGCCTCGCATTACCCCACCTGGCACGCACATTACGCCTAATCCACTTGGCTGCCCTGTTAAGCCCTCCTTTGGATAGTTAATATGGAAGTAGAAGGTCCTTTTCCAAACTTATATGACTGTATATAGATGTTTAGGAAAGAGGATCGTTTGGCAAGTTGGTGATCTTTGTCGTCGTCTTATTTGAGACCCAAAAATCTTCAGCTGGCATGGAGCTGTCAATCTGAAGGAAAGGTGCTTTTGAGCAGCCTGCTTACAAGCCAGTTTTCGATTTCCACACACAACTGGCTAACCGATATTCGATGCCCGGCAGATGTTCATTGGACCTGGACCACACCAATACCTTACAATGCTTATATGTAAAGACTCACCAACGTCTTGGACTTCTCTATTCACAATACATATATGAGATCGCCTCAAGAAGATCCTTTTGTAAGACGAAGTGCTCTTTTACCTCGGGTGAAGGAATGAATGATGAAGGAATGAAGGTGCACCAGCATTATTATTGCCGAGAGTACTATGAACTTAAATGAAACGTTCCTTTCGGTATTTCTTTAACCTTTTCCAAGTCTTAATTGTGTGGCATCTGGCTCCCTGTCCCTCCACATGATCTTCATACAAAAACCTAAAATATTTTATGCTCTTTAGATAATCATGAACTCCTCAGGTATGAGAGACCCTAATAAAAATCCATTTGCCTGAAAGTGAAGATATTCACGTGGAAAAAGAGAATCTGCTCTGAGATATCTGAGTGACCTTACCTTTCCGAGAATACGAGACTCTCAGTATTTTAATTAGGGCTAGAGATCTTGCGTGCATGTGCAACTTCACTCATAACCGCCCAAATTAATTATGTGTGAGTAATTTTATTGCATATAAGCCGTGTGGGTTCAATTATTCTAATTAAAACAACTGACGCTAATGATGTTCAAACAAACTCAGTCGCACTTTTCGTAATAATTAATATTCAAGAACCCTTAATAACTGGTAATACTAAAATTCGAGAGTACGCTAATTTAATAAGATTAAGCACCAAGCTTCATGATTTTAGCTCAAAAGTCCAAACAGGTATTCTTCATTACGTGTCGTACTTCTTGCTCCTCTTTTCAGGTAAGACGTTATACAGTTGTTTCTCCAAACGTTAAGAGAAATCGTTTAGACTAAAGAAAAGTCATGAAGGTGAATTTTCCTCATCTCAAACAACATCAAAGACTGAAGGACTTGTTCGGTTGGAATAACGAGGAAGGTGGTCCATTCCAAATTGCAGGAGTAATATAAAATGATACAATTGATACTTTTGACACTGCAGTACGACTGCCAATGCTGGATTCTCCCCCGTTAGTAGATAAGCCAGGGCTGCTGGAGGAATAAACCTCTGGACAGGAAATTGAGACCTTGTACTTTGTCATCCATATCCAGTGTAATAAATTAACAAACTGAGCAATAGACCGTTCATCCACACCCATATGTTGCTCTTCTTGGCCCTTCATATAAATAAATTTTAAGCACACATGAGGGTTCGGAAATAAAATTGGATGGAAGGAAAAGGCCTGGTTGTACTAATCTAGGTATTCAAGTTTTTTTGTAGAAACTTTGATGCAAGCAAAAGCATCTGCTCCTTTGGCATTTGGTCTTTCTTGTTGAGTGAGGACCAACAACAAATAACACAAAAAATCCCTTTATGGTTGGTAGGAAACGGATGGCACTTCATTCGATGCCTTAGCCTATTTCGCTCAGCTTAAAGGCCTCCTGACTGCAACCCTATACGATCAACATCCCCACCATACAACTGCATATCTGAGCTCGAACATGTTATTTGTTTGTTCATGAAAGCTAGTTGGGGAAAATGAAGGCACAAGATGTAAAAAGGACCCTCGGTCCGTCTTTCACCAGATGAATGTCTGTTTAACCCCCTCCAAGCTATATATACGAAATAATACGGATGGTTCGTACGCGAGCAGTTGTAACCCTTGGGAGAGTGAGGGTTAGTTCACATCTTTCAGTGGTAAAGGCCATTCCATTATCACTTTGCATGCAACTTAAAAAGACGTCCAGGTAGATTGAAGACCAGTCTTCGTTCGACTACAGAAGCAACAACTTCTTAATATTAATACACAGTCTCCATACAGTGATATCTTTAAGTGCGTGTAAATCACTACATTACTCAAGTAGCACGAGTACTTCAGTTGTTCTTGCTCAGTGAGAAACCGAAACCGGATTTGCAAATCTATTTCCGTTTTGTCTTCTCAGGATGTGGATTTAAAAAACCCTGAAATTATTGTGACTGTGCTGAAGTTTGTTACAGGAAATCTTGTGGAATTTACCTGGTTTTGTCGAATGGCAACCTTTGGATCCGTTTTTTATCGTGTCTCGCTCATTTGAGACTCTTGTCGCACATTTGCTTCAAACCTGCTGTTTAGTGTTCACAAGTTAAGTGTTTTACATTCGTGGAAATGGCTATTCAATTGAAGGAAAGTTTGGACATGGAAAAAAATAAGAAGGAACCTTCTTCACGGAGACTCAATTCATTGCTTTCTATGTGGTAAGTTATCTTGTGCCTAGTGATAAACATTTGGTGTTCAAATAGAATTCGCCATTAATTTATTTTTCCTAATAGGTACGGAGTTATCATAGGATCGCTCCAGATTTACATTATCGTCCAGAATGTCTGGAAATTCGTACGATTCGCTGAAATGCCTTGGCCAACTACGATGACTCCCACAATCGAAATGAATGTCTTCATTGGACTGAATGGTAAGCAGAAGATTCATTTCTTTCCCCTGGTTTACAGTTATCGAGTAGTAGACTTTCGAACAGTTTAAAAAATGGAATCTTCTCATAAAACAATCAGGTTTGGCTGTGCTACTCCTTCCGTTCTTTATCGCCTCATGCTTTCTCAAAATCGGAAATATGGCCAACGACAACCAAATGCTCGGAAAGCGATTGAAGTGCAGGGAAGATTGGACAACTGTGTTTCCCACTGAACTTCAAGAGAACAAGAACATCTTTTCTTCAATTTGGACACACTGTGGGCCCATTTCGTCTCTTTTACACATAATCTGTGCTGTGTGTCTCTTATTCCCCCAAATTATAATGGAATCTGTGTTGATCAAGAATGGATTCATTGCCAAAGGTACTTTACCCCTTACCATACTATCGTTTATGTTCTTCATGCATCCATCAATTACACAACGAGTTAAAATTAACAAAACGTGTTTTATGGTTGTAGAGTACATTTGGAAATCCGATTTGGACTTTATCAGCAACGAAGAACCTGAGGATATGATTGTTCGCCCGATTGGAAGCAGTTCAACTGTTGTTTCTGACTTCAACAAGAAGATGTTTTCAATTCCATCGAAACACGATGGCCTCAAGTTGGAGTTCATGAACTATGCCCTGGGACTCTTCTGCTTCTCAATTCGATACGCACAAGTATTTTGGTCATCCCACAAGAAGTTTGCTATTGTTTTTGGAATTCAACAACTTCTTAACTCCGTCCATTCGTTGGTGTCTTTCTGCACTCTCACCATCCTCTACAAAGTTCACGTGTCAAGTGTATACCAAGAATCCACCCCTTTCCTCCTCAACAGCCAAGTCACTCTTTTGATCTTTGGCATCTCCTTGACCGTCTTGTTCTTCTCATCCTCAATTCTCTACTACTTGGGTTACCTGAAGTTTGCCTCTTTTTTGCAAGAAAAAGTTCGCAAGCAATACGTCACAGAATCTGGAGAAACTTCGTTCTACGGGTAAGTTACTTTCTCGCAGGAGATATCCAGTGATGTTTAAATACATACTTCTGTGGCCTGGTTTTAACTCTTCTGTTCTTTTTTGAATTTACAGAAGTGGCTGGATTTACTTTCCTCACAGTGCTGCAGTGTCTGCTGCCTTAGCTTTAGCTGCGGCACAAAGTCCACTTGTTCACGATGCGTTTATTGTGTATCAAGTATCATCTCGGGCGTTCCTCATGGCATTTCCGATTGCTTCAGTCACTCACTTCCTATTGTGGGCACTCCTTTGGCTTTGCATTACCTTAACAAAAAGCTGGACCTTTGATGTTCAAGCAACACTTGTGAAACCAGTGGAAGGTCCCGGATCTGCTGGAGTTACAGCTGAAATCACAATTGACTTATCCGAGTCCATTCCAAACCGTCCATTTTCACCTCCACTCGTTGTCATCAGTGAAGGAAAAGCCTTTTCAGTCTGCAGTGTCGAAGATCAAAAATGCATCCGGGCGCTTCTTCCAGTAGAGCAACGAGATGAACCTACTTACTGGAGAAAAGCCACAACAGCCACTCCAACTCCGAGCTGCTTATCGTACAAAAACAAATCAGATCATTCCAAAGTCAAGTACATGTCATGCAGGAAGGAAGTTACATTTGATGATGAACTCCACTCTCCTCGGTAAGTCTCTATACTTTTTACACTTTCTTTAGCTCGGAATCTGACCACATTTGTTCAAGAGATCTAACAGATTTTTTCCACTTATTTCGCAGATATTACTCTAGACCTCAATCCAGAGTAGAGAAATACGACTGGAGAAACGAGTCATCAAATATGTGCTGTCCTGAAACACATCACGATGAAGAGTTTGACGCAGGAGAGTACGCGTATCTTGCTGGGTCAAAAAGCATTCAAGTACCAAAGCACGGAGGCCAACAGGCAGTTGAGAAGATCTACGGTCAGCTTCAAATGAACCAAGTTTGTTTTTCCGAGAGGAATGCAGTCTCCAGTCCTTTGTCAACGGCTGATTCATCCAGTGGAGTGAGTTCCTTAAGCACCAAGAGTAACATGGGACCTCCATCCACATCCGCGTCTTGCAGTCAATATTCCGAAGGCATAGTCCAGAGTGATCACGACTCTATTGTAGAACCAACAGCTCATTATGAGCCAGTCAGAGTTCTAAGCCGAAGGAACAGTATGAGGTCATACGTCGGACATGACTCTCCACAGAGATTGACTGCGGAAGAGTTGTACGGGAAAATCACAGGAGTGAGACCTTCGCCCAGAGCTGAGTCGATTTATTCTATGGGGAAAAGCAAACTCATTTGCGATAGTAGATTCAACAGATCAGTTTACGAAAAGTCGCCAAGAGAGTCTGAGTCTAGATTTAATTATGCCAGTGAAAGTAGAAAATTTACTGAAGAGACTACAAAAGATAATAGCTTATTAGTAGATTCCTCAAAGTCTAGTTGCTCTAAAAATAGTAAAAATAACCCTAAGATTTATGATTACTTGGACTCCTTCAATCCTCCAATTCCCCCACCTTTACCTATTTTGTCTTGTGTTATGAACAGAAGTAGCATTGCTGTTGTGCACTCCAGCAATTAAACAGTCACAGTATTTAAAAGCTGTCTTTACAGACAAACTTTGTTTCTCAAAGCGATCTCTTACAGTCAAGTTATTTACATTATATGTATCTATGAAGTATCAATCTAAGACTGATTCAGTAGTATTATAATAGCTCTGTAACTAAAAGTAGTTAGAATTTAGAATTGTGTGTATATTAAATTGTAAAAATTATTTGTTAACCGGTAAACGCAGTTTTTAAATGAAACTCAAAATAAAGTTAATGTTGAAACAAAAGTCACAGCTTTCTGAGAATCATTTGCATTGCGACCAAAGAATATTCAAATGATACTTGAAACGCTTTAGTCCTTAGCTCAAGAATTCCATTCCTCGTGTAATTCGAGAATAACGATTGTAATTTGCCTTTTATACACTATGCAGCATTGAGTATCCTGTATCAATACAGTTAATTGGAGTGAGTTCCACATGAGACCCAAATATTTATTCCTGTTGCCTGTGTTCTTCTGCGAAATCACCGTATCTATCCAATAATGCCAATATTCCGACATTCCACATTTCCACGTAGCCACGAGTGATCAAGACTATTGCAGAACCAACAGCCCGATATGAGTCAGTCAAGGTTCTATAACAGTTCTAATCCGAAGGAACAGTATGAGATCATGCGTCGGGGAAACGATACTCTGCTGAGACTTCGGAAATATTGTAAGGGAAAATCACCGAAATGAGACCTTCGAACCAAAACGGAGTCGGTGTAATCTATGGGGATTAATGCCAATAGAAAAGTCCCTTGGAAATTGCGATAGTAGATTCGATTAAACATGTAAAAGCATAATTGGGATACTACTTACAACTTAGTTAGTTTGGGATTTCAGAATACAATAATTTAGGAGCAGCAGTAGTAGCGAGCATTCCAATAAAGGAGTTTTACTCTCCTTTGTCTTTAGTAGAGAAAATGCGAATGTTTATTTGAGATATTTATAGTTTTTGGCTTTCTGTAAAACATTTAAATTGAGCAGTAACTAATAACTATATCCACAAGATAATTGAAGCCTTATATAGTCAATTTAGTCAAGATAAAGTTTAAGAAGAGAGAGACTCGATCAATTTCATGTAAAAAGGAGTCTGACGTCAGAAATAATGCTTAAAGTTCAAATATTCATGCTAGGTTGGTTAAGATCTATGTAGGCAATGCTATTGCTCCTGATTTTGAGTTTTAAAAACATAGTATGAAACTATAAAGCACAAAACATACCTCAGAGCGCCTTGAGAAGTCTCACAACGCCTTCTTGTAACCTAAATTCATTTGCTGAGCTATCCAGATTTTTCCGTCTGACGTGGGCGGTGTGGCTTGTGCTAAGCAACAAATGGAAATGAAAGATAGCAAGGAGATTAAAAGCCAAGCGAAGAGCTAAAAACACAATAGAGAATCTCACATCAAACTGTCAAACAAAAGCATCAGGAACAGTTCCTGAAGTTCTCAGAAACTTCTTATGTATGCAGTAAATTATACTTGGATGATCTCGTATGTTGGTGTTTTACTGTTGACTGTGTGCCGTGTGGACAGAAATTCAACTCTGACATCGAACTGATCGAACACCTTCATTGAAGTAGCAAGAAAAACTTAATTGGGCAGGATATAAAGAGGTGTTTTTTATCGAAAAGCGAAATATTTAGGATTAAGTATTTCTAGGAGTTAGACGGCACCCGGCACACTATATTACTTAGTTACGAAGTATCACTGACTTCCATAAGAGTTACTTTTGTTTGGAACCATTACTTCGTTTCACATCTCTTTTTGTCTGGTGAAGAAAGTTTCCAGAGTGACGGAATGACGCACGAGAAAGCATTGAAATCAACAAGACTTGTGTATTTTTGTACCTTTCCATATGACCGTACTATATGATATCTAAAGCTGTGTTCTTTACTAGCTCTCAGCAGCAATGACTACTTGTTATTCGCGTGCTACAGACATTCTAATTTTCTAATAAAACATATGAAATACAGTTAATGGTAGAATGAAATTGAAATGAACAAATCTGTATCCTTAACAATTCCCTGTTGATTCGCTGGGTCTTGTTACCCAGATCCCTTGAATTTTCATTTGTCATTTCTCAATATTTCGCATTTTACCTACATTTCATGACGCGAAAACACAAAAAGTTTTTTGTTGTTTCTAACAAACACTAAATTAATAGTAAAATAAATTATCAATGTTTTCAAAACTGTATCGGATTACCGTATGATAATGATCAGACTTGTAATTCTTTCCTTCCATATATCTTCGCATGTCTCATATCGCAAGCTTGATGATTACAAATAACAAACTACAAGTCATAATACGGTAAACAGTTCGATTCTAATTCCCATGAAACCCTTTTTGGATTTGAGATGCTTTCACATGTAGTTTTTTCATCTTATCCTCCTACTTTCAGTTCCAACTTCCAGCAACCACGCTGATCCCTGTGTATTGGTTCATGGAATACATGATCAGAATGAGATAGCGAGATTAGTGGTAATGAAAAACAAGAAGCAAATCCGTGCATACATAAATGAATATAATATGTAGCAGTGGGAGTTAAATCATATTATTGATCTGTTAATCTGTCCACCTCTCTACGAGACAGTCTCGACTCTTGACTTTGGCTTTAAATCTCATCTCTTATCTATTAAATTGCGTAGTCTACACAATCCACATATTATTACATATCCATAATATGTCTTCCCTCTAAAATTCTATCCACACTCTCATTTACTCCTCATTAGCAAAGAAGTTCGTGACACGAGTGACAGCGATAATACATCTCCCCCCAGAGAAAATACTTCACACAGCATCACAATATGATTATTATGAACTACTAACGTACATACACATATGAAACCGACACTCCTGCAGATCATCAACAAGTAATCAGTAGTGATCAGTAGCGCGTGCATGCAATGGTATAAAATGTTGTTCATAAGGCTAATAAATACAGAGATGCCCTTTAAACGTCTGCTGAGGAGACTGTGTTCTGAGTTTTGCACACACATAATATGCAAAAATTGAGAGAGGTTTAAAAGTGTGCAAAAAGTTGTAGGATCGGAGGGTGGACAGGAGCAGAAGAGATCGAGGTGGCTGAAATAATCAGAAATCAGAATCATATTATTATTATTATTCTGCTGTGCATGTTGTTGGTGTTGACGTCTGTGCATAAGACTCAAGACTGAAGTGTAGGAGTCCCAGGAGCAGCAGTGTAGTCTTTTACTTAAGCAGTTGGTGTGTGTGGTGGTGGTGGTGGTCGTAGACAGAACTAACTTAAGTCAATGTTGGTGCCGTAGTAAGCACAGGGGAGTTTGGGCTGGTAACAAAAAACAGAGGATAAAAAACGATAAAATGAGTTTGTCCGTTAAAAATTTATTCGGATTGGGAGGAGGAAGGAAGGAGTAGGCCTTCTCAGTGGGCGAATCACCTTACACTCTCGCTCGCTCGCTATTTATAATACACTCGATCTCCTCACTTATCCGAGTAAACATTACTTGTCCAATAAATTGTCCAATTGTCCTTCTCACCACTTAAGGCTTATCCCTCACACACACACACACACTTATCAACAATCAAACCCTTAATTCATTCCCCTGCTTCATTCTCACTCTAAACTTCAAAGGTAGGGTGTAAACAAATCTTTGTTGGGGTGTGAAACCTGACTTTAATTGAATATATTTGAATGACAATGTCTGATTTGTTTTTTATTTTACAGAAATTCTTGCCACATCGGAGGGAACCACTGTTGAAGGTGATTGACAACCTGTGCATCTACGAGGATTCATCTGGAAAGCTGGAATTGCTGATTCAATTCAGTCTTTCGAAATTTCTAGGGGAAATGGGATTTTAGCATTTAAGGATCTCGTGCATTTTTGCTCAATCCCAGTCATCAGTTGTCCTCAGTCCTCAGACGTCTATTTCTATTTGTTACGCGAAGAGTCGACAGTTTATTCCATCCGTCAATTTTGGAGGGCGAGGACGCATTCAGAAATTGTGGAGGATGGAATTTTAGTACTTGGCTGGGAGTTGGGAGCCGCACACAAATAAACAGACAACTCAGACAGACCACTGGGAACATTTGACAGTTGTGTTTATTTCTCAGGTGTCTTTTCAGGTGAGTATTTTTTAAGAGAAACTTTTTTGTAGTAATTAGTGGTTTCATTTTTGAAATAGACAAAATAATGTTGTTGCTCTTTTAGGTGTAGGAAAGTAAATTATTACAAAGTAAAGTGTTTTCGTGTCTTCATGTACTTAGTTAATCTTAATTCACTGAAAATTACAAATTGGCGAAAAATATTATTTATATTTTATGGGTTTCTCTTCTAATATTTCATATTTCTACCGGTAAGGTGCTGGTATTCATTAAGACAATAGCCATGTAGTGAATGGTTTTATGGTTTGGTTAGAGGTACATTGTTGGTTTTTACGGTTAAACTTAAGTGTAGGATGAAGGATTTGCATTTACATTTAGTTTTATTCGTGAGGTAGATTTTTTATTTAGAGGTAGAAAAGTGTGCAAAATGAAGTATAATTTATGAAGGTAATCATTTAAAATGTATGTTTTGGTACAGGTAAAGAACACATCATTTTGGGTCAATATGTTCCTAAAATGGAATTACGAAATCGTTATGTCTTTGTGTAGTTGGACTAGTTAGACAGTTTAGAAACCACAGTGCATAATAATATATATGATTGGCATACGAAACTTTCAGAAGCTTGAATGTCACAAATGTCGTTTCCAGAATCAAAGGTTAGGTAGCATACTGATCAAATAGTTCCAGATCTGGGGGTAGCATGTACAATACATCAATCAGCAAATAGCTTACTGAATTTGTCTTGAATCTAAATGAACGGAACCCACACATACACTTTCTTCACATTGCGCATTGAATTCAACTCCATAGTTTCAGAAATATTTGTTTGTGCAAATGTGTTTGCAGTTACGAAAAGGGTTGCCGCTCCGTAGATTTTTTAAAAAGGGTTCAGAATTTTTGGTATTTGATTGTCAACACATAATGTGGGCGTATGAGGGACAGCAGCACTGTAGCTAGAAAAAACTGAAAAAGTAAGGCTTACAGACTTTGTTATTTGTGTAGTGTCTGTATACATACATATTCATACAACACCACAGATCATCACCTATAGCTCTATATCTCAGTCGACATCAACTTTCTAAATGTCTTCCCTGTCCCTCTGTTTGTTCATTCGTGTAGATTTTTCGTGTGCTTGGTTATGTTCTTCTTTAATTTGTGCAGTTCAGTTAGACATCTTACCTACATGATTCAAGAACATATCACCAATTGGCTTTACAACAATTTAATTAAAAATTGAATTATGTAGTTGTCAGGAAAGAGATGAGCATTTGATATCCCAGATTTTTCATAGCTTTAGCCGATAAGTCTTTTTTAATTTGTGCAAATTGATGTTTTCAACCATATCGCCCTTATTGGAGGATAGTAATTATCATATCATGCATGCCTAAGTCCAGCCCACACACTCCAAATCTGCAAACTGAGAGACATCATACCCGACCTTAATGCAAAGTGCAATATATGTTCTATAATAACTCCATTCAAGTACATTTTATCATTAAACCGCCATACCCAACCTACTACGATACTTACAGCCAATTTGCAATTTTTTTACGATTCAACCATGAACTTCAACGGGCTACATTTGTTACACCTACGCTCATAAATTCAGATTTGTGCTTAGCCATATTTGCTGCTGTACATGCCGCAAAACATACTAGTGAATGAGATTATGACGGAGCACTACTATTGTCTTCCTATTATGTTAGAAGTTTGAACACAGAGATTACTATCAACACGTAGTTTTTCAATTATGCTAGGTAATTTAAATCCCTATGTGTTGTAATTATTACACACATTCGTCGTTACCACAGCCACTAGTTTCTACTCTTCCCTGCCTCAAATTCCTTTCCATTGGGTCTCTCATTAAGTTGATTTTTAAAATCAACAGATAATTCAGCATAATTCAAAGTTTAAAAGTACTTGTTTAATCGAATCAGAGCTAATTCTTAAGTTTCTAACAATAAGTGCGGACAAAAATACTAAACTCATATGTAGATGAAATAAGTAATAATAACACATATGTATTCCTCCAGCCTAAACTGCATTTTATATTTCTACTTTTTTCAGATTTCCAACATGAATATTAATGCAAACACGGTGCAAGCAGCGCCGATTACGGAGGTAGACTTCCGCGACGGAGCTGTTTTATACGCCTCTGAAATTTTAAAAGGTACACAACACAATTTCCAATTTTTCCACACGGATTAAATAATCCATGATTGATTTATTAATCACCTAGATCGTCTTTATTTTGCTACTCTGCAAGGACATTATCGCCTGAAGTCTACGACAAACACGCACTACTTCACTATTGATGACGAACTGATATACGAAAGCTTTAATTCTGATTTCGGTCCTTTGAACCTTGCGATGCTATATCGATATTGTCAGAAATTAAATGGAAAATTAAAGGTAACTTACTCAACAGCATTAATAAATTGCTAATAATAATGCTGATAAGTAGTAAATAAGTTCTTTAAAACTCACAGTCTGCAACGTTAGGACGCAAAAAGCTTATACATTATACCAGTTCGGACCCCCAAAAACGTGTTAATGCAGCGTTTTTAATTGGAGCATATTCTGTAAGTTTTTGTAGTATAAATACTGTAATTATATTGTTCGTCATTCATTCCTTAATTATTATAATTCATTCGATAGATAATCTATTTGAACAAAACCCCAGAGGAAGCCTACAGAAGTCTTCTGGGGCCTAGTGCTCCACCATTTATCTCATTCAGGTATGATGTGTTATTCATTAGAATTCTGGTGATTGTGCTGTGTGTATTGACGAGTAAGTTGTACTGTTCAGAGATGCGTCGTTTGGAACTGCCTCCTTTTACATCACGTTACTTGATTGCTTCAATGCAGTTAGTCGAGCTCTTCAGAATAAGTTTTTTGATTTTGAAGATTTCGATGTAGAAGAATATGAATATTATGAGGTATTCATGTCAGCAATTTGTAATAGATTTTTATCTTAGAGCAAGTTAATATGTATTCATTTATGTTCTTTTCAGCGTGTGGAAAATGCCGACTTGAACTGGATTGTACCAGAGAAGTTTATCGCGTTTTGCGGGCCTCATCAGAAATCCAAAATTTTGAATGGCTACCCTTTGCATGCGCCTGAAGCTTATTTTAAATACTTCAGGCACAACAATGTGACAACCATTGTTCGATTAAACAGGAAAATGTATAATGCCTCGCGATTTATGGCAGCAGGTTTTCAACATAAGGAACTGTTTTTCACGGACGGCTCTACTCCCAGTGATGGTATTATGAAGATATTTATGGATGCATCAGAGAAGACGAGTGGTGCATTAGCAGTTCATTGCAAAGGTAGTGAAGTAACGAAACTAAATATTGGTGTATGAATAGATACTTATTTTGGCCTAAATATTGCAGCTGGATTGGGACGCACAGGGTCTTTAATCGGCTGCTACATTATTAAGCACTTCAACTTTACTGCCCGAGAAGCAATTGCATGGGTTCGTTTATGCCGACCTGGATCTGTGATTGGTGTGCAACAAGAATGGCTTGAAGAGTAAGTTAGTTCTTGATCATTAAATCACTATCGATCGTGTATAACAGGTCATTAATGTTTTGACAACACCAAAACTGCAGCAAGCAAGATTACCTCAGGCAAGAAGGAGAATTAATGAGATTAGAAAATCAGAGCAACAACAACTCTACGATACACAAATTCCAATGGCCAATATACAGTGTAAAACGTAGACAAGGCTTGTCTTACCAGGATCCGGAAAGTACAAAATGTGCTAGCTCTAGTGTATCTGGCGACAAAGTGAGATCAATTTTAGTGCAAGTTGGTTCAATGAAGATTGAAGATAAAGAAGACAGACAAGTGAATGAAGTATGTATATCGCAGTTGCAACACACATCCATTGGTGCGTTTCACATTAGTGTTTTGTTCGCAGGTCGTAGCAGACGAAGAAGAAGAAGCTGCAAATGAAGACACAGAAGTTACCCAAGGAGATATGTTGAACCGTATCAAAGCAATGAGACAGTTAGTTAAATCAGAAATAATCATAAATTGTATTTCAGGCGATGCATGTGTAACGTGTATTTATGCTTGTCTGTACTATTGTTACGGAAAAATCGCCAAAAATTAACAACACAATGTTTTATTGCAAACTAGAAGTACCGTTCCACCCCTAGAACCGCAGACAGTTTCTCCTTCCACAAACAAAAACATAACTGCACGTCGCAATGGCACAAGAGCTCCAGAGAATCGAGAGTCTGTGCGACTGAAAAGAGCTGCTGGCTCTAATGTGGCTACCAGCTCTAGTAAAAGGTATCCCCGATTCACTAAAAAAATAGCTTCATGTTTCAATGTAGTCACCGTAAGTCCAGTTTCGTAACAAATATCTAACAAGCAACTTTGCTTGATGCGCTTCTTATAGCTTCATTTACCTGACCTTGCAACTGCCACGTTTCTTGCGTGATCTTGACTGCATTTGATTATCTTTGGTTGTAACCTACGCGAATATCTGTGACTCACCCACAAACATTTGCTGTACTCACTATTGAAACCCCATTGATGTCTGTAATCTGATCCAAGTCCCTTCTGAATTTGTTAATCACTGTGACTCCAACTGTCCCACATAAAGATTTTCTTAGAATATGCAGTTGTATGCATCTAGTTTTCTGTGGATTCCTATTTCCGTCCTATGTTTAGGTCCGGTTTTAACTCAACTTCAAAAGTCACAAGCCTTTGCGACGATGGTGATCTGATTTCATGGAACTCACGGCTAATCCTTGCTTCTGATTCTAATCTAACTCCCTGGTTGCGTTGGTTTTCTTCAGTTTGCTTGGTTTGGATCAATAATGCAACTTAAGTTCGTTTTCATTCCACATTTCCACCCTAAGCATTATCACGATTTAGTTTCTTGCATATTTATTGTTATAACCGTACCTTAATCAATTAATATTGCCATTGCAAGGTTGCAAGTGGAGCGTGTGTGTTGTAGGATGTAGTGCTATGCAAGCAAGCACACTTATAATAATGCTCGTGGAAGTTGATTGGTAAATATTTGTTTAACATGTCCAGTCGAAGGACTACACGGGTACACTAAAACCGTTGGTTTCGGCCCGGACCATGAAATTAATATTGGTGGGTTTCTGATTTTTTCTCATGCTGCCGTTTGTGGGATAACATGGGCGAATAGGCGATATCGCGATCGCGACGCTAGTTGTGGGTCTGCACGGCTACTGACACTGTCGAAAGTGACGTTGCCTACAGCCGAGTTAATTAATTCTAATATGACCGTAAAGCAATTAGATATTGAAAATGACCACCATAACTTGAACAATTATGTGTGCAGCCGAACCTCCAGCACAGTCACCAATGCAGAGACAACTCGACCGGTAACTCGGTCACTGACTCGCTTAACGGCTCCCAGAATGTCGCGAAATCCCATCCCTCGATCGCACATAGTAAGTTCTACGTCAACCACTAAGACTCCAGAAACTGTGTGGGTCGAAGTTTCTCCAAGAACGGAACAGTCCTCGAATCAAAAGCTGCTTCAGCAACAATCAGAAACATTGTCGGGTGCTTACAACATGGCCACACCCACCGGAACCTCCTCCGCTGTGGCTTCTATTCGTCAGTCGAATACTCCAGGTGCTGAAATTACTTCGAATTCCTCAAATGCAGCGTCAGCGTCTGCGAGAATCTCAACTCGCTCTTCAACAAGAGGTCATTCTTTTTTGACAAATTCTTCGTCAAAGTCCACCTTTTTGAAACCTGAAACATTTGCTTCTTCCACTGCAGTAAGGAGCTACCCGAAATCAGACAAGTCATCCAGCAAGTCCACAACTGTGTTTCGGTCTATTGTATCATATAAGAGTACCACACTAAAGTAAGGCTCTCAGTTAACCTAATGACAGTTTGTCTTGATGTTACTGTCCCTACTGTATTTCGAATTATTCTTCCCTCTTCCTTGTTACTTTTCATCTTACCAAGATTTTATGGAATGGACAGAGACGGTCTCATAGCCCACCATGTGTAACCCAACCAAATTTAATTTTATACCTTTGTGGTGTTTGTGTATGATTTTCTACGTCATCTAAATGTAAGTAGAACTCACGAATGCGTACTTGTACCTGAGTGTACCTAATCTTATCATTGTATCTTCCACAAATTCTCGTACCAACAGCAAAAACGACAAGAAACTCAATCCACGTGTAAGACTATAAATTCATGACAAATTGAAACGAGTTTCTTAACAGAATTTAGTAGATACTGAATTTAGGAGCTTTAGTTAGTTACTTCACTTTGAAGGTGCAAAATAATGTCAGCTTGAATTGATATTTGATAGCTTTGATTTTGACAAAGATGCTAAAGAATGAAAAGCTGCTTCGTGTACTCTGTTTACATGAGCTACTGAGCTTGCATTTCTCGCTCTTTTAGCGATTAATATTTGCAGTTTTGCAGATTCGACAAATGCACATTGTTCAACCAACTTAGAATATGGGAGACTTATAGAGCTAATTTGTTCGTTATATACGTGTGCTTCATACTTGGGGCTAATTTCTACCAATCTTCACAGTATGTCAATTTCACCTCTGTTCTTCCATGTGCTGTCTTTCAAACACGTATCTACGGAATCTGTACTATTCCATGCTACCATGCGGCTTGTATTTGTTCAATCTAATGCTTGAGAATAACTTTATGATATGTTTTCTTGCATTTACAGTCATAAAATCCGTTCATCTGGATTGCCCCAGAAAGCTGGACACACTGTCAAAACTACATATGCGCAACTATAAAAGTGTATTATTTTCACGGAATCTATCTTCGGATAGAATGCTACAAATATTTCGTTCCAGTTCCAGTTATATTTCAATTAGAAATATTACCCGGTTTATTGTATGTTATATTATTTTATACCTAGAAGGAACTTAGATATTGACTTACATGATAAGACCTAGCATAGCTCCTAGAACCTAGATTGGAAAATGTGTTGGTCGGAGAAGCTCCGAAGAGTAATTTAGTAGGAAGTATATTAAAAGGAGGAATGTTATACAGTGTTTCATTGATCTTAAAGTTGTTTGTCCGATAAGTAACTTATCGTTAATTTTTTGTGATCACAGCCTTTGTCAGAAGCATAAGTGATGTTTTGAATGACTTGAGATTAGATGTAAGGCATTGGGTGAGTGAGGTGAAGTCATGCTAAAGCGCAAATAAGAAAAGAAAAAGCAATCACAATTTATAATCAATTTAAGTCCTACTTTACTTACCTTTTAAGTGTTTACATTAAACTAATTTAATTAAAACTTGCTGCTGAGGTTCCTTCTCGAGTTAGTTGGGTACTCAAAGATGTTTCGGTGAACAGGACTTGCAGGACGCTAAATTATTCCATCTTGTTTAAATGCCAAAATCCAAAGGAACGTACATAAGCATGGAAGATGCAGCTAATAAAATTAATTGCCGATGATTACAGCATATAACTACAATAGTGCATGCCAAAACTTTTAAACGTATTGTGTAAGAAACGCAGGTTATAAGTGTTCTTTTGTGAGTACATAATTAAAATAGATTTCAACTCGGTGATAGAATTGTACTTGTACCGAAATCAATTAGTTCTCGTTATAATACCCAGAATTTTATTGAAGAACCAAACAAAACTGAAAGATATAGAAGCAGAGATTATAGTTCCCAGAGTTGAATCTGGCTTCAAAAATACGACAAAAGAAAATATTTTTCTGACAGTTAAAATGTGCTCTACAATATTATGCGTTTTAATTAATGAATAACTTGGTGATGATCTCTCATACTAGCCATCTTAAAGTGGTACGTAAACACACAAACAGCTTAGCATGCTGTATACATTATACTAAAAGTAAACTTAAGAGTAAAAAGCACTAACCAATCAGTGTAAATTAACATTTTAAAAGTTGTTTCGCGATCCTTAAATTTCTGTAAAATTACTATAGTATTTTATTCGCACTCACCACGAAAGAAATCCATACTTACCAACTAAGCTTGTCTCATAGTGAATCTCCCGATTCAAAATTAAAACTGTTAAGGTGTATTACACCTGAACTCGAGTAAAAACTACACTCACACAACATTACACTTTTACGCGTAAGATAGAAAGTGTTTCTGCACGAGAAGTATCCCAATTTCAGCAACAAAGCAAATCAAGATAGATTCTTGGTTTCGGTTGGCCTGAAGATGTTATTTTATTAACGTTCTTGTACTAAGTTCACTACAAACAGCTTTTTATTTCCTAACATTTTAGAGGTGATTTAGTTACAGTTACATGTTACATTGTACCCATGAGTACATACAGCTTACTTTAAATACAGTATATTCCTAGTATTGTTGTTGTATATTCATTACCAAGCTTTTGAAAAGTAGTCAGGGGAGGCGTGCAATTGATAAACGGAACTGAACCGAATAGCAATTTGCGTTTTAGTTGTCTTAACCCGATATAATACTATCAACTATCAAATAACATATTTCGATGAATGAATGGTTTTCCATGTTAAAGTGTTGTTGGGTCACATTTATTAATAAATGCACTATTAACATGTGCCATCAACTGCAAACACACGTCGAACCTCTCATTCTTCCAATCTTGCATTATTCTTTCTTGCATCCACCCCTCACAATTGATAACTTATCATCATCACTTCATCAGAATTAAATCTCATAAGCCAAAACAATTAAGTCAGCATTTCCGGAGATTAAACTCGGGATGACTCACCGAAGAAATCGGACAACTCGAAAAGACATTCATGATCGAAATCAGAACAGAAGAACGTGAGAGATGCTATGCTGCCTTCGCCTTGAACCAAATTCCGTGAATCAAGTCACCCCAAATAAACTCATCCTCTCCTCATCTTATCTTCAAACACAGTTTTATCAGTCAGATACTTTCACGAAACAAACTCATATGTCTTACGTAGTTATCATCAGGCACGAGCACGACACTTGAATGACCAAATGTGACAAACAAAATAACATATTGATTCATAGTGTGGATTTCTGCGAGGAGGAGGAATTAAGACTTAAGAAGAGTTTAAGAGAGTAGCAGAGATTCTGATGGAGTGAATGTGGTGGTGGTGGTTGTTGAATGACGTCGAACATGAAGAACAGGAGGAGGCGTATTTTGTGAGAAGTGTCAAACCCTTCCGTCCGTCCATCCATCCATCCATTCCATTCCCATCATCTTCCTCACATGCATCTCACTCTCCTCCGTCTTAATCATATTTCTAGATCAATATCCTATTCATTTTTTACTAGTTCATCATCAGCTATTTACACACTTTACATTTTCATCCCATTAGACGTAATAACATGATTCCTAACGGGTAAGTGTCACAGACGGCTGGCAGACAACCAGTCACATCAACACACAACAACATTATTTATATGTGAACGGTTAACTCCTGTCTTTAATCTTTTTAAATATTTATTACTGTGTTTAACCATATTATTCTAATTATGAGTGCAATAATAACTATGCATTCAACTTGTTTTACTTTACATAATTATTGGGATGATAAGACTTGTACCAAAACTCCTTATTTATGCTTTCAATATTTATTCTCATAACTCGTTAGATATAACACAAAGAAATATAAATCAGCTGTTGCAACTTCAGACAGAATTGAAGTTTTTGAAATTTTAACTACATCTTTTATCAGATTGTTTACCAGTAAGTCATATAAATGTAATCATGTGACAGGTCCCCGTTTCTTACTTTTGCTTGGGTGGTAATTATTTTTTAACTTGATTCTTAATTGTATTGACAGGTGCTGAATGACTTTATGTTGATGGAATCTAATTTGCTGTGGGTCACTGTAACCACCTCCGACACTTCCTGCACCTGTACGTAGTTTTTTAGGCGCTTAAGAGGATTAAGTGCCGTTGACGATGACGGACACCGAGGCCTTAACGGGAGAAAGCACAGAGACGCGCGATTATGAAGAATCTGGCGAAACCACCAGCGGCTGCTGCTACTCCTTTTGTGATCCTCGCAGCGGCATCCATCGCTTCATCGTACTTCTTTTTATGTGTTTCCTTGGCTTTGGTAAGGACTTATCATTGATAATTAGGCACGTTTAAACTTGGAGAAGAAATACTCAATCCAATACCTACTGGATTTTGTTTTATAGGGTCCTATTTCTGCTACGACAATCCTGCGGCACTTCAAGATCACTTTCTTCAGGATTTCGATATTAACACCACTAAATTTTCACAGCTGTATGCGTGGTATTCGTGGCCCAATGTTGTATTGTGCTTTGTGGGAGGATTTCTGTTAGACAGGTATATATCTGTTATTGACCTGTCATGGGAGGCAAGCAAACATTTTGAATAACTAAAAAAATTATGTGTGGGTTTCAGGGTGTTTGGGATTCGATCTGGGACAATTCTCTTCTGCATATTTTTAGTTATAGGTCAACTTATATTTGCCTTAGGAGGGCTGTTAGACATGTTTTGGCTGATGATTGTCGGTCGATTTATTTTCGGGTAAGAAAGATTTTTTTTAATTTGCCGATTTTTTGCTATTCGAAAGAGTTTCACATCTTATGTGTTTTCAGTGTGGGAGGAGAATCGTTAGCTGTAGCTCAGAATACTTACGCAGTTAGTTGGTTTAAAGGAAAGGAACTTAACATGGTGTTCGGATTGCAACTCAGCTTCGCTCGTGTTGGATCTACCGTCAATTTTAACCTGATGGAACATGTGTATAGTTGGATGGGTCAATGGTATAAGGGATACACAAATACAGGAATGGTTCTATTAATTGGTGAGTAGCAATTCCATGAATGAAGATTTTAAGATTAATTTTTAAATGAATAAGCACCCCTCAAGTCTAAAACCATGAACTTTTGTAAATGATAAACACAGCCACTTCCACCTGTGTACTTTCCCTTGTCTGTGCTCTGGCTCTGGCCGTATTCGATTACAGAGCTGAGAAAATACTGAAAAAACAAGCTGCTGGAACGGGAGAAGTTGTGCAGCTATCAGACGTGAAAGATTTTCCTATATCTTTTTGGCTGATGTGTGGATCTTGTTTGGCCTACTATGTGGCTATATTCCCTTTCATTGGATTTGGAAAGTATGCTGAAAGTATTTTTGTTCATTGATGTATGGTTCTAAAACCAAATTTTGGAAATTTTAGGGTCTTTTTCGAGAGAAAGTTTGACTTCCTTCCCGAACAGGCAAATACTGTTAACGGTATGTTGTACATTGTATCTGCTGTCGCATCACCTTTGTTCGGGATTCTTGTCGACAAAACTGGAAGAAATGTCTTCTGGGTCTTCATAGCCATTCTAGTCACAATAGGGGCTCATGGAATTTTAGCATTCACCTATCTAAATCCTTATGTTGGGATGTGTATAATGGGGCTTTCTTACTCCATGTTGGCTAGTGCTTTGTGGCCTATGGTTGCCTTAGTTGTTCCCGAGCATCAACTTGGCACTGCATATGGATTGTATGTACCGATTTACTGCAAAAATTTATCGTGTTGTATAGTGTAACCGAGTGTTAAATTTAAATGGACGCACTATTTTGCAGGATGCAAGCAGTACAAAATCTTGGTCTAGCTGTGATAACCATGTTGTGTGGATATATTATCGACACCGGAGGCTACCTACTCCTTGAAGTGTTCTTCATCGCGTGGCTTTGCTGTAAGTTAAACGTTAATAACATTTTCCGTAAATCCTTGGAAATGGCAGCAAACTTATTAACTGTTGATCGTCTCACCGTTCATTTGTCCCTAATGTTCTTTACAATTCGTGATTTGAGCAAACAATACTTTAAATTAATTGACTAGTCGCGTTGGTGATGATCATCTTTCTGTGGTTTTCTGACCATGACGGACGCCTTTCTATGAGTCCTTCACGAAGGCTCTTAGTTGAGCATTTGGAAAAACAAAATACTGCGACCGAAGAGCTCGTCCAAGAGGATGATGATGATTGATTTTCAATCATTTGGGTACAGGTGATTTGCAAACATTGATATTCACATGTTTTCTTGTGTGCTTTAGTGTCATTGGCTTGCACTATTTTGTTGTGGCTACGCGATTCGTCTCACACTGGGGTTCTCAATATGTCAATCGAAGAACGAGATCGGTGGGAACACGACAGAATGTGAGCGCTGTCATACTTACAAATCTTAGTGTAACAGTTTTAGATTGGAATGTTAGGTTTGTATTCATGTTGGTTGGTAATTAGACCGAAAGTTTGATTTTATCTCTAATATTATATCTTCTCAGTCGTCTCAGCTTCTATCGTAAAAGAGTTTGGTTTGATCTATCAATCAGTTAAGTGTAACTTTAGTTTCGTTTCTAAACAGTTCAATTGGTTTACGTTGACTTCAAATTGAATCTGTGCTTGAATTTTACGTAATTTGAATTCTTGAGATCTTTTGTATTAACCGTAGCTTCAGAGTAAGCATTTAATTTTTGGTGTGTTTGCATTAAGTAGATTCTGTAGCAAATGGTTTTGAGATTTAACGGTAGCTTTAAGGCTGTGATCGTGGTTCATCTACCCCTTTAGAAATTCCGTCTGATTACGAAGTATCACGATCCAGGCACAAAGATTTCGACACTGAATTTGGTTTTAAGACCACTACTTTTATGTGTAGGCTTGCCGAATCTCTGGAAAGGGACAGTTTGTTTGCCGCCGCAGTGCCAAGAATCCCTACTAGATCTGATTTTCTGATTAGAAATCGTTATCTGTCGAGGATAGGAGCATCAGTAAGCAGATTGATTAATTGTTACCTAAGATATCGTCAGTGTGCTGTCTTTTTACGCTCATCTGCACAAACTTGTACTTTTCCCGTTTGTAGTTGTGTGGGTTTCGCGTGTTGATGTCAAAATTCAAAAATAGCAAAGAAAGCACAATTTGCTTTAAATATGACTTCACTGATCACTCTTAGAAAACTGTTGCATTAAAACTGATAAGTGAATTTCCAGTGTGTTGGATGAATATTAGTGATATATGGCTTCTTAAGGGCCTGTGAAGGGTTTAACTCTGGGGTTTGGATGAAGACTATGCGATTCTGCATTAGTACCGCTTGTACAATTCTATCAAAGGAGTATGTAATATTTATCTTGGGGAAGGGAGCTAATATTAGACAATTACTTAACATTAAGTAAAAAAATTAACACCAATAGAAACGATTGTATGGAATTTCAGCAATATGCTTTGCATGCAAAAGTGCAGATATGATTTCAAACTTACTTACCTGCATGGGTTTCTTTGACTTGCATGAATTCCAATTAGTTGTTATGTTTTGTTAGTCACCAAATACCTGATATACCTATAATTGTGCCATGTGTGTTAAATTTGATTTGTTTGATCCTACCAGCTACCTACCACTTACGACCCTTCCGTCCGACGACTTGTACATCGACCTATGAGATAATTTCGTGTGGCATAAGAGAACATCATTCCAAATTCCAAAATCCAGCGTTGAGAAGAAAGTACCAAGAGGAACTCAGTAAAACAGAATGTTACTATTCTACAATAATATTGACTTACCAAATGCCTTCTAAAGACAATCCAATGATTAGTGTACTCGACACCTAGAAAAGACTTATCGAGATGAATGTTGCAATATCAAAACAATTTAAACCTGTCAATGTCAATGTTCAATTATAATTGCGCAGCAAGATTATTTACAAGACTTGTGTAAAAAGGATTAGAACTGAACTTTAATAACTTATTTGAAACTTCGTCAATAATATTATAGTTAAATTTAAAAGTTGACTTTAATTTATGTTGTAGCTTAGCTAAGTTTCTCTCTTTACTTTATTTTATTAGCTGAAACACCTTATACATTACTTCCATACAATTCATTACTACTTTACTATTACTTTTTATTTTATTATATCCACCCTCTGTTGTTGCATCTCCTGTGTGTATCATTCATTATCTAATACATGTTCATAATGCTGTGCCGAATATGTCGCTATATAATTTCCCTAGTGGATAATTTAGACTTTTGTACATCAATAAACTGTCGCACTTGAGCGCATATCAGTGGGCAAAAAGTATACAAAATTTTCGAATTTTTAATGAATTGCAAAACTGCTGCCACAGCGCAAGCCAACAACTACAACCATTGTTGTATGTACAAGCGAATAATGTTCATCTCGTGAACAATTAACCCCTCATTTCGTGCATTAGCAAAACTGTACGAGGAGGCCTTAGTCCGGGAACATTGAGATTTTTTTTTATTCGACTTGACTTGGAAGACTGAATAGAAAAATGTGGTGAGGAAGTTGAGTGCTGGCGAGAGAGTCGAAATTGCCATCTACTTTCCAACTGACGAGACATTCGTCACTTGCCCGGTTTTCTCCTCGAATCTCTTTTGGGGTGTCAGTTCCATTCGCACATTGGATTCTTCTTTATTCGTCACTCTTCCATTCACACAGCTCAGCTGAAGCGTGTTTAGTTCGTGGGATTTGGGTTATTTATCGTCGTCGTCACTGTTGGGTCAAAGGTCTTGTGGAGTGTTTGGGTGAGTACTGATAGCATAAGCGACTTTCCTTAATTTTATGCGGTGGAAAATAACGTTTAAAAAGTGTTGATGTCATTGTAGGTGGGTGAGGATTTGGAGTCGAGGACAGAAGAAGGCTTCAGCACCAGAAACCGCATTATCCCAGTGGTTATCGAAGCCGGTTAAAATATGAGCTTAGATTTGAACGACATCCAGAAGGACCCTCACCTTCAGCGGTTCATTGAAGCGGAGACTCAAAAGCAACGGTTTCAGGTAAGGAACACTCGAGATACTTCAAGGAGATTGAGAAAAGGAAATAATGTATTAATTATTGTGTTTTTTGATTATGCAGCAATTGGTTCATGGTCTGACGGAACAGTGCTGGGATTTGTGTGTAGACAAACCTTCTACTCGTCTTGATTCGAAGACTGAATCTTGTTTGAACAACTGTGTTGAACGGTACGGATTTTGTTGTTTATTATTTGAATACTGCATACCGCAGTGGAGACTTGTTTATGAACAAATTGTTTATGTATGTTTTTAGGTTCATAGACACCACGAACTTCATTGTGAATCGGCTGGATAAGGCTCCTGGCTTGAAACTCGGTGGAGACGGTGGGGACACTGAACTTTTGTCGTCATAATTCAAAACAGCTCAGTCACTTAGTCGTATTTTACATTATATAACTTGTCACTTTTACAAATTAGTACGTTTACGTTAATTTAAAATTAATTATAGTAAATAGTAGGTACGAAGTTAGCTAGAGTATCAGCATTATGTTTCAACGTGCGAAAACATTTGTTCAAAATCACTGGAAGAAAGCTGTTATTGGTGGCGTAGTGGTCCAACTGGCAGGAATAGGGATACGCTATGCAACCAACAAGATGTTAGTGTATCAGGAAGACCAGGCAAGACTCTATTGGCTAAAAGTGAAGAAACAACAGCATTTTGAAAATTTGGAAGAGAATTGTATCATCACGTTCCGAGATTTAGTTCAAATTATGAAACATACTATTGTAACTACACTCGATGCAGAAACACTTCAAGACGGTCTCAGGACTAATCAGATACAGAACAAAGTGGAGGCCTGGAATGAGCTGAAAGTTATTGCTTTCATTCGCACACTCTCGACAATTTATGGTACTTCTCTTCTCTATGTCCTCGTACGAGTTCAGTTAAGCGTGTTAGGAGGTTACCTTTGGACAGCCGGATCTTCTGGACGGAGTTCTTCGCTAAGATCTGGTTCAGGAGATGCAGTGCAGTCCAGTGGAGTGAAGATAAGTCCCGATCTGCAGAAAAAATATCTAGATCTTGCTCATCACCTTGCTACAGAAGGGATTGTCAGAATCATCGAGTGCATTAAAGTCAAAGTTTACTCTGTGGTCAGTAACTTGCCTCTCAAGCAAGCTTTCACTGGAACTGACTTGGAACAAACTTTCTGGGCCATTATTAGAAAAGAGCAAATCGATGAACAAGAATTACCTAGTCCGTGGAAAAACTCTTGGAAATACATTTTCCCAGATGAACTTCTGCAAGATACTTCTGTGTTTCGATCTGAGCAGCCATTTGTGAATACGTCTGATACTTATAGAAAATTAATCTGTGAAACGTACGATTTGTTAGAATCTGAGGATGTAAAAGATATCATGAGGTTTCTGGAAAGTCACGGTGTAAGTCACTTAGTTGATAGGGTAACGGACACTTTAGAGTCTGTGCCTGCTACACCTCTTGAGAGTATCGAAGTGTTTTCTGAACCGAAAATCTCATTCCCTAAGCTTATTTCTTTCATGAATTCTCTTCATTTAACTGATGTTCTAGATGATCCTTGGATTAATCTGTTAATTAATTCTGAAAGTGTTAGGGTTATGAGTGCCAACATTTATGAAGCTTTTAGTGCCGATGAATAGTTGTTAAATAAACTTGTTGTTTTGTGAGAACATTATTAGTTTTATTTTTTAGTTCTATCGCATCATAAAATCATTGGAAAATCATGTATTTGTGATATATCACAAAAATACATCTATTCAATATAATTATCAGCTATTATCATTTTTGAGTTCAGATGGTACAACTAATTATGGAGGTGCTTTACATTAGTACACCCCGTGTTTGCGACGAACACTGTTCGTCTCCTGTGAATTTTATTTCGACGACTTTGGTTACTTATAGTGCTTCACAGCTAACCGATACATTCCTACAGAATCGTAAATTTAAATTTTTACGAATGTACTAAGATTTCAAGAGTATAAAGTATCATTCAGACCTTCGTAAGAAAGAACCGATAAAAAGAGAGTTTCTCGTAGATCTTGTCTTGTAGCAATGAAGCCTAAGTAAAATTAACTACGCTACACATGCTGAAATCTGCGAAACATACTTTGGCTTTAATATTGCTACGTATAAGTAAGTAATAGTATAGTAAATAAGGATGGAATGTAGTCCACTAAAGTACGGATTCCACGAAATGTACGAGAGATGCCTAACAAAAATCGTATAATAATCGGTCTCTAATGTCAGACAGTCCGTGCGAGAACAAATATACTGACTAGAACTGATCTATGAAACTTTGGATTATTGCTCTAGCCAAGAAGGAGAGGATGAGTTCGGGCTCCGGACTTTTATACTAAACTGCTTCAACGTAGACTCAAGGGCTGCCTGGTTTCCAGAGAAGTATGCTGAAATTGCATTGTGAAACAGAAGAAGTTGCTTGTGCATTACTTTTATCTGTAAATCAAATTGTAAATTCATGACTTTAGAATTCCCCCTGGTGAAATGAACATGAATACGAATGTGGGAGTCTGTCTGTAGGATGACAGTCATGCTTAACTTACCCTATTTTCATCCAAAAACTGAAGTTTGACATTCACATCGTCTCGCAGCTTTTCATAACTAACTTTATACACATTGAAGTTCTTTTGAGCTTCCTCGATTTTAGCAGCAGTCGCTTCTGATTTGGGAAGTTGGAGCATTAGTTCAAGATCAGAACGATAAGCATCGTATTCAAGTCTGGAAGGAATTCAACAGTCTCTAGAGTAACACACACCTCACTCCAAAATGATACACTTCCCCAAGACAATACTTAAGTCGTCCTCACCTTGAATTTTCATACTGTTTAATAGTTAAGATCGTATCTTCAATCGTTTTGTTACAAAGTGTGTTCACTGAAGACAGAAAGAAGTTCAGCGCACTCAAAAGTATCTCTCCATTCTTATGTAGATTTCGCTGAGTCTCCGCATTGTATAAAAACTCATGTTGAAGTTCTGGAGACTTTTGTGCCAAATCAGAAAATACTTCTGCCAACGCTTGCTGCAATTCCACAAATCCCCAACAAATTATTATTAACATCCAACATCCTGATGACTTTTTCAGCTACCATCAGTGACATTACCACATGATCAAACCAACCATACCTGCGTTTGAATAACATGATAGAAATGACTAGTGAAAGCTCGGCTAAGTCCTAATACTTGAAGATATCTTCGTTTAAGATCTCGTAGGTGTTCAATGCGAGATTCCAATTCTAGAAATCCATAAATATCAACACTCCATAATAATCCATATCCCACTTATCTTCACACTCTTCCCAATATCTGTGTTCATTACCTGTATCAACTGTGCGAGATGTTTTTCCCAACTTCTCAAACATCATTTGCTTCGTGCATTTATAAGTGGAAATACTCCAATTCTTAATCGTCTCGATTTTTGACTGCGGCGACCTGAGAAGACGTGAATTAACGTGTTCTCCATTCTGAGGACTTGATGCTCCAAGGGCTCCAGCTCCTGATGCAATCGAAGGAGCCGAGGCTAGGAATAAGAGAACCCTTCCATAAGA
The DNA here is from genome assembly GCA_034696625.1 of Isotomurus palustris. Classification (NCBI taxonomy): domain Eukaryota; kingdom Metazoa; phylum Arthropoda; class Collembola; order Entomobryomorpha; family Isotomidae; genus Isotomurus; species Isotomurus palustris. The sequence goes on along the minus strand of JAQGAD010000025.1, from coordinate 40,390 downwards.
CCACTTATCTCGTGTACCCTTAATTTATTCGTCCCTTACCTGAGGTAGGTAGCACAGCAGGGAGGGAGTTGGGGACAGCATATTGTCGAGTAGGAATTGGCCTAAAAGGTGCCGGAATAGGACCCGGCTGATTAGGATAGTTCGAAGGATTCGACGTCATTAACATCGCAGCCTTGCCCTCCTCAGCGTAAGTCGCGGTACCCTCCGCAAGTCGCTCCGGGTAGGAAGAACTGACAGGAAGGCCACTAGACGAGGGATCCATCGAAGACATTGACATCCCTCCGCTCCTCCTCTGCCAGAACAAACAATTAACACTTAATTGCAATTACAGACACGAACACCACCACCACCACTTCTGTTTACATTTACATACACAATGTGAATCTTTCCACTGCCTGTTCTCCAGCAGTCATCCAATTATCCACACAGCCAACCAAACTAACCACTTCCACCACCACCACCACCACTGCTAACAGGATAAGTAGTGCAGATTATTAAAATGGATCTTTAGTAAAAAAGCACGACTAACAACATGCTGCTGATGATGCTGTAATCCAGAGTCGCTGTTGAATGATTAGAGAAGCGTGAGTAATAATATCCTGTGGATGAAAGATATTGACTCATAGCCTCCCTTTTTTGTGGCTGGAGAACTCTGGAGAAGATGGTTGGGCTATTATTGGTAGTGGTGTTGTTGCACAACTGTTTCTGAGTGGTTGTGGCACATTGAATAAATGCAGATTGTGTGTGGACTGGAGACAATAATAAATGCTGGGAACATAAATTCAACACAGACAAGCGTAACGTCCATAAATCTCGAGAGAGGTTTTCTCGAACAATGGACATTGAGCTGCCAAGACTGGTGGTGGTGGTCATATGCTTTTTACACTTAAGTGAAAGTGACTTTCACCGTAGTACTAACTTTCTCACCTTGTGAAGAGGACTCCTTTGTAGATATGTATGTATGTGTGTAGAGAGAGAGAGAGGCCCGTTAGTGGGGGATGATTATGAGGAGTAAAAATGGCCAAAAATTGCCAAATATAGCCAATTAAGAGTTTGTTTATGTATCAGAGCGAGTGAAGTAAAGTGAGAGATCGGCAGGAGGGTAAAGCAGAGAGGGTGGTAAGTAAAAGTTGGTGAGAAAAGGAATTTTACAGTTGAATGTTGAATTGGATGTGGTGCCACCGTGGCCCAGAAAAACACAGTTCTTCGGTCCAAACACTCGGGTACTGTTAGTTAGGCCAGTTAGGCGTATATATGGGGAAAGGTAGGTAGGGAATGAGTAAGGACCGAATCCGGGAGAAGTGTCCCGACCAGCCGAACATAATTCTCGGGTGTTTAAAAAGCTCTCTCATATGCTTTCATGGAGTGGAAATGACGTAAGGACGCATACTCTCACCTCTTCATGCTTTCTCCACACTCCCGACCTCTCAGTCAGGATTCACAGCCAGCTAAAGGATTACAATCTATTTTTCATGATTCATTTTGGTTTATCCGCAGCAAGTCCGAGACTCTAAACTCTAATCATGTATGCACAGTGACGTGTGGATGGATTGCACGAATATTACGGATGGTTATTAAGTCTTGCCCTCCACAAGTTTGGAGAATAAAAGTCTTTAATGATGAGGAAGTGTGGAGAAAGGCAGAGAGACCACCAAGTCCACCAGCACCTCACCACCTTCCTCGTGTCTTTCTTCTCTGAGGAGATGGCTTTAAAAGATTTATGAACTTAATTAATCCTCTCTCTCTCTCTCATTAATGAATGACGCATTTTCGATCATTTAAATTCATATAGGATCCTTTCTTTTCTACAAGAGTGGTGAGTAGGTTACAAAAGACTAGACAGAGAGTGAGAGAGAGAGAGAAAGAGGTGAGAAAGTAGGGTTTAGAGTTTAGAAAGAATATAATATGTACTTTAGAAAGTTTTCATCCATTTGACTAAATCTGTGAAAGGTGGGTAATGGGTGCAGGATGAAATTGACTTTAGACTTTTAGACTTTTAGAGAGAGAATCTACAAGAGTGCTTAGTGTACCACCACAGAAGATAGCTTTTTGAAATAGAGACGAGAAGAAGGAGGAATAGGACTGAGACGACGACGATGACTATCCTACCTACCATCACGACCACACGGGAGAAAGCAGTTGAGATCAGACATAAATTGCAAGGAAGTAAGAAGTGTTTGAAAAGTATGAAAAGGAATAGTGTAGTAGTATTCTGGTGGTATCTCTCTCACTCTCTCTCTCTCTCATGTGGGTTTTGCGCACATTTCCAGCTCAGACTTATTCAGAAGAAAGTTTTATTTCTCATGTAGAAATAATTGGATTGTATCATAAGCAGAAGTTTTTGACGTGAGATGAATATCTGTATCACAAAAGAAGTTTCAAACTTTTTGGGTGCAAAACACTCACGAAGAGTCACCACTCACACAGGAGGACTGATTTTGTGTGTAGTGGATTATTGTATGCAGAGAGTCGCCTAAAGAAAGACCGCTCAACATGCAATAATATCTGTGGAATATTTTGGCCAAGCTTTTTATGAGTCTGGTGTAATAGTTCTTATTTATGGTTTGGATTGGATCCTTGAACTTCCTTTATTTTCTTTCCAATTCTTTTTTCTCCTTCCCCAATAAATTCTGTAATAACTTGAGTATGCATAAAACTTGGTCGTTTAAATTTGACTGAGCTTTCAAGTACATTTTCATGTTTTATTCCGTTATCATTACAATAAAATTACACCAATCGTTCCACAACATAATCATATTAATATATATATATATATATATATTTATGTATGTACAGTTTCATTTTCATTTGCACCGGGACACGTATGCATACATACATGTTTAAAATCTTTAAACTATCGCATTCGAAATTTTAAATTCACCAAATCAATAAATCATGGTACATTTAAACGATGCACGAATATATTCATAAGCATTGAACATTGTACTCGATACTCATATATATAATACGTAGATTTTGGTACCAAGGGTTTTTGCATCAGGACAATGAGCCGTATTGTTCATAATTTTGTCAAAGGCCCTAAATTGAAAGTGAAAGAGAAAGTAAATGGGACATATTTACGTCATACGTTTGATAATTAGCCACAATTAATGATGGATCACAAATTACAACGAATCACAAGAATAATCGTCGTGTGAATTTAAGAATTATTATACACAAAATGTAGCTACTTCCTTTCAGTCAGTCTCAGTTAATTACTTTATATAATTTAGAAAACAAGAATAATGCAAAATTTTACGTTTATACAATTTACAATAAATATAATATGCAAGTCACGGAAGCGATGTTAAATTCTTTAATATATTTTTCCATTGAGAGCTTCGACCAACAATGCACAGCTCATTTGAATATATTACCACATTATATAGTTTATGATACGAATTTATGAGATTCTAGCAATATTAATAATATTACCACGGTTTTGACGCGCTGTCCTCCTTCTCCTAGCTCTCTACTACACAGACTAACAGCTAAATGCTATTCTACGAGAGATTAACGCATTCATGTTTTAGAGGACGTAGAATCCACGAAAAATATTCCTTGTAGATGAGGTTACAATATTATCACTTACTATAATATAATATTTACATACGCATCACTAACCAAGTTTCCAACAAGTTATATATTGTGTGTTTATAATTTTTCACGGAAATAGAAGTCCTCGTCCCTGATGCAAATAAAGTCTGAATGAATAAATGGAATTTAATTGTTAGCATATCTGTACCCGAAGATACGAACTCCATTGGCACACTATTTGTCGGCGTCCTCATCGTTATCAAACTAACGAGTAGGAATTTCTCTGAAGTTTGTTTCAACTCGGAGCTCGTGGCGTGAACTTTATTTCCCGTAAAGTATTAAAAGTGTATATTCATAGGAATGTAGACTTTCTGTGTGTGCAATGCAGCAATGTTAATAATGCATTTAAAATCCCGAATATATACTGAACGATACAATACTACAATAGTATGCTGTTTTAGACATTTTTGACTTTGGTAGCATAGACATTCATGAGGCATTTGAGATTACAGTGTGCAATGATGGTCAAACGCTGTGTAACAAAGTACACTGTGTGGTTGACAAATAGATTTCTGTCATCAACTAAACACCATCTACTACTCAATAATATTAAGTTAGGCATTGAAGGAGGATTGGAGGGTTGTTTATAATGCAGGTACTGTGCCATTCGCTCGTACACGACTAACTTCCTCAACCAAATATAATAATGGCTTAATGGCTTTCTCTCAAATTAAAGCTCTTTAAATTATTATGACTGGGCGGGTGTGACAATTTGCCCAACCTAAGTTGATACTAGAATTGCGGTTCTTTCTCGTTTAATTCTGCTGGAAGAACACCACGCTCGTCAGTTCTGGAGAAAATATGCTTGTTTGCCATCATCAAAGTACCTAGCTCAGGGATCAGTGCGGGTATTACTGTGTGTATTAGGTAGGTAGGGCTAGTCCCCGTAATGTTCATACACTATCAGCAGTGGAGAAATTACGGTTCAGCTTGCGAAGAGTACAATTAAACGATGTGAGCATCATATTATATACTCCACGACTGACCTGACATTTTAACGCTACTCCTCCTGACTTTTATGAAAACCATCTTGTTATCTGGTTCTCTAAGCTGATGAAAATAGAGCTTTTATCTGCTATCTGCAGCCACGCAGCAATGCTTGGGAGACAAGAAAATTCCACGAGAGTATAATATAAGACTGCCTGTGCTCCACCACTGTTGCTGCTAGCAAAATGGGTCAATGCAACTATTTTATCGTGAAGTGGATAATTATCGTAATTTGAAAGTGTGAATTGGTGAAACCTGGATAGAAGGCGAGATACACGGTAGAACATTATAGAACGAGGAGAGAAAGCATTCTAAGACAACTGTACACGTGGAAAGAGCAACTTACTTACTTCAGCTCTCTCCTACTTTCTCTCCTTCCAAAAGTCGACGAGATTGGAGCACAAAAAGCACAGTGACTACTCTACTAGCCGAGTCTCACTTTCTACCCTATGAAACACAGCTTCGACAGAGCTTGTCTGCTTAAGTACCTGTTATTACATTAATTGGTAAACTCGAGGGTCAACTTTTCCAATAAGTTTCAACAGCATGCATAAACTTCTGTCAGTTTCTGAATTAACAGCTCACTACTTTCTTACTTTCGTTTATGCTCTGCGAGTCTCGTCAAACCTCAAGCTGTACAAAATTCTCAGAACTACTAAAAACCTTCGAGAGTTTTCTCTCTCACAGTTTCAAGTTTTCACGGCACTAGATCTTTCACATGCATCGTCAGTAGATACAAACCAATAAATTCTGGTAGACTTTGTAACATTATTCTAATTTCCTACGTATTATTTACACAAGACGAATAAATAATGCGAAGCTTAGCTTTGAATCGATGATTGTCTCGTTTATCAAAGTTAGTAAATACACAAGTTTAGTAAGTAGTGTGTGAGTTGGGTGCAATATATCTTTATATGGGTTAGTGTGCATACAGTCGTCGTTGTGTTTTAGTACGGTGCACATGTTCTGCAGAAGAGTTATACAATTCAATATTTGAAATGATTATGGATGAGGAATTGATTGCCGATCGATGATTGTATATAGTTTAATTGATATCCGCACGTTTTGTTTTTAAATCAAAGCGACTTCTCGTATCGTTTTGTAAGCTGACTACGTAGAGAAGATATCAAGTGGATAAGAATCGCCGTAATCTTTATATAAAGTAGCAGATTAGTAGTTGTTAGTTGTACGCTTAGTTTTATATTTATAGCTACTTCATAACGATATAATTTTCCTCGCCTATTTGACTACAGGGAAATCTCTTACTGCTTAAAATTCATGGTACAAGCCTGCTTGCATAACTTGCATATGTCAGAAACATCTTCGAGAGGAGCAGTGCTAGCATTCGACTACTTTCTCCCTTCTAGTGTTTTGAAAATATCCAAGAAAGAAAGCTTCAACAATATCAAATTACAATAGTCAACCGTTGCCCAAAACACTCAAAGCATTACGCCAGTCGCCCACTTGGTTTGATTGTTTCAGACTACCATGAAAAAGACATCTCGCTGGTTTTGTCGAGATTGTTGGGGATTTACGAGATCATTATCATCTTCATTTTGTTCCCTTTCCTGTAAACCTGCAAAAGTATCAGACACAAAACATTCAGTCAACATGATGGAAAATAAAAACAGGTAATAAACGTGCTATGTTTTAGTGTTGTGCGTATGTGTGGTTGTAGGCTAACGACTTGAATCAAAAGAGTGCTACACACACAGTCTCCACTACTCCTGCATTGTCCTGCTATAAATCTAGGGATGATTTATTTTTCATATGAGAAGCATCTCTATGTATCATGCTGCCTGGGAGAGAGAAACTGTGATTTCCTATCCGTTTTATCCGTCACAGCTCATTTTGAACAAGGAAGAAAGTTTGAAAACTTCCCGTTTATCCAGTCTTTACTTCGAGCTTGTATGAATTGCAACGTAATCTATAGAGGAGGAACTACAGGGTCAAAAGGAGAGAAAACATGCATTACTCCTTCTTTCGTCATCAATCATTCATCAGCAACTCATCCATCATTCTGAAAAACTGCACATTTGCGACGGCTGGGGCAGAAACTTGAGTAATCTGGATGGGTTATGCTCTTGCTTGAAGTTAATGCCTTTCATGGGGATGCTCTTAGGCCCTTCTGCGTTCTAAATATTCAACGCAAAAAAGATTCTATTGTGCAAAGAATGGACGGAGATCTGCTCATTAGTAAATTGTATTAGTGAGCTAAGAGTGTCAACCAGGCGTATGAATTATGAAGTATGGTGGTGTGTATTCACGCTAATTAAGATTTGCTTGCTTGCTTGCTTACTGGAAGAACGACTTTTATTGTGTGCCTTTAACTACCTGGAACAGTTACCTAATGAGTTGAATACAATGGGAGTTTGTGCCTCGAGTAAACTGTGAGGCCATCAAATGTCGGAATGTAAAATAGAGCGCGCAGTGGAAACAACAAGGTGTACTTTGGATAATGATTTGGATAAAGAAAAGGTGGGAGTGAAGTTATACTTATATATGCACAAGTTATGTTATCTAATTGATTGGTGGTGTGTGCCTTTTAGGGAGGAGAACCTGCCGAAAAATGATGTAAAATCAATATGACAGAAACGGAAGGTAGACTTCCCCAAGGAGAGGTAAGTGGCAGGGGAAGACGACGAGTTTATAAGTAATTAAAGTAAATGTGTGCGATTTGAAGGAACTTACCAACTGGGGTATTTTTGCGAAGGAAACTTGGTGTTTGTTGTAGCTACGACGAGATGAATAGACATAAGAAGAGACTTCATGTTTCTGTACGACTAGTCTACTGACAAAAATATACAATTTTTCGAAATACACGTGCACTACTCAGGTTTGAGCCTATGCCACTGAACGACAGTTTGTCTCGGCTTTGTAATCATGTCTTGCCAGTGCTTTGTCTCAGATGCTCCAGTTCCATTTTTTCCTGGAATCAGACAAGAGGTTTGATTAGATAAATGTTTCTTCCGTGCCGTCACCAGAGAATGTCGAATTGAAAGGAAGACCGATGTGTCTTGGAGATGATAATAAATTACTCTCGCTCTCTCCTTCAAGTGACCACTGCGAGCGAGGAAGGAAGGAAGGAGTCAATATATACCTGCTAACATAATCCGTCCAATGAGCTCATTACGACCAATGTTATCAAAATCCATCACTAAGACATCTAAAGAGCATTCTCGGATTTTTTCCCACGGCACGTTGAAAGTGAAGGTTTCATTAAAGATAGGATTCAAAGTGCACTTGTAAACCGGTGTCTTTCGTTTTTCGATGCGCTTTTCCCCAAACTGAAGCCACACTTTCACGTACGGATCTAAGGACCACAACATCAACAACAACATTAGAGGCTGGTGAGTTTTTTGGTATTTAGGGCTCATTTCTCATGTTGTTCCGTGTGAATGAGGGGCTCGTGTGATGAGTGTTGCTGGAAGAAGGAATAAGGAGCGAGACTGCGAATCTCGATGATGTGATGAGGGATAACTGGAGCGTGAGAAGAAGTTACCTGATTTCCCATTAATATCTTTGGCCTTCAAACTCCTTGCTTTGAGTAGTGTAAGAGTTAGTGTGCTGTTGGTTGGGTGATAGCAAAGAGATACTAAGAGCTCTCCGCATTTATCCTTAGCTGGCGGTTTCAAAGCTTTCCAGAATGTAGGCTTTTCAGAAAAATCCACCTGCAAATACACCAGAGGAACTGTTTGCATTACTTTATTCTTGTCGAGGAAAGGGAGTAGTACTTCGGGGAAGTCAGGCAGCACCGGATGGAAAAGTCTTTATTTGCATGCCTTTCGCATAGACTAAAAGGGCTTGTGTGTATTCACAGGAAGTCTCTATACACATTATTCCTCGCTGTATCCCACAACATGTTTGTTCGTTCGAGTAAATTTCAAATATTTAATGAATTACGAGGTTTTGCCTAGCAATTTACATAGCAAATTGATGCTCTTTCAGATCAGACATGAAATTACAATTTCCGTGCTCAGCCAACTTTCAATTCAGTCTGTAGTCTATTCCCTTTAGGGAGCAAAATGAGATACTGACCAACTTTGCCTTGTGTTAGATCTTTCTTGTGGAAAGAGCTTTGTCACACAGTTCGGATTCCTCACATTCACAAAATGAAGAGTTCAAAAGAAAGTACAGAAGAGTTAGCCGTGGAAGTTGGCAGAAAGGTTTTATGTCAAAGTATGTCAGACATCTTTCTGTCGACATGGTTCATTTCGATTCCGATCTGGTTCCATACCAAACTCAAATTCTATCCATTTCTCACAGTCGTCGAGTATTCCAGACGTGTGGTAACTCGACAGACCGATTTTTTCACTTCAACACTACCATCAAAGATATTTTTGATAAAGAAATCAACCAAGGTAGGAACATGAGGAGACATTTAGTCAACTTAACTATGCTATCATTGATGCTCAACCCTATTTCTGACCTAAACCAATTGTCCTCACACAGCGTGAATAAGGATACCTTTCCCAAATGCCATCAAGATCTACAGCGTCCCCTGCAAAAGAGACTCTCTCAGGGTTCCTCTGATAAGATGAAATTACATCTCCCACATACAAACCACTGCCGGTCTCCTTTATACATTCCCTAGGCTTATTTGAGCAGAAAGATGCAATTTACATCATTACGTCTATAAGGCTACATATTTTGATGACGCTAAAACAACGGGAAAGTGTAATAATGGGGAAAAGCACATCTCTGCGTAATTTGAGCCCAGTAAAAAGTTTGATTTCCCCTTTATTTATCTTCTACTGGAGAAGTCAGGAAGATTCCTTTGAGTTCCGGATGTAGTAGAAATGTCATCTTGTTAAAGCTCCAATACTCAGAACGTCAGAACTAGGACATTTTAGGTGGTGAAAGGAGACTTCCATTTCTAAGGACTCTCCAAACTTCTTGCTGTCCAACTTGGCTGATTTGCAATATTGCAACTCGAGCGTAAACACAAGCTGTAGAAGTAATTATTTAAGTACAGTGCTGTACTTTCTTCGTGGAAGTGAACCGGAGTCAAATTGTCCTTAGCACAAACTACATATACTTAACCTTTCTTTCTTGCTTCCATGTTAAATCGCACAAAGACAGAGACGTTTGCTCCAGTTTATTTTTGTTTCAGAGATTTTGGAAGTCCTGTTACAGTAGCATATACCATGCTCCAAAAATCTTTGACAAGATACTTAAATGCTACAGTGAATACAGAATAATATATTTCTTTTACTGCATACGTATTAGTTTTACTTGTAATGTCATTTTCGTTCGTTAAGCAGGCTGGGGAGCATTTGAACACACAATGATTTTTTTACAGGTCTGCGCACACAACAAGCTACTTCGTAGTTCGTAGTTGAGAGAATAATGAACACTTTCTCCGGAACGACTTTTCTACATACATTCTTTTACACAATCTATATAATGAGGAGCGTCTGGAATCGCGTTTCTTTCTGTAGTACAAAAAAGGTTTCCATTTTCTATATCTTTGAAGACTTCACATACACACGTCGTGTATAAACAGATCGCAAGTACCAATGATTCACACACCAAATTGAGCCGTATATCGGTTTCAGCTGCAGTTCACATATATATGAGCGAAAAGAACTATACATGATTGAAGTCTGTGTGAGTTATCTGTGAAAGCTTGTGAGAAAAATTCTGATACATCCACTTCAACATTAGTTCGTGGAGAGTACTTGGAATCTCAACTTCCATTCTTTTCACTACTTCTCATCCCGTATGTTTTTTGATATCAGACATTCAACATTTCACAGTCTACCATGTAGACATATATAAACCAGTCTACGCTACACACTCACATCACAATCCTCTTTTCCATAGACTTTTAATATACCACCACATTTTTCAATTATTTATGGTGTTAGAATTTCAAACACGAATACAAAACTTGAAAAGGAATGATGATAGTTTGAGAGTGAAATAAGTGGATTTGTCGCTCAGTTGGATGCCAGTAATAAGTACTCTGAACTACCACAAACTTTTCAGCCGCTATTGTCTGTTCTTCGTACTTAACATGTGCTTCTGCCTCCTTAAATTCTCTTTCTACGAATCAAAATGGGTTTTGGGCACTCTTTCCTCATTAATGATGCTCCATAGAAGGGAAAAATTTCAAATTTACTATTCCAACTTTCTCCACTCATGTGGGTTATTATTCAGACTTATATTCAAATTACAGAATTTTACTTTCTTATTTACACTCCACAAAAGAAATTCTGAATACCAGCCATAATGATTATAGCTCCAAAAAGAAATTCTAAAGAAGATTGCCTCATTACTTTCCAAACTAGTAGGCTTGTTTTGGGAAAATAAATTAAACTATGGTTTGTTTGACGATAATTGGAAGGTTTTATGTGGAAGCATGAACATGTACATAATCTTCTTAAAAATAGGGCCAAATGTTTCAAATGCCAGATAATGATTTCCAATTTTACAGCACTATTTCAAAGGATCAACTCTTATTTGAAGTGAAAGACTAACGACAGAATCAACAGTATTCATTTACTGTCTTTTGAACTTACGACGGGCTGCAATGGCTCAAAAGAAAATACGGGTATTACAAAAACCAAGCCGTCTTAAAAATATCACAAGATTATTTTTTAAATCAAATGTCTCCCTCTGAATGGAATAACATTGATGGTATATTTAAAATTCTATCCCCCACTGACTTTAGTACATTCCCAAATATATGAAAGCTTTGTAGAGGGATTTAGATATAAAATAAAATCAAAGGGATTTTATATAACTTCCTTTAACTTTAATTCCATGCTATATAAGGACATTTTTATAAAATCTCTTGTTTTTGATGAGCTTGATGCCATTTTCAAAGGTAAATGCCACTCTTGTGTTCACAAACACTAATAACAAGCATCAAATGCTTCAAGAGAGATACATACTCGGTATTCGAAATTAAATTTTACAATAGACATTTTAGTTTATCCTTTTATGGAAAATAAACTTTTGGAATATTGAAAAGTATAGAATATCAGTTTAAACTGAGTGTTGGTCTAAATATACTTTAAAATTTAATTTGAAATCCTTTAAGGTGAACTTCTAAGTGTCCAATTATATATTCTATTTTCAGCTAACGATAAATTTATATAATTTGTTAATTTCGTTCTATTTTCACTCAGTAAGCTGTGATTCCTTCTCTTCAAATTTGTCTTGACGGTCTAATTATATAGAAAGGCCTGAATTGCGCATTCAACGCTATAACTCGACTATAAACAACTCGGGCAAACTACACTTATACACTCAAGCAATTTAATTTTGTAAATGCTTTATTGTGTAATAGCAATAGTTAATTGCAGTGTAGGGCTGAGTTCACTTTGTGGCGTTTTAAATATTTAATCCTACTTGTGAGTTACTGAATATTCTATGCATTACAGCTGGAATGGAAATGGGGATATTGCATGAAGTTCCATAATGTTGTTTCATAGTTTCATACAAGTTGTAATTGAATATGTCCTATGAATTTGTCGATATCCCGACTGACTGTGTATGCGAGCCGAGCGTGAAATACGAACAATAAACTATTGTACTGTAAATCAAAGAAAGGAAAGGAACCGTCCGAAGTGTTTGTATGGCTCAGTCAGATAAAGTGATAAATGACAAATAGATGACAATGTGAAGCCTCGAAAGTGTCTCATTTTTGACAGTTTTACTGCACCATAAAATCTTATATATCCACAGAAACACAAGAAGGCTTCAGCAATAGACGGTCCCATTATTATTATTATTATATGACTATACAAAGACACCCTGCAAAACACTCGTGTATAAAAAATTAACCATACAAATCGTGTGATGAATCAGTTCCAAGCACAGCTTACAAGCTAAAAGCTGTTTCATATGGGCTTATGACTATCAATTAACTATTATTTGCCTTGGAACAACGAGAATGGGGCAGATGATGAATACAGATAGTTGGGAGTGTCACAAATTTGACGAGAAAAAATGAGACATGTCGGATTGGGAGAGAAGAGTGATAATAACGGTAGGTATTATTGATTACCTGACAGAGTGGCAGGAAGACTTCTCCGATGGAATCATCTCTAGAAAAACGATCGTAGTCGAACACATGGAGATGTAAAACACGGCTCTGAAGCTTTTGTATGGGAAACCCTGGAAGAAACATGTTTGTCATTAGGAAATTCATTTCTTAGTAAACATCATCCGTACGTGGCGAATTTATTTCGTCAGTTAATCTGGCCCGGTATATTTGGAAATAGAGTTGAGCTTTAAGCCTTTATAATTTGGGAGACAGGTTCGGATCAATATGAAAGGAAAGTATGAGTGCAAAGCGTTTGTTCAATAACTGCGAAACAAAGGATGAATGGAAGTATACACAAAACCACCTACAATTAACGAAAAACCTCAACGAGGCATGAGGTCTCTCTCAGGCTAACCATATTCCCACTACACAGAGTAATTTGATGAATTTGACGAACTCATTTGTCTACTTAAAGTGTACGGCGAAATTAGTTAACTCCATGCCTGCTTTTAGCTGTCATGTATTCTTACACGACGCTGGAACATTCATTTTCTCCAAGGAATAGAGGAGGTTAAACTCGTTTGGAAGTAATCACGCTCGTATTCATGCAGATGACAGTGTTTATTGTGTACTCTTTCGCAGCATTAAGAGTCCTTTCAAGGACTTCATCACGGACCCATATCTTTCCCTATCTGCTTTTCCTCCTTTCCATTAATTAGGCTCTCCTGCACCCTACTTGTTTACTATTACTACTTACCCTCAAAGTATAGCGTCTCATTCCAACGGGGATTCAAAGTTCGTCTTTTGATTTTAGTTTCCAACCGGTGCTTCTTGTCAGGAAGCAAGGTAACTCGAACGTACGGATCTGAAGTCCCGGAAATGTCCTTAGCTGGTAGATCCTTTCCCTGAAACATTCATGAACTAATTAATGACCCATAAAACACTGCTACACTCATCATAGAAGTATTTGATGGTCATTAATTTGATTGCACGACTTGATTTTCGTGAAAGACGCATCAAATCAAAATGTCATTTTGGTTAGTTTGCCTTCGAGCGGTCCCTAACACAAGCTCTGCAGTTGTTTGATCAAACAAGCAAGCCCAATAACTTTTTATTAAGTACTCATTTACTCAAATCCATCGCTGTCTCAAACTGTTCCTCTGTATTTGTTACTATTGTGACTCTACGCCCAAATACTCTTTATTTATTATTTATGCCCGCACACAGCACTGCATTTCCTACATATAACTTAAAGTACACCCGTTTTCAAATCTACTTAAACAGTTCCTTCTGCTTTTCTGCTTTATGTAGTCAAAGTAATTCGATTGATTTCGCCTAATTAACTTTCACTCTGTAATCCCATTTTATTGAAAATACGTCAGAAGTTTGCACACGCGAAAATAAAAACGAGTTACTACAGAAAACATAATTAAATTTTAAACTCGCACACTTACTTGTTTTATTGGATCATTCTGCATAAAGAATATATCCACGCAACACGAGAGAACATATGTCGAATATACTTGTACAGAGTACAGAGCCAGAACTCCCGGCTGAAACGGTTGGAAGGGTCTCATAACATTTCTTATAGGAGTTCCGGCAATATTCTCATGCATGAAAAGGTCGTCAAAGTGTATATTTATCATTGGGTGCGCTATAAAACCCACCAATGGCATGCACATGAACTTTGTATGCGAACATAATCTTGGGAAATCTTGGACTTTATTAAACCTATCCTGGGCATCGACTACTCTCACTGCATTGCCCTGATTGTTCTCTTTGCCTGGGAGTGTATTTGTATCAGCTTATTTTATTGCATATTGCAGTACCAATCAGTATGCAAAATCATTCAATTTCGTTTCTCTCAAATTTCCTGTGGATATCCTGCCTACAGACAACATATATCCTAACTAATAGTTTAGCGTGTGGAGAGTTGAAATGAAGGAAATGACGAACCTTGAGTAGCAGAGGCTTATTTCTCACGAGATTGATGACAAAACTGAGAATGTCGAAAAGTAATTACTACGTGATTGGTCTAGACTATCAAACAGTGGAAAGTAGTGTGCACACTAGTGCACTGCCTTAATGTATACGTAGTGGAAATGGAAAGAGAGAGAGAGAGAGAGAGAGAGAGAGAAAATTGAGGACGCCCACCACAGAACAATGTGCTTTATTGTGACTTACCTGAATAATCCTCAAGATAAGAGTAGTGCTCTCAAAGTCATATTCCAAACTGAAATTGATTTGCCCCACGGAGTCTGTTGACTCCGAATTATCGATGTACATGTCCACCAAAGATATTGATCTATTTTGCCAGAAAGCCATCTGAAACCATAATAATTGTGTAGTTGATCACTAGTGCCCTTAGGATCAGTCACAATCGTGTTACCAAGCTTGTCGCTCCAAAATTTATGACCCGAAGGAGTTTTACTTTTAACTACCTTTCTCATGCGTTCTCCTCAAGTTCGACAACAACTGTAAAGACACGAAGGACTACGGAACTAAGAGACTTTCTAGTCTTCTTCACTACTGACTAAGTATACAGCTCCTCTGGAGTAAACTTTGGTCTCTAAAGAATGATTTAGTGAGAAAGTCTATTATTTTATGTCTCAGTTGCCTCTCGAAAAATTGGCTGACCGGAATATACTGAGTCGGAATGAAATTTACTTTTTGTTCATAATCTTGGAGTAAACTTTTGTTGGAGTGTGTAGCAAGATAGTATATAAGTGTGTGTGTGTACGTCCAACGGGGTAGAGTGAAGATAACTGTCAAGTAAAGGAGTCTTTACGGTCGAGTTGATGCCGTCTCAATCTGTCCTCTAAATATTGCGTTCTCTTCGTGAATAAGAAGTTAATGGTTTGCAGGACAGGATGAGTGAATGCTTGTTTTGTACATAAAGTATTTGCAAAGGATAAATATCTCGGAGTCTTATGGGATTTATGGTGGACATGGACGAAGGAAATGCTGTGGTGGGGATATATATATATATATATGTAGTAAACGTCAACACAGGGAGTGAGGGGAAAGTGAGCTCGCAGTCATCAGTCAGCCTATTTGGATCGTACACACGGCCTTGGAGATTGTGAAAGCAGTTCTCCTAATCATAATGCGTCTCGTATTGTTAAATTGGGCTCAGGTTGCACCTCCTCTATCGTATGACGGGAGGCAGTTCACTTAAATTTAATTAATGGATTCACTGAGGGTGACATTACCGCAGGATGTTGATCATGTTTCACTCCTTGGAGAGATTTGTTTTGAACAGGTGGAGTTTTACATTCTGGTGTCGCATTACCAGCAGAACTTCCTGGTGACCCTGTAGTTGTTGTTGGCGCTGACCCTTTGCTTGTTCCTGCAGTCCTGCAAATTCATTAATAGCCAGAGTAATGGATGGGTAGGGTCCAAAGTAAAGAGAGTGCATGCACTACATGATAAACACCTTAATTGCTTGAGCTCGTTAGTGTGTTACTTGGATACAAAACTGAAGTCAAGAAAGAAGGGGTGGCGTACAGTTAAGGGGACATTATTATTATTGTACTCTACTACGTTCAACAAAGCACACTGTGACAACTGTACGATCGCAAACATAATGATTGGCATATATAAGTCCGATTTTTCTGGAGCGTTAGAAGGACACATTTCACATTAAGCAGCAGATGTTAGTGAAAGTAAGAGTGGCACAGACGGTTAATAAGCCTCGTACTCTACGACAGACGTGATATTTTGCATGTTACGTGAAATCCAACTTTTACGAATGGCTGTTCATGTGAGCAAGGCCTGGGCAGGACAGGTATTCACTACTTAATCGAAGTGATGAGGCTGATTTCTTAATACTTTACCTAAAAGAGGAAAGTAGGGACATCATGACTGACTGTGCAGAACTTTCTAGCAGTACTCTCGATCAAGCCTCCGCTAGTTCATTACACGCACGGTCGAATATTATAATGTTTTACACAACTGGAGCACCTTTGATCCAACAACAATAGCCACGGCAGGAGGAAACGGTTGGAAGCCACGCACATTTATTACTGTAGGATGAGTATTAGTATTAGCACATTGATAAATCGCACATTGACACACATACAGAAATCTCCCTAGTCGCACCACAAGACAGAAACAGGAAATTAAGAAATAATCTCAAGTTGTCCTTCATTCTCAAATTCGAGAGTGAGACAGAGGTTTCCTTATTTCACTTACGAAGATAGAGATCAAGGAAAAACGAGGAGACGAGTGGGAGAGCGAGATAAAAGCAAAAAAACTCAAACGCTTTCTTATTCTTCGCCACGAATTGCTGCGACTACAATAATTTAATTCTAAAGAAATCGACAGAACCCAAAAGCCACCTGCTTCCACTCTCGTCTCCGTGAATTATTGAGCACTCAATTGCCATGAATCATATTACATGTTCTCTCATGACAGACTTGATCCGGACTTTTAATTTGACACGATTGTATTACTCCGTCCGCATTTGTCAAAATTATTTAACTCTAAACACGAGTGGACAGTTTCTCTGTGAGAGAGAGAGAGAGAGAGTCGATACGATAAAGTAATTATGCACCACCGTGTCACAGTCTAATTCATCCAAGTCCAGAGGTCGTCTACTAACCCTCATTACTTAACAATACTGCCATGCATACAAAATAATACACCGCCTTCGTGTGCACAGCTTATCCTTAACTTTTATTCCTGGCCTTATTCATATTTAAACCCGGTGGATTCAGAATGGTCTGGACAACTTGTACGTGAACGTGTAGCTTGCTCAAGAGAGGCTTGTAATACTTGTAATACTTGTAAAGTCAGTATGGCACGCGTAGGCTCGTGTATTAAATAATTTCTCGTTTGCTAGGCAAACCCACAACCACCACCACACCTTTCACTCCCAATAATACTGAGTGATCCCTCCTCCCAAACTTCCACGCTCCGTCCCAACCTTCCAACAAACTGTATTTGATTTACTACCTTCCTCACTGCTCCTTCCACTTTTAATATGACAAAAATGCTCCACAGACTTGGAATTCAAAGAAGAAGCTCTTTTCCCAGTCTCACTGCTCAGCTCCTATCATGTTGTCATTAAATTAATTGAATGGCTAATTCGATCTCCTAAGATGAAAGGTAAAAGGAAAGATTCAAACGAAGATAGCGAAGCGACTTCTACTTGAGAAGAATATAGAGTGATATTAAGTGTACAACACTATGCAGCCTGTCGACTGTCACTTGCAATTCCTTCTAATATTAAAACACGTTGCGTCGCCACTCGCTGTCGTCCTCTATATATATATATGTATATAGTAGCAAAGAGTTTGGCAAGTCGATGAGTAAAAACTCTCTATCATTTGACTCATTAATTCTTTTCCTTCATCCCTCTACACGTATAATTTCATGTTGCGAGCTGCAAAAAGGTTTAATTCAGTTTCCACGTTGTGTCTGATCTTTTCCTCTCTCTCTTCATTTGGAATTTTATCCACAATCCACAGCGCATTATTACACGAAGAGAGAAAGAGTGAGAGAGGAGAGAACAAGTGATTTCATTCTCTCTTCGCCTTTAGTCGGACCATCAGAAGCAAAAATGGATTTAAAATTCCATTTCACTTCTACTTCTAAATAATTTTCCACGCCTTCTGACTTCCAAACACTACACACTCCCACTACATAACACATACACACACAAACACACAGAGTGAGACTCAAAGAGATATAGATATAGGGAATGGATATAGGTGAAAACTTTTTCAGCTCCTCACGAAATGGGGAAAGCACAACGGTATGTGTGTTGTGTGAGTTATGCCTAGATTTTCTTTTCATTTGATGAGTTCCCTGTATATTCCCTTGTTCTGATGAATTTAGTACACGTAACTTGGGCGTGGCGTTCTTTTTAACGACTCGAAATGAGGGAAATCTTTGAGACACATTCTTCTATCTCTTTAGATTGTCTAGATCTTCGGGATTCTTGTCGAAATGTAACACAAGGAGCTCCTGCTAGGTAAAATAATTCAATCGTGCTGTTGACAGGTACGACAACACAAGAAATAATAATATGATGCGTTCTAATTAGTTTGACTGGAAATCTAGTTTCCACTAAAAGGCTGTTGGTTCAGCTTCGTCGAAGGTGCATTCACGACTGAATTCACTGAATTGACATAAACGCCAAGGCGTTCGAAGGGAAGCAAAAGAGCCTCTCTGTCAGTCTATTCAGCTGGATTACCAATGTTCTGAGCTGAACAAGCTGCGTATTACATTTATTCACATGACCAGTGTGGGATTGATGTGAATGATTCCATCGTGTGTGTATAATGGATTGAGATGCATTAAACTCCATTGTTTAAATTCAGCTTCGATTTCCTTATATAGAATAAGAAATATCTTAAGAGACTGAAATGCTTTAGATTCCATACATCTCGTTTTTCGGATGCCAAATGTGCCCCTTTGAATAAAAGTATCCATTTTTCGGTTGACTGACGTGAACCAGATTCGTTTGAACGTTCCATTTTGGGCCAGAGAATGAATCCACAGAGACCAAGACAAAGCTGAATCACAGTGCAAAGCGGCGCAAGATTTTCGGATTAGTTTCAGACACATTTCACTGCACTCTTTCTTACGTCTGCCAGCTTTAAATGCTACGTGGTTGCTATCTTTCGAGAATCATTCGTTCCTTCGGTTAAATACAATCTTAGGACTGTGGATTGTGGATAGATTCCTTAGTTGCCAATTGCCAATAAACTTAAATACAAATCTTCCTTCTACCAAAACCGTTTCAGAGCCTCAAATCCTTTCTCCCCACCAGAATGCTGGTTTTCATGTAACAACGAACGACTTTCATTAAGCTATTGGAATTCTACGACAAACTTTGGCCAATTCGTAGGATCATTCTGCATCTAGAGAATGTGAACCTTTTGATCTATCTGATGAGCTACCTAATTCCATAAAATGCTGGGGGTATCAATCCTCAGATTCGTATTTACGAGTCTATAATTTGAGACACGGACTGCCGTTGAGATATTAATTGAGCGAGTGGCCCACCAACTCTGTGGAAGCACACTAAGGTTTGCAGAACAAGATGGAATGAGCTGTTTGTAATGGGTGAGTCTGGGAATGTCCATTCGATGTCAACTAATTTGTAGCTACTCCCCAAGAGACGCCATAATTTAGATGCTACTCTAGTTCTTTAAGATTTATACGCGTCATATAGAAATTAGGTGGATGGGAACAATAAGTTGGCATGAAGTAGATTCGCAGCATTAATCCGAAGTAGTGAGGTGGTCTCATCTGGGTTATTTGTGCATACACATGTAAAACAAATCCTACTCAGGTCGAGTCGAAGTTACAAGGACAAAGTTTTTCTTTTTGTTCGGAGGAAAGAAGTAATTTGGCTGGAGAATGGCGGATCTATAAAGTCGCTGTGTTCTATTCCAAGCAAATGAGGTTAATGGAATGCTAAATGAAAGATACCTCGGGAAGTTTAAGTGGATTTATTAGAGAGAGGAGGGGAGTTGCACTGAGAAGTGTTTCTGAGGGAGTAGTCAGTGTCTGGAACTACGGGGCCTGCCAACACTGTTCGAAATATTATTGTTATTGTTTAGAGAGAACAATGTGGTTGAGGTGATACTTCTGGCCAGGCACACACACACACACACACACACACACAGTTGTGTCGTTATGACTTACCTCTCTACCTTTCGCCATTACAGAAAAAAGTTTAGAGAGAAAGCAGAATTTACTTCCACTTTGCCTGACCTTTGTTGTACAATGGAGGAGAAGGGCATTAAGACTTTTGCACCATTTGGTTTGGGCTAATGGTACGCAGAATCAAGGGAGAAACTAAAGTGGGCCTAGCAAATGTGGATAGTTGATAGTGGTGGATGGATGGTGTTACTTTCCAGCGTTTTCGTCTCGCTTTGCGTTGTTTCCCACATCCACTTAACTTCCAGGAACGAAGGTTCCTCCGAGGAGCTACAGCCAAAAACCATATCTATCTGAGCCCATGGCTAATGATCTATCAGTTTTGCTTTCCTCCAGCTTTTTATCAAGGAAACATTCTTGTCACTTCAAGTCTCGCAGTACATTAAAAGAGACGATGCATTTGGAGAGCTCACTCACTCAGTCTGTCCGAGTTTCGTATTCCGAGCTCAGCTTGAGTCTCCAATCTCCATACGAGGAGAGAAAGGAGATACTCTCTCTCTGCCTTTCTCTTTCGCAGTTCCCTTGGGTTGTGACTGAGCAATATTACGAAAGCAGGATGTCAGCTCTTACAAATCCGAATCTGCTTCTCACACAGATCTTTTGCAATTGACTCCAATGCAAATCTATTCAGATTTATAACCACTTCGCTCCTTGTGTATTACAACGTCTAGTTGTGCCAAAGAGAGAAATTTAACTCTTCATGCACTCTCTCATCTTCCCTCATTGTTCGCCTGGTTAGCCTCAACTCCCAGTCAGCACACACACACACATATATATACATAATAATAATATATCCTCTACTCTACTCTACCTCTCTCCACGAATCAAGGCTTGGAGGAAATGTATTATTTTCATATTTAGGCACAATGGATATGAATTCCATCGTGTTATCTCTCGAAAGAGAGAGCGATCACGCACAAAAGGAGCCTTAAAGACTTCTCTCCTCGTATGTGATGCGCATATAAATCCCCAACAATAGAGTTCTGCAACTTCTGCTGACTACTGACTGCTCCTGGTAGCCCTGCCAGTTGGTTCGTGCAGGGCTGCACTACACAATAGACCGTAGGCATGCAGGGATCACATTGATCTCTGCTTCTTCTTCAAGTCTTTCTCTCCCCCCATAGCCCCATACCACCACCAGTAGTCTGTCTCTTCTTGGTCGAAATATGATTTGTGATCCTTCGCTACGAAAACTGACACCACCACACACACATACTTTGTAATAATAAAGGAAGCAGGCAAATCATTTCACCAGTGCCCAGTCTAACATACACAATAAAAGGAGGCCATTCTAATGGCACGATTACACTACACGCTCCCTCATACCAAAGAACGTGTACAAAGGAAGTAGACTGAAGGGAAGTTGAGAGAGAGCGAGAGATGAGATGCCTTTTGCTCTCTCCTCCCTATCAAGTCACATCTCATCTTATTCAGACGTTTGAATCCCTCGACTCGGAGAAAGTTTGATCATAAAGCAAAAAACAGCCAGGAACATAAAACAATGTCTTCACAAAAGTTGTACACAATCAACTAATCGATACAACAGCGAAGTAGGGGAGAGGTGACGAGATACTTCGACACAGTAAAAGCGACTTTTGAAACAACAATAATATTATTATGAAAAGTGGAAGCTGAGGGCTATCTCCAACAAAAGCAAGGTCAGGCGTAGTCCGTGTGTAGTAATTTGTGAGGACAAGATTTAGTCACGGGTTTAACAACTACAGAATATATACACACCGAGTCTACCGTTACTGCAAAAAACTAATTGAAATTTCCGGTCCACTAACTCGTAGGGAAATATACACTTAACACCGAGACAAATACCAACGCAAAGAATACAATATGCACAGAGATACATACGTACGTTGTGCACGTACGAATTTGAATATGAAAACACTGATAGAGTTTATATATAAGTACACATCGATAATAGCCAGATATTATTGTCTCTAGTAGACACAGCAAAAATAGGCAATTCACACAAAAACCCAAAATGTTTATGTCTTACTCCAATTGGGCCCTAAGACCAAAAATCGATTCCCGTCAAACGCAGCAGCATATAAATAAGGAAATACTCTTTTTAAACATTCGAAGTAAAATCTATTTGTCACAGGTCGATCTGTAGGAGATGTGTTTTCGTGGGGGAAGAATAAGAAGGAAAGCCTCAACTAATTTGTCCTCTGAAAGAAAAGACATCTCATGAGTTGCATGAGCATGAAAGACTTTTGGAAGGAAAGCTTCATTGTTTGTCAAGTTTCTCAAATCATGGGCAACAAAGTCAGGTTGTTTCCAACTGACAGAGTCGTTATGTCAATGAAAAAGACAAGTAAGACATTTCCGGACTCGTTGGGAACCTCAGGTAGAATGGTGCAAACACATATGGGTGTCACACAACGAGGTAGTTGTTTGTTGTGCACTGTATTTTCCCTTTATACTTCTGACTTCGTACGTACGTTCGTAGTAGCTACCTATATGCAGTGTGTGTATTCTTTAGTTGTGAGTAAATTTGAAATGAGTAGAGGAACATGAGAGAGAAAAGAAATCAAGTCGCTTGTTTTGTCATTTCGCTGTTAATGGGAGAAATAAAGAAGGTAACAGATGATGAAGCCAAAATCCTTTGGGAAGTCGAAAGTCGTTGGATAGTCGCAGGCACATGTTCTCTTCAGATGACATTTGTAAGCGGAGCAAAAAATTCCTGACTTTCAAGTTAATTTTATGCATGAACGATACGGCAACAAGCTGCTAACTTTTATTTTATGTGTATTCCTACCGTGTGGCATAAAAACAAACAAACTCAAGAAAACACGCTTTCTCTCTTCATTTGGCAGTCACAGATTTCAAATTCAAATGGTACTTGCTCGCATACGTAACCTCTACTCAACTGAAACTCAAGACTTATGTTATGTTTACGCCTTTTTCTTTTTTCAACTATTTATTCAACTGTACACTACAAAAAATTGTTTGTTGGCAACAGTTGTGGTAACTGTAAAGTGATTTTTAGCTTCGTAAGCTTCCTGAAGCAACAACTTTCGCCCAGAAATTTCCTTTGCATATCTATATAGTATAATATACATATGTATATATACGGTGGGATTGCATGCTAACTGATTTATCTCCTTGTCCACACAATAATCTTAATTCCTAATTGTAGGTTTAGTAGCTTAATAAGTTGCCAGAATGTAGTTGTTTATTCTGACTAATATAAACTGCATAATCGCGTTACACGAATTTCGCCTGTGCACCATGTCACATTTAATAAAACACCGTGAAAGCTGTTTATTGCGGCATTCACAACCTTGCCGAAAGAAAGATTATAGACTCTTTCTTTCGGCTCTTAAAATTAGAGATTTATAATTACTCCCTTCGGCCTTGCGTATTTATTTTGTTTCTCATATTAATTGAAACTCTCCCTCAAGCTCAAAATAGCAAATAACTAATCTAAACTTTAACAAAACTACGTTTCGTCTATAGTCTGTCTCCGTATATATAATATAAAAATAAGTTTTTAAAGACTCTTCTCTCAAAAGATGTAAATGTGGGTAGCGGAACTTTCTACTTAAGATTAGTTTTGTTCACTTGATGGATGAGTTTCAATTGGAAAAAGCCAATATCACATCACATCACTCTTGGCAGTTTGTACGACTTGTAAATATTTGATTGTCATCTACCTACAACCTAGTCGACGAATCAACTTCTGATTAAAATTCTCATCATAAAACTTTCAAAAATATTTCCTGCTCAGCATGTTCAGAGAAAGTAAATATTTTTCTTTCTACGAAATCACGACGGAGGAGGTACAAAATCAACTAACAAATCCTCTTAAACTTTTTGCAATTTCGTCTTAGTACAAAATACGGCTTACAAATGGATTTCTCGTTTCTCCAGTAATAATTACGGTTTCCTTGAACAACCCACATTGAAATGTACATTGCCAGGATACTTTTTCAAAAATTAATTGACTTCAACAATCCACGAACTCGTCTTTCTCTGATAAATGATAAAATTCGATACGCACGACAAGTACGACCACACAATTTCCAATATTCAATCGAAAGAAACAAAACTACACCGGTGGAAATTGAGGTGGCTGTGTTTCTACAACCTACACACAAACATGTATTTGACTTTTGAATAATTAATACTGTTTGTATTCATTCAATAAATTGTCCATTTCAGTTGTGTTTTCAACGTAGTTGACCTCATATCTGACTATGTCCGTCCACTTGTACAAGTACAGCTAAAAAACTGTGTGCCTTAAGTGCAATAATTTAATCTAATCGATCCGCGAGCTTTTCGAAGCTTGAGAAAGTGAAACTTTCACGGTAACTTTTGTATTTCAGTAATTCAAATGAAATGAAAGCTTCACGTGATACCTAAACGCATGCATAGACGATTGATTGCTCCCTTCCTACAGTTCCTCTAACAGTTCCTGCTACGCAGTCCATCCAACCTCGAAGAATGGTTCTCTGTGGTACTCTCAATAATTAGTTTAAATTTGGTTGTAGGCCTTTTCGGAATACCAAGACCAACTGAGTGACTCTTAAGAAGTACCACCATAGAATAGAAATTCTCCGTTTTTCACAACCAACCAGTCTCATTACAATTCCAACCACTAATCCTACTTGAGAAATTCTCCGAATAGAATACAGCTACATTGTGATTTGTAAAATGAGTATTGACTTTGTGTTTCTCAAAGTAAGTAGATAATTAGGAGGAAGAAGAAAGTAAGACGAGACAATGATGGGATAGCAAAACGAGAATTCTTTAATGAGATCCGGCTACAAGATGTTTTTCTTCCCTCAAGAGATCTTATCTCTCTCCTCTTTCACTGTATATATTTTTATACACACGCTTATTCGTACTCCGTAGTACTTCTACATTTACGAGTAGTTCTCTCATTCATTCTGTGTGTCAACTACACTCTCCTATAGATTATATACACTGAATGAGTGGCATTCGAAGCAGATAAAACAGAATCTGTAAGTTCGTTCGCAATTTTTTTATCCCAACCGCACTCATCATGAAACGGTAGAATACAGTCATTAAATTTTATACGAACAGACATGAAATATTTAAGAAAAAAGTTCAGGTTTCTTACATGCTTTGAGAAAGGAATTTAGAGAGGGCAAGCTTGGACAAACTGTGACTTTTAAGGCCTCCAAACATAACGACGATGGGCAGAGGGTTTGGCTCACATTCACATATGTATATGATTTATTGTAAGAGAGGGGGGAGGGGGTGTGACTGTGGAAATGAAGTTGCTATAACCAAATGAACCAATCAGCACATGAGACTTGAGAAGAAAAAGAAGAAGACGAAGAAGAAGAAGAAGAAGTTTGGGTGAACTGTGCACAGTAATAAGTCAGGTGGGGGGCGGGGGGACTGTGTGATAATTTGTGTGGCACAACAAGGGTCGTCAGGGTCCTCGTGGTACCCTTCCCCAGCTAGTTCAGACAAAGTTCAGACTTGATTAATCTCAGAGAAGTAGTTGTGGACTGTGGGAAAGACGAAGAAGAATGAAGGGTAGTCGTAGTCGTAGTAGTGGTATGGTGGTAGGAGGGATGGTGGTGGTGGTGGTGGTGGAGATGATGGCGAGCAGCACTGGGAGAGACGGGTACGTGGTGCTAGCATGGTAGACTGGAGACTGGGTAGGAGAAAGCTGAGGCTCGCGAGTGTCATGCAACGGACTTGTTGGCAGTGACAGCGGGGCAATGTGAGAAATGCCCATCCGTTCTGCTTTCTCCGCGACTATGCTCCTGTAGTAGTAGTAGTAGTGGTAGTAAATAGGAGTAGTTCAGTGGAGCACAACGAGGGCGAAAAATCAATAAAAGGAAGGCTAAGCACACGGTGTGGTGGTATACAATACCCCGTTGGTCTAAGACACCTACTACTACCACTACTTCTGCTACTACCACCACTAAGACTACTCTGCTAGCTATTCCTTTACTTTTACTATTACTACTGCTGCTGGTGTGGGCTCTGAGTTCCTGTGGTACGGAGGACGGAGTGAGTGTGCATCTTCCTCCAGTTCCTCCAGCATGGGTATGATGATGTTCGTTCGTCGTGTCTTAGGTGTGGCGCTTGCAATGTAAATGCTTAAACACGAGGCAACGTGGAAGCTAAAGCTTCTTGGGTTGGATGGTGGTGGTGAAAGGCCCAGTGAGCCTTTCCTCTGCTGCCTGCGTATGGAAGCTCACAGGGCTCCAGGTTGGATGGTGTGGTAGTCTGGAGGCCTATCCAGTATATAGTCTGGCCAGGCTCCCTGACACTTTCTTTTTCTGTACTTTCTCCTGACATATAAGACCTGCTGCTCCCACTTCAGCGAACTGTTCTCCAGCTAACTACTCGTCGGTTGATGGAGAGAAAGGAGGACAACGGAGAATCCCAGGACAAGAGGAGGGCGGACGGATAAGACGTGTGAGCCCAAGATGCATTCGAAGATGTTATGGTTGTAGGAGTTGGTAGGTGGGATAAGGAGGTTGTGAGAGAGGTAGCCTCCATCAATCTATTGCTGTTATCTCGGCCGTGAAGGAACCACCATCAAGTGTACTACAACAGAGAGAGTCCCTTCTTCTTCTTCGTCTTCTTCTTCTTCTTTACTGTTGTTATGGATGTATAGGTGACGTGTAAACGAGAAGGCATTCTTCCTTTCTCACTTTCTCACACCGGCCTCAGTTGGAGGAACCGAAAAATATCACCACTTTGTTGGCATATTTGCTACCCGAAACACTGTCTCTTCTAAGTTATTCATCACTCCCTTTGCTTCCAACAGATATCTCTATGTAAATCCATACGGACATCAAATGCCCTTCAAAAGTGAGCGATTGGGCGAATTCTTTCCCTTTATTCTTGTTTACTTTCACTTATCTTCCCTCGAGTGGGAGAAGCATCTTGAATCCGATTATCCCCCTTGTTTCAAATAAGAACTGGCAACTTGTGGACTTCATTCCACACACTCTTCCCAATTTGTCATTAATCTCTCCGCACAGTGATAAAAGGAGCTTTTCCCTCTCTCAATCAGCATTCTTTTCACGTACTTTCACATGCAACGGATATTGAGATCCATGTCCTACAGCCAAAAATAATGTGCTGAGCCAAGCGTGAACTCTGCTTAATTCACCCAAAATCTCATTGTATCTATTACCATGTCTTTATTATGAGAGAGACCTCCGTAAAAGACTGTCAATAGTGTTGGTCTCCAGACACTCTCTCTCTCACACACACACACACATTCTCCCTCTCTCTATTCATCCTAAGGACCGTAATTCCTCCGACAATCCAAACAATAGAAGAGCAGTGTGAATCAACAGTAACCTTCAAAATCTCTTGTGAGTAGTCTCGCTACTGTGAAAGCAATATCGACCCAGTCACCTGCAGTGTAGATTGATACCATAATTAATCTTCCCGGTGTGCCAGTTTCAATCCTCCGTCAATAAATTTTGGGCACGATAAAGGTACATAAATCTTTGTCATTTCCACCGGAAAAGATTATGAAAATGATGAACTTTGATCTTAAAATATCTCTCGGCAGAGTGGGACAAAAACTCTTTCTTTCTCTTGATATGAGTGTACACGCTACCACATCCACTTGTGATATTACATGCCACACAGCAATTCTGGGACAGCAAGAAACAGAAATTGAAGAAAGTTCATCTCCTAAACTGCTTTCATACCATTTCTTGCGCCATTTCTCAAATGAAAGCACTCATCTACAGTCCTAAAGCACTCAACGCATGAACTCAGCGCAACTACTATGATGGTCATTGCTATCCTACTCTTGTTTTCTTAGAATGTGGATCGTGTATTTACTCAAAATATTTTGATTTTCTTACTTTCGATATCTTACAAAACTGTAATCCAATTTCTCCAGACATTTTCCTTGAAACTAAAGAAAAATTGCTTTTCCTTACGACCTTATTTCCTCCTGTTCTCAGTTTCTCGTCCAACCAATTTAGGCACACTACCCCAAACAGATTTCGCCTAGGACCAACATTCAGAGTTGCTACACAATATAAGCTTTCTGGGAAATCTGCTCCTCATTTTGCACTTTAAAGTTATCCGCATGTATTACTCACCAAAAATACAATAAACGTTTGAATTTTGAAATTTATACTTGTATAAGATACCTTTCAGTCGAAGTCTGATAAAGTCTTTGAATAAAATGGAATACACCAAAAGGCTGCACGGCTTCAGAAAATGAAATAAACTGAAATCCACCCAGAATGCTGCAGTAGCTATGTATACCAAAATATCAACTCCTAAAAGTTAGCGTTCTACTAGTTCTACACATGTTCAAAGGTTTAGAAGTTTCAAAATCCACTTGTGTACAAATCAAAATCGGTAAACCATCCGATTTCTTGTGAATCCACAGCTCAAATTTAAAATCAACTACTAGGTATAGCGATTTCAAAATATATATGACTTTTCGTAAGCAGATTAATACGCTTGGGAAAAATTGCTCTACGCGAAAAGACTTGGTACTGGGAACAATGAACTGTATATATAGCATACTAATATTCTAAAAGGCACATATGCATAGTGAGGAAATAGATACTCGAAACCCAAAATATGTAATGAAACAACGACGACGACTTAACCTACGTAAGAATCTTGCGTTTCGCAGTAGATATCTGCTTTGCCGACTATCGAGGGAGTAATGGACGCGTAACTACCTATAACTAATACAGTGATCACGGTTTAGGAAGCCGTTAAAAATTCCTATGAGATTTCTAGAAATTAAAATGAGAAGAAAAGTCCTTCCCTTTCTACTCATCTCAGTACCTCCCTGCATTGTGGGGATATGAGACAATTCACAATTCTGTCGGACAAGTAGTAAAAACTAAGTAAAGATGGGTAAGTAGACCATTAAATGGATGATTATCATTCCTAAGCACTTAGTCATTCTCTTAGGCCTTCGTACATACGCTCCATACGAGAGGAGTATGTTTTAACTTCGAATGTCTTGTTGCTCATCTCGTATGTGTCAACCATACCTTCGTAGTTTCATTTCCATGTCTCTATTGACACAGAAAGCCTCTCGTTCATTCTATTACAGGTAGGGATACTCATGGGACTACGAGTAAAATCTTTTATGTGACTCGACCTACTCGGTGACTGTAGTCACTGTACTCTACTCCAACAGACTAACCTTAAATATACACTTCCGGCTAATGGAAAAAGAACAGGAAGAAGTACGGGAGCTGTGTGTGTGTGTGTGTGTGTGTCGTGTTTAGTTTTCAATATAAAAGACAGACAACCCTTGATGCCAGAATCCCCTAATGCTCGTAATCATCTTCACGGACAAACAGTCACCTTTAGGTCGTATTGTTTGCTTTAATGATTGGATACAACCTGTGCTGCCTTCCCGACAAAACTTCATTCCAACTTACCTCCTGTGCGACAAAATTTTCTCCGACAAACCCTAAAAGTCACTCCCGGTATTGTCCTCAGTAGGATTATATACTTACAGAATAAGTCCATCCGAGTGAAAGTAAGACCCACCTTCTCGTGGCTATTGTACTTTATTACTAATAACTTTGGATTTGATGCGTTTTGTTTCTTCACACACAAATACAATAATAGCTACATTCCACTGAATGTGTCAAACACCATAAATTCACCGTAAATAAGTTAGGATTTTGTTCATCGTAAGTGGATTCATCACTGCAGACATAAAGCTGCTACTATTGTGCCTGTGCAGGATTCAGTCATCTACATCCGTTGGCTTTACACTCAATGAGATTTATGCGTAAATCAAACAGCCCACGGGAGTCTATTGCATTTCCACCAAATCACATCACACGGCAGTGTGATTTTAACTCATAATTTTGTGATTCTAAAAACACTGCGCGGCTCCCTAACCAACCAGTAACTAAGAGTAAGTGTTGGAAAATTGCAAATTCAAAAGTACTTAATCCAATTTAATAAACGATGTGCAAGCAGTTTTACTTACGAATGAAGTAGAGTTCAGGAAAACGCTGAAATGGAATGGGAATTATTAGACTCATCCACAAAGTGTGTCTCTCTGAGTCGTTTCTTTCCAGAGAAAACTAACTCTACTTCATGTCATCTTGATGTTGCGTCACAGAGGAGTGACTTGAAAACTTGAAACTCTTTGTATTACACTGTAGAGCCATTTAAAACTCACATATTGTGTAGCGATGTAAATAACCCTGTGCACTGGTGTGCACATGCAGCTTCACTGATTCTGTCGCAAGGAGAGAGAAGCTACGTTATAGTGATTCCATCACACACACACACCTATATAAGGACTCACTTATTGTTGGACTAGGAGGATACACGATTATCGCAGGTCAGGTAGTTTCTCTTGTTCCACACAATACAGAGAACTCTCGTAGGCTGAGAAGGAAAGAAGTAGGGAATGCTGTCTCCTCTTGTTCGGAGATTATTTAAATGATTAATCAAGTCGCAGAGTCCTTTCTCGTTAAGTTCAAGTATCTTTTGTTTCAGTGATTCAATGGTTTATGTTTGTGAATGGTGAATATTTAAAAAGGTCTCTCCGTTGAACGGTCTAATTAAAGGAAGAGAAAGGACCTGAGAGGTGCTTATTCAAGGAAATTCATTGCAATAATTGTAAAGTTTTCACAATTGAGAAAGCTAGAGGGGCTGCTACACACAGTCAAAGTTCATGTGGTTTTATGAGTTTGCTGGCTATAAAGTGTAGGAAAGTATACGAGGGAATGTAATAATGGAAAGAGTTGAAGATATGATGTCTGGCCCTCGAAAGAGTGTACATGGCTGAATGAAAGTAAACATTCATGAACAGTCTACTCACCGCACAGCTCACACTTTCTAGAACAGGCTTATCTGGAGATTTCCTCCAAGTTGCGGAAATTATTACTTATCCGTCCTGGGTTGAAGAGCATTCGAGGAAGCTCTTGTGAATGCTTACCACCTCAACTACACCCAACAGAGCACACAGACGAGGTGATCTTGGGAAAATATTTCCATGACCCAGCCACGGCAAAGAAAGTGAATAATCATAAGTGCATGCATATACATATATTCCCTTCTATAAGGAAAAACTACGAGGAACGGCTTCATATTGTTCTTCTAAAGGGTTCTCCAATGTGAACAAGATATTGTTATTAAACTCACTTCCTTCCAGCCTCAAAAGCTTTCAAGAGCTTTTTATACCGCGACTCAATCTGATAACACAAGCTATAATATATTTTGCTCTTCATAATGCAGAACCTGTACCTACAACCACTTCACCTCCATTGTTGTTCCATCCACCACAATTAGCATAGGCTATACTGACCCTATACACATCGTTAACCTCCATCTCCTCTTTCCACCAAAAAAGTTACAATCTTGTAGTCATTTTGTACTACAACAATTTGCTTCCTGTATACTCACTCAATGAGCATCACACTGTATGGTGATGCACAGGGTGATTCATAATCGTGTTCAAAGCACAGAACAGAATAAAGAGAGACGATGATGGATCTTCCGCTCTACCGGTGGCGTCGGTCAGAAAAAAGGCATCAGAGCGTGTGAAGACCTAAAATGGGGTGGGATTAACTGGAACACAAGTTTCGAAACCCAAATATTATGCAGAACAAAAGCTGAGGATTAAAGTCCCACCTACAGTTCAGTTCCCACTTCGTTAGTGAGGCCACTGAGGACGTCGCAGCAGATCACATGAGATTTCGTAATGTCCTAAAGTTTCCCGTTCATTTGTTTGAGGAAACGAGACCAGCATTGGCAGCATCTGAACTACCGCAGATGCATGAACGCTTATGTGTGTGTGTAGTTGGAGAGGGCCTATTCTATCCAGCGTATAATGAGGGAAAGTGAGTGAACTACCTATAATCAGATATTTTCTGCATTTGAACACTTATAATCTTCTTTTGTTAAACTGTAAATCCCAGTAGGATTGTGTCATGACTGCCGAGAATTCGAAGGGGAAATGTATAACAGAAGATTATAAAAGAAGAAAGGCACACTTCATGCATTAAGCTCACCTATCTTTCTCCTGTCGTTCATTTTTATTATACTAATGTATTTTCACTCTGGTTACCTCAATCGCAATGTACTATGTGAAGGTTGTACGCATTTATCACCACAATACTTTCACGGGCGGCACTATTTGGCAGGCAATCAGTCCATCGTGTCTGTAGGAAAGTCTTTGCGGAACCCAATCCCGATAATAATAATGTTGAGTAACCTACGTACAGAAGGAGAAAGAGGAATACCACAGGGATGGTCGTCTTCGTCGTAGTGTCGACCAAGACATTGAATAAAAGCAATAGGAGACCAGATTCTTGCGGTGAAAGCGTCGTTCTCGAATTGCAAGTCGATAGACACACTAGTCGCAAGTTACTAGCATTTTCTATCCCTCTCATCTTTCCTCTTCTACTTTCGTCTTAACCCTTAGCCATCCCTCCTACTTCCTTCGTGCATGACAGCCTTAGTACACTTGTATTGAGGTGAGTGATTCCATTCTGATAACTTGCTCTCACTAATCAGAGAGGTACATTCCATTACGTAAGTCGAGGGTATTAAAATGAATGACTAGTTGGCGGATTAGTTGGAGGAATGTCAAGAAATTTGAGATTCCTGCTCCAAGTCGGATGTTGAAATTCATACCAAAATCCCAATTTACTTTATGAGCTCATTTTCCCATCCAATACACTTTAAAATATGTTCGCTACACTCTCCTGTCCTTCTATATCATCGACGGATACACACTTACTGCTCCATAATATACTAAAGCAATGAAACTTTGAGTTTGAGGTGACTATTCCGGTCCAAAAACTCAGGTGGTCCACCACCAACCAGGGAACTGCTGCTTCGCTTCATTGCATCCGGCTATGAAATCTGATAATCCCTGGATTGGTTCTTTTCACATCTAGCTATATATGAAAACATAGGGGCTCCGATTTCAGTGTGTCATTCTTTACTCCTTCAACGGATATACGGAGACTGTCAGTCTTCAGCCACTTTCTTCGTGTACTGCAAAGCCTGAAAGCGGCTCATCCTCACTCTACACTTGTTTGCTCAACTTCCTTTGGTTTTGGAACTTTCCCCTCACATTTATTTCCGTCTATTCCCTTCGAGTAATAAGCAGAAGAAGATATCATCCCAACCGGCAGCAGTAGTGATGGTTCCTATCATCCTAAACGAGCATTGGGCCAAGGTGAAAGGATTCAATGGACATCCACATCTCCTCACCCCACCAAAAGACCAGCCGGCTAGTTGGCTAGTTTAGTATTGTATGCAGAAGGGATTTGTATTCCTGGCTTATGCTGTCTTTCCACCTATACTGTGATTTACATGGGACTCTCAAGTATTTGCCAACAGTTAAATCTCTAATAGAGATTCATGGTCACCTTCAACACTCCAGTCCTATGTGCTAGATGACCAGACATTAACTTTAAAAACTGCCTGCATTGCAACAACTTAAGCCTACCCTCAGCGTAATAGTCGCTTTCATTGTATTCTCTCCTCTTTCTTTTCCATCGTGTGCACGGCATTTCGCAAGTCTCACTATTTTGCATAGGCTTAGAGCTAAAATTCCTTCGCAGCCCAACAACTCTAAGCAATGCAGTCACACCATTTGTATAAGTTTATTCTACTTGAGAGGTGCCATTAATAATTGAATCCCACCGACACGGAATTTTAATTCTGAACAATTCTGGAGTTTCATATGGCAAATTGAAAATTTAGGTATTATGACATTGATAACTTATTAACGATGTTGGATTCCCAAAGAAGGGCACTAAACTCACAATCAGCTAACACGACTTTAAAATTTAAATCAATAAGTTAAAATTTCTCTACTCCTCATGTCACAGCTGCTCGTATGAGGATTCGTCAGAGTCGAAGTGCAATTAATTGGCATGTCACTGCGAACATATTGTTTTAATCGATATGTATTAAGTATTAATCACTCATTAAGATCTGACTCCTCAGTTAAGATTTCTGAGTGTGTGCAAGTTGGAAATTTGACCAGTGAATTTATGAACCACCTATTGAAGGAAGGAAGAATCACTGGAACGGTGTCACTTTTGTGTGCTGCCTCCGCCTTCGTGCGTCACGTGAGGCGTCCATCTTGGAGTTGAAGGCAGACAGGCTCGCTGCACGCTCAACTCATTCGCAGCTCTACGTTCCACGAGTAAGGTTGTCGTCGAGAGCTGGGAATTAGACTTTCGAAATCCAGGTAATACTACTCCCTTTTATTAATCTGTCAAGATCTACATTTATTTGTACGTGGATTGGCTCATCTGTTTGGGGGAAGCGTTTCTCATTTTTTAATCCCATTTTTTGCAGAATTGAAGCTGTCGGTTTGTCTGAAGTCGGAAGCAGCAGCGATTGTCCTTTATCTCTAGTGTCTGGTACGATGGGTAAAATTGCGAAAAAGGTGGCTCAGAAGAAACAGGTGAGTGGGTGTGGCTTTAATCTTGTTAGCTCAGAGACAGAATTTCTCCTCATGTGTGTTTTATCCAATTTTATGTATTCATTAAGATCTACGACGTCGTTACCGGAGAACCTTAGAAGTTCACTTTTAATATTCGTTAATTATTATGATAGTAATGAATATTTATAATTTCTTTTCAATCTTTCATAATGTTCGTATAATTTTTGTGATGATGCATTAATGCTACCTAATCGTACACATTTGTATTGTGTGTAACTGGAAAGTAATTTAGTTCTCATTTTTTAAGGTGAAGGTGAAGCTGAAGGCAGTTAAGGAGGAAGTTGTGAGTCAGCCAAGTGATGATTCGCAACGAGAGGAGGGGATTGATGAGCCCAAACGGCCCCTTACTGCGTACCTCCGATTCTGCGACGCTTTGAGGCGCGATGCTCGTGCAAAAAAAATGCCACTGATTAATATGCGGGATTTAGGCCGAGCTTGGCGAAAGTTGACGGATTCGGAAAAGAAGAAGTATCAAGACCCTGCTGATGCCGCGATGAAGCGGTACAGAAAGGTGAGATATTATGCTACTCATTCACTAATTGGTATTCATCAGTAATATGTTCCTGCTTGTATATTAATTTCCAATTATTTTATCATAGGAATTGGAAGAGTACAGTAAGAAGAATGCTGATTAATCCATTTAACTAACGTGTGTATTCAAGTATAAGTTGCATTTTTAATAAATGAACATCACCTTGAGACGAATAATAATGGAGATCCCAATTATTTCCTGTTTTCCTGTATTCATCTCATATATGCTGAAAATGGTAAAAGTGATTTCGTTGATGTGTCTCTTGAAATATTCAACAGAATTTGTCAAACTCCGCCTTGCTCTGTAGTCTGTGGTGGCCTGTCATGAATCTTAATAAAAAATGTAAGAGCAAGCATCTAATTCAACACAAGAAAGCATATATGCAACTCAAAGTCTCTCCTTTCCGGCAGTTCTGTACG
Source organism: Isotomurus palustris (assembly GCA_034696625.1). Lineage (NCBI taxonomy): Eukaryota > Metazoa > Arthropoda > Collembola > Entomobryomorpha > Isotomidae > Isotomurus > Isotomurus palustris. The sequence goes on along the minus strand of JAQGAD010000025.1, from coordinate 4,742 downwards.
AAATACGAGTAGTTCCAGAGCTGTAGTCTGGTTCATGAAACTCAATACCCGAAACGAGTTTATCAATCGATGGTACTTCAGCGTCTCATGTAAATTGCAGCACATTAAGTGTACCATCATCTGTGGCACAAACACAACAAAACCACAAAAAGAGATACACATCAACATCAAGGGATGTGCTGCTAATGATGAAAATGAATTCATTACATGAGCCAATTTGCAAATGAAGAGGGATGTTGATTGTAAAAGACATTACGAGCATAATAATAACACAAAGGAAGACCATAATAATTAGCTTGACGCACATGAGGTATGTTTTGTTTTAGTAGAGAATAGTGACGAACAAACCGTAGGAATTCTTGTTATTGCTGACTCGAGACACTATTTATTGTACAAATACTAAATACTCTGGTGAAGCTTCTGCCAGAGTTGTCTGTGCGAAAATATTTTCCCTCTGTTGCACCACTTACAATGCCCATTTCATGAACAAACGTAATTGAATTTCGTGTGCTGTCTTATTAATCTAATTAAGGGTGTTCTTCTACAAGACTTGTCGATAATTGTAATGAAGTGTCAGTAAACACTGCCACCCGTATGAGTCTCCATATACTATTAACAATGATCTGTGGACTTTCACTGCTTTCACTAACGAAAGTTATGAGTTACGAACGCCCCCACGTGGCGTTTGTATCCTAAAATCCTAATCATGTCTTCCTCAGACATTCTTCTTTAACAAGACTATAATATGCTCTACGGTGCTCGTCAGGTAAAGCCGACTACACCTCCTGATTGTCCTGATTGCAGTGATTCATATATATCTCTATACACCCAATAAAAGTTACTAGCAACGTTCATCTAACAGATAGCTTATTAAAACTGCATATACTTTATTAACTTAGAGCTGATTTCTCCCAGGAGTTAACCGGGAGAGTAATCCATCATTGGACCAGTCTAGACGGAGGAAATCAAACATTCACTGATGAAAATCAATGAAAGGCAAGGGAGAAAGCAGTGAGACTGGGGAAGACTGAACAAGCAGCTTAACAAGCATCTCTCGAGGTCAACTATGGGACATAAAATAGGTATTGTCGCATGTGGGTAGCTTAAGCACAGCGAACAATTTCCTCAGGATGAAAGAGGCGCAGAGTATCGTCAGAAAGAAGCACTTTTCCTTCCGGGAAGTCGAAGTTGGTTCCGTTTTTGGAAAAGGGAAAGGGAGATGGCGTCTGTATTGCCAAGCTTTAATGTGAAAGTCACTTGCAGGCAGGATCCTCACGTTATGCGTTAAGTAGAATTTATTCGATATTGGAAATGGTGTTAAGTAAGCATTAAATCTTTCCTGCCATTTCCAACTCTTGCACACCTGCGATTAATGTGTAATTATGGAATTCATGTACAAAGTAGATTTATCATCACTCGCCACACGTTTGCATGCAATCATTTTTTAAAGCATTAATTTAATGCAGGGTCTGCAACTTCCACTGTAATCGCACGTTGTACAAGCCAAGCAGACTTGGTAAATTCAAAGTTAGCCATTAAGCAAATATCTACATCATTCAACAAATGACAGTCCCACTAATAAATTAATGGAAACTAGCTTAAGACTCCAAAAATGAATGGATTTGAATTGAATGCTTGAATGTTCATAGAGTGGTTCCAGAAGTGAATGTGTAGCTTATGGAAATGTTCATACGCAAGGAGCTTGAAATAATTTTAATGTTCTTACCCTAGAGACTTAGTTTTGAGAAGTGGTGCCTTAAGATTAAGGATTCCATTGTGACTTTTGACAGATGCCGTGTCCTTAATGCTGCTCGTCCCATCCGTCAAGATTCCTTGTAAACTCTCCTCATCTCCATCATGTCCCTTGTTTCTCTTCCTGCAGCAATAAAATATGACGTACGCTAGACTCATCGCAGACGCAGCTCCGAGAAGAACAAGTAAAAGTCCTAGCATGAAACTTTTACGGTCCATTAGTCTCTGCAAAGTTCATACCAACAAGCTATTAGAATCATCAAGTCCTGTCATTCCGTTCCTAATGCTGCTGAAGCTGAACTACCACCCAACTTTGCATGTGGTTTAAAAAATCTCCGTAATTTGAGAATGCTGTGAAATATTCTAGAACTACGTTTCTAGAAGTCATACAGTGCATGAGTTTGAAATCCGATGATGTGCTATGAGCAAAGAAAGTCGTATTTTTACTATTTCTCATGTGAAGTGTGTTGTAAGTTGTAAGTGACAAGCTTTATTTCTATGCACATGAAGGAAGTGATTGAGCTGTTCGTCTGAAGCTTCGTCATAGTCGGAAGTCGAAATGCAATTACTTGCCATGTCACTGCAGACATAGTATTTTAATCGATAATTACTAATCACTCATTTAGTTCGTGTTGGTTTTCTACATCAAGCCCTACTGCATGACCTCTGGGTTAAGATTTCTCAGTGACAGACTTGTAAATGAAACGTGGATAATCAACCACCTATTGAAGGAAGGAGGAAGTACTGGGACGCTGTCACTCGTGTGCTGCCTCCTGCTTCGTGGGTCACCTGAGGCGTCCATCTTGGAGTTTATGGCAGTGAGACTCGCTCCACGCTCAACTCATTCACAGCTTTATGTTCGAGGACGTAGGTGGTTGTGAAGAACGCTGGTAAGTTTTAGTGGACTTTCGAAAGTTTAGTAAGCAAACCCTTTTATTCATCGTTCTTCATCTGCATTTATTTGTACGTGCGTGGGAGTGGCTCGTTAGTTTTGGAGGAAGCGTTTCTCATTGTTTTCTCCTATTATTTGCAGAATTCCTTGTCTAAAGTTACCGGTTTTGTATCAACCTTGTATAGTTCAACCCGTACTCTTTGCTTTAAAATGGGCAAGGCTGCGAAGAAAAACCCCAGAGCGAGTGTCAAGGTGAGTGGGTGTGGCTTTTATCTCGTTAGCTGGGAGGCAGACTTTCTCCTCATGTTTGTTTTATTCAGTCAGATCTATGACGTCATAACACGAGAACCGTACAGATTAGCTCTTAATTGTCGTTAATTATTATGATAGAAATGAAATGATACATTATTTTAATTTCTATGATGTTGCATAATGCCACCTAATCGTGCATATTTTTTGTGTGTAACTGAACGACTGAAATGTAATTTCACTCTCATTTTTAGGCCGGGAAGGCGGTCAAGGAAGAGCTTAAGGTCGAAGTGCAAAGTCCGACTCGCGAAGAATCGCTGGTCGCGGAGGACGTGGCGGACCCTCCGAGAAAGCCGATGAGCTCGTTTCTCTATTTCTGTTTGGAGATGAGGGCGAAGGCGCGCGCGAAGAAGGTTGCGGTGGAGAAGTCTCGAATCCTTGCCAGGCAGTGGCGAAAGTTGACGGACGAGGAAAAGAAGCCGTTCCGCGACTTAGCTGAGGCTGCCAGGAAGCAGTACAACAAAGTGAGATATTATTCTATTCATTCACTAATCGACATTTATCAGTAATAAGCTCCGGCTTATATTATATTAATTTCTAATATTTGATCATAGGCCATGGAGCAGTTTAACAAGAACTCTTAAGTTGCGGATTGTGGTACGTTAATGCTGTATAGTTATAAGATACAATAATGTTCTAAGATTGTTGTTCTCGTCTCGTTGAAATAGCAATAAAAGTATCTCGATCCTTCAATTATTTCTATGTAAAGCTAGACGTTTTTTAAACAATCAATCTTGAGAGTTCGTAATTCTTAGATAATGGTAGTGAGTATCGCATATCGTATATTTTAATCGTAGATACGGAATCCCAAGTTTTATAGTTTAAGGTAACATTATTACAGCTGCCAGACTGCCTGCTACAATAGTCTTTCATGCACACAAGTTTATCTAGAGAAATACTCTCAGCTTTAGAAACTTCCTTGAATTTTGAATGCCTAAAATCATCCGTACGTTGTAGCTTTCTGCATCATTCCTATTCACGACACACACACTGCCTTCACGACATAGAATAATGACATGGAACTTAACTTTATTATAGAATATTTTGATGTAACAACTGCTGGCAAGAAAATAAGTACTTATGTATGGAATAACGCGTTGTATTCTAAAAAAACCACCCATTTAGAATAGCATAAAAGTTTCTCTTCTTTTCTTTTGCGTTCCCTGCTGACGAAGAGTCTACAAAGTTGGAGACAAGTTCTTCCAGTCGGAGAGATAAGAATGTATAGTAAAGAAAAAAGACCGCTTGTAAGGGAGCAGTTTTGGTGTCATTATGTGGGAAAAATCGGAAATAATAGCGAACGAGTCCATAAAGAAAATCATGGCAAGACAACAGGTTGTCTGAAAAAAGTACTCCATGCATGATTAGAAACTATTAAGGGCAGTGGCGTTTCCACTTTCTCGGTCATGTTCCATTTCTTGTCTCACTATCACCCGATCTCATTTCTACTCCCCTTTTCCATTTTTTCAACAACCTTCTAAACTCTTTAAGGTTGGGCGAGGAGATAGAATCTCATTCTTTATATATCGGGGTCAGAGTCTGCCTCTCTGTTGTCTGTAATTAAACTTGAGAACTCGTGAAATAAGGTGGAATCTGAAGATCTCTTGAATTTTTGTTCCTGTCTTGTTATGGATGAACCAGGATCACTACGTGGAACCACATTTTCCAAGAAATGCTATGTGTATGTACCTGCCTCACTTTCAACTTCTTGGAGGAATATATTTATCGCGTCACCCAAATTCATGAATTTTGTCACCAAAACTAATGAAAGTGTCACTCATGAATTTTG